>VCJN01002979.1:0-91235 GCA_006384855.1 Tetraselmis striata | reverse complement strand
CATCTGTGGCACGCAACGTACACAATATCATACGAGGCTTTACATCCCGAACCAGTACCGTTTTCATGAAAATAGCAAATCTCGCTTTACGCTGCATGTACTTCTGTCATGTGCTTCACGTGCACTGCAAGTGAAATGAAAATTGATGGACGGGCATTAATTTCGTGTCGTGTGAGCGAAAACCCCATTATTATTTGTCGCTATTTCCGGTAATTAAAAAGTTCGCCCCGGGACATCGGCCGAGGCCGCCCCAGCACTTGACCTCGTGCGCCAACTGCAGTCGTAGGTCTGGCATAGCCCGTGGACCATTGCCTCATTCGAACCGAAGAGCTAATGCATCAACCGGGTAAACCCAGGACGACACGCCGGGCCGATTTTGCCGAAATACATCGGCCAGGAATCGAACCCGGTACCTCTCGCGTACGAGACGACCGCTCAACCGAGCGGACAAGGGATGTATGCCTTGTAATTCGGTAGTCCTATCGAGATAGGCGCCATGTCCTCGTTTTTCATTTCATGCAGAGGCATCATCGCGGCCGGGCTCTGCGCTAGTCTAATGGCCGCATTGATGGCCTCATTGCTGCCAGGCGGAGGTGCGCAACTACAAGGGCAACCTGCAGCTGCTGCACGCCGTGGTGCGCACGGGCGCGGTGGTGTCGCCGCAGCGGCAGCGCATCCTGGGCGGCCTGCGGCTGGTGATGGTGCGGGCGGCCATGGAGCGCGCGCGCAGGTGGGTGCTGGCGCCCGAGCGCAGCGAGGCCGAGCTGGCGCTGGCGGAGGAGATCTCGCACGCGATGGCGCGCCGCGTGATGGTGGCGCGCACCACCGAGGGCGTGGACCACCGCCCGCAGAAGGAGGCGGAGCGCGCGCGCGCGGCGCGCCGGCAGAGCGGCGGCGGCGGCGGCGGCCTGACGCGGGCGATCATCGGCGCGTACGAGCCCAAGAAGGAGCGCATGCAGCACGTGGCGCGCTGGGAGGCCAACGCGCTGGCGGCCGCGGGCGCGCTCGGCCAGGGCAGCCCCTGGCTGCGGCGGCTGAAGGAGCGCACGGTGCTGCGGTACACGCTGGCGCTGATGGAGTACGCGGCGTTCTTCGCGCCCGCGCCCGACCGCGCAGTCGTCCGCGCCTTTTTCGACACCGAGGACAGAGAGGCGGTCACGCAGCTCGATGACCACAGCTGGCGGCGAGAGCGCACCACCGCCGCCGAGCGCGCGTCGGGCGGCGGCGCCGGGGATGACGAGGGCGGCGAGGAGATCGTGTCCTTGGACCAGTAGGTGGGTAGCCTAGACTGCGGCACGCGCTCGGGTTGTCCTGTCGCACGGTAACCCTGGCGTCAAAGATAGTCGCGGCTGGGCTGTGGCGATGCTCGTCAAAACATACTGCCGACAGATGATAAATAGATATACAAGCATAGGGTGTTGTTCTCTTAGAAATTATGTTTCCTCCAGCAGATATATAAGATATCTATTTATAGTGCATAGTGTAATAGTTTCCCCTATCTTCCTCTTCCGCTGTGACGCCATACGTACAGGCGGGGAATGAAACCCGGCCCAGCACAGGCGGCGCCGATCTTACAGTCACGACAACAGCGGGATCAGTGTGCGTCCGTCTGGTGGCCTGCGGCCTGTCACACCAGCGCCTGCGGCTGGGGTGTCCTGCAGGCAGGCGCCCGCGATGGGAGAGCCAGCCACCCGCTGCCGGGCGCAAAGGCCGCTCGTTAGCCCGCCCTCCGGATCCGCCACCCAAACACCAGCGTGTCGCCCCATATAGATACTCCGTTGATGCGGGCTGCCCGGCGCATTTCGGTAGGCGCATTGCGGCGGCGGCGGCGGTGCGCATGGGGTTCATAATGGAAGCGCGCGATTTGCGCGAGTCGGCGTCGGCGTGGAACATAAATAAATCATTGTTTGTCTAGCGGCGGAGCCTGATTCCGCCGGCAAACTGCCAGTCGTCACGTGGGCCTCCCAAAATGCGGGATCAGCCAGGGTGTTGGCTAGGGCGTGGGGCATGCGCGTGCTGACGGCAGCAAGTTGGCAACGCTGCCGCATGTCGATCTGGTGAGTGGCCATGCAGTAGACCAGCCGGGCGCTGGGCGCTGGCTGGTGTGGCGAATATGTGCTGTTGACGGTGCGGCTTGCCCCGGCGCACAACCACCCCCTAGGCCCCTATGACAGTGCGGTGAAGGGTGAGACCAACACACACTGCTCACCCTCCTGCTAACCAGGGGCTTGTGCGAGTACGACTGGCGCGCTGGCACTGGTAAGAATTCATATAAAGTATAGATACTTCTTTGATACTGGTACCAAATATGTATATATATATGTGTTTCTAGATATGCATATATATATAAATATATATATATCCTATATATATTTCCCATATTTTATATATATTTATTTTTTATTTTTTATTTCTTTTCTTTTATTTCTTTTTTTTTTATATTTCCTATATATTTTATTCATATTTACCCAAGGAGGCACTGTTTGCCACAAGAATGTCAGCTCGCTTACATCGAAGGCTAAGACAAGAACCACAGGCTTGGCCTGGGTGTCTCCTAGCGCAAAAAGATGGCTGAGGGTGGGTGGGTGCGCGAGCCGGTTGAGGCGAGCGCAAAGCAGAGAGTGCCTGTGCCCGAGGGTGGATCCCTCAGGTCGTGCTGGTGCGGGCCGGCAGGCCTTAGTCCGTGCGCCGACCTCGGGGGTCGTGCGCAGTACAACATAGCTAATGTACTGTAAACCTCTAGATGACTACATCTGACCATTTACCCAAGGAGGCACTGTTTGCCAGAGACGAAAGCCAAAGGCTAGCACAGGAAGCTTAGGCCGGCGGCCGGACGGGGACGAGCCAACCGAAGAACCTCCAGGCCGCAGGAGTCGGGCGCATGGTCGGGTCGATGTACTTCCCGGTGACCACCTCGCTGTTCTTCGACCAGTCGCCCATGTGTTTGATGGCCGGCAAGGGACGCCGACGCAGCTTGCTGCGGAAGCGGCACCCTTGGCGTAACACTGTGCGATGTCCACTTGAAACCGGTGGGAGGTCGGGCGCCTGCCGCCAGGTAGGCTTCCCGCAACCACTCGGTAAGAGTGGCTGAAACCGACCAAGTGGCGGAAGACTCCAGCGGGGAGATGCTCCAGAACTTGGCGGCGGGCTGGCGCCGTATAGAACGGCGCGCAGTAGGCGTCGCGACTGACGGTGTTGTACCAGTCCAGCAGGTCAGCGAAGTCCGGAACGGCGGCGATGGGCAGATTTATCAGGGGCTTAGCGGAAAACCCTCGTACGCTGGTCGCCTTTCTGTTTGCGGACGTACAGTAGAATGCTTCCGGACGGCCGGTCGACCACTAATCACCGGTCTCGCAGCTAATGCCGGACTCCGCGCGGCACAGAGACGTACGCCGTAATCGTCGCGAGCGCGGCTCTGAAAGCGCGGATGTCCGCAATATTAGCGGGTTCCCACACCAATGTCTGCCGAAATCCAATCGCGGTGTTCAGGATGCCAGCCGCCACGGGCGCAGGTAGGGCGACGGGGACGTCTTCCGCCGCAAGACGCTCTTGCTGGATAGCCAGGCCGCGGCGCGCGTCGGCTACCATTTCGCCGAGGGCGATAGGCTGGCGCTGATGGTCTGCGGAAGTACTTGTTGATGGACGAGTAGTACTGTTGAAGGGACTCCGCGCCGACGGTACCTTGCATGCCTAGCCAGGCAGTGTAGCGGACGATTGTGCTGGTAGTAGCCTGCAGGCGGGCGTAAGCCTTCCTGCTCGCAGAAAGTAGCGAAAGAGCGCATGCCGCTGTCGTAGTTGCGGTAGGTGCCGGCCGCCAGCGAACCCGTAAGCAACCCGAGCGCCGCTTGACCAACGTCGTCGGTCCCCAACAAAGGACCGGAGCTCGGCCGCCATGATGCCGACCAGGGCGCCTCTGAGCCGGCGCGCGCCGCAAGCCGGTAGCGCGCGCGTCGAGTGTGGGACAGGCGGCCCGGGTATTGCACACCGTACTGCACACCGTACTGCACCACTACTGTACCGACTGCACACCGTACTGCCAGCGACGGCTTGTACGGTCATAGCCCGGCCTAGCGACCCACGGCGGAGGTGCCAGCCATGCCGGCGTGGCAGCCGAAAAGCCACGACGCTCCAGCCGGGCAGTTCCGACCCCCGCGCGCGTTCCCCCGCCGCCCAGGAAAGAAGAGGTCGCGGGTAGGCGGGTAGACAATCGTCTCGGTGGCGAGGTCTTGCAGCAGCTGGTACCAACGCCGTCCTGGCCAGTTGCGGTGCGATGACCGTGGCGGCCGCGCCCGACTGTCGCAGTTTGTCCGCCAAATCGTCCAACAAACCCCACGGAGGATTGCAATAATTGTGCTCCCTGCGCCAGAACTCGTCCGGCAAATGGAGAGAATCCACCGCTTCGCAATGCGGGTCGCGCCAGCGGGAATTGTACCGTGGAAGTTGCGTATTTTCCATCGACGCAAATCTGTCGACGGTGTGCGGACCCCACAAGCGCTGCAGGTACGCGAATATCCGCGGATTGAGCTTGCCAGTCGGAAGTCGTCCAGCTCCCTGCTGAGTCGGTCCGCCCAAACGTTGGCTGCAGACTGGATGTACCGGGGCCTGATGGAGATGTCGTGGATATCCAGGAGGTGCCCACAGCTTGCGGAGCTCCTCATCATGACGGGCGACCGAGAGGTAAGGTTGGTCAGCGCTGCCACTACGGCCGTGTTGTCCCTCGTGCAGTAAGACGCGCCGTCCTTGGGAGCTGGGGCAGGAACGATTCGACCGCGTGACGTACCGCGCGAAGCTCCTTCCACGTGATGTGACGCGAGCGGTCGTCCTCGTACCAGAAGCCGCGCGCCTGGTAAGCGCTGTTGTTGTTTAGCACAGCCCCCCATCCGTACGAGCTGGAGTCCGCGTGCAGATACGCGGTCTCCACAGGCTTGTACATAGAGCGACCGTTGTGCTGCGCAGGTACCTGGGTCCACCACTCTAGGTCGCGGCGCAGCTGGTTTGTCATCTTGACGCGCCCGCCCCAGCCCTGCCGGGTGGCGAGGACGCAGTGCAGCTCCCGCAAAAAGAAACGGGCCGGCGTAACTGCCAAGTACAGGAACTGCGCCTTGCCCGCAAAGGACGCCAGCTGCCGAGCTGGGAGCCAGCGCTTGTTGGAGGCTGCGCGGCCAAGGAGCGAACGGGCGGCCTTGGCTAGAGCGATGAGCTTCTCTCGGGGGCGCGGAACTCGCCGCGCTTCAGGTCGATGATCAGGCCCAAGGTGAGGGCCGACCTGGGTGGGCTCCCAGACTCCCCTTGTTGGGTTGCGCAGTAGGCCCAGGCGGTCCAGCAAGGTGCTTAACCGGACGCGTAGCTCCAGGGCTGCCTCGCGGGAGTCCGCGAGGAAAAGGAAGTCGTCCATATAGGGTAGGAGCCGCTCGCCCCGCCAGCGAGTGTTGCGCAGGAAACGGCGAGTAGGCTTGGACGGGGCCGTGGGAGGCAACGCTGGGTCGCGCCGCTTCAGGGGCGTCCGCAGGTAGTCCGTAAAGGCCGCCGTCAATTGCAGAAGTTAGTACGACGAGCCTGTCCAACCCATCGGTAGGCACGCAAGTCGCCACAGCTCCCCTCGGTAGTTCACGGTAAAGAAGTCGCGGTCCTCCTCCCGAATCCCAAGGGCGTAGTAGCCATCGGCCAGGTCCATCGACACGAACCAATCTCCCGCGCGCGCCAGGTGCCGCAGGTGCTTGAGCGTTTCGTAGGACATCGTGAAAGTCTTGCACCACTTGTTGAGTCCCGTAGGTCGATGATGAGGCGCCATTTGTTGGTGCCGGGTTTGGGGACTAAAACATTCTGGATACCCACTTGTTGCAGTGTCCTCGCTCCCACGCGCCAATCGCTCGAAGCGGGGCAGTTCTGTAGCCATGAAATCCAGTTGTGCCTGAGTGGCGTCGCGCATAGAGACGCCGTGGTTGTAGGGGCGAGGGCGTCGCCCGTTCTTGAAGCGTATCCGGACCCCTTGGCGGATCCAACTCAAGACTTGCCGCTCGCGCCGATGCTTTCCCAGTCTCGCATCTTCTCCGCACGCGGTGTCGCATGTAGAGGGAGTAGCGTACAGGAGTCGGCGCGGCGGGCAACGTCATTGTGACCTTCGCCTTGGCCTTGTCGGACGCTGGGCTGTCGCTGCGGCCTTCCGTGCCGCAGCGGCTTGCTTCGCGTTGCTTGCGCCTCTGGGACTCCGTGGGGGCGGCTTGTCGGGGGTAGCCTTGGGCGAACGCGGCCGCGCACGGGCCTTGCCGCGCTGCGAAAGGCTGATTCGAGGGTCTTGTCGTCGAACGCTCGGCGGAGTTGGTCGAGTTGCCCGGACACGGCGATGCGCCGTGGGGTGCAGAACTTTGCGTGGCGAGCTCGGCGAAAACAACCCGGTCCGCCTCATGTAGCCGTTGGTCCATTCTTGGGCGAGTGGAGGTAGCCCAACCGGGAACGGGTGGCTCCTCCGTCGCCAGGTGGGTGCGGTAGCAGGCGCGGAGCTCGGCAAGGGCCGCAGCCTTGCTTGCCGGCGTAGCAGACTCGGTCGAAAGCGACTCCAGAGCGCAGCGCATCGCCTCGTTGGCGCAGCTACTGAAGAAGGCATAGCAGCCTAGGTGCAGGTATTCGTCGTACGCTGCCTGACTCCGCTTATCCGCGAGGGCGCGGGCGGTGTCGTCGGTCAGGGTCCACAAGCGGGGCTCGTCGACGTCGCGCGGGGGGCGCTCCAGACCGGGGGGGATGACTCGGCCGTAGTAGGCAAAGTCGACGTACTCGAGCTCGTTGTCGGGTGCGTCTAGCTCAGCAGGAAGGGGCTCTCGCGCTCCTTGCTCACCACCCTCGGGCGCAGGCGTGCCCGCGGGGTTGGCTGGCTGGGTACCTTCGGGAGGAAGCGGGTTAGTGGGGGGGGCGAGTCGAGCGAGCGAGGCAAGCCGTAGCAGCCTCAAACTGCCCCGGCCAGCCGCTTCTCCAGGGCTTCCGCTTGGGCCGTCAGGCGTTTCTCCAATTCCGCGACAGATGCCGCCGTGGCGCCGCCCGGGGCGTCGTCCGCTAAGGCCTCTTCCGGTACAGGGCGAGGGGGCATCCTGCTGCGTGGGGTGGGGAAGGTTTGTAGCGTATCGGGAGGCTGAGGCTCGGGGTCCGAGTCGGACATAGAGTAATCTGAACACTCTGCTCGACTGCTAGAGTCGAGACTGCATTGCGCGAGCCGGTTGAGGCGAGCGCAAAGCCAGAGAGTGCCCGTGCCCGAGGGGTGATCCCTCAGGTCATAGTGCTGGTGGGGCCGGCAGGCCTTTAGTCCGTGCGCCGACCTCGGGGTCGTGCGCAAGTACAACATAGGCTAATGTACTGTAAACTCTAGATGACTACATCTGACCATTATATATATATTTTTATATATATATTAATATTAATATTTATATTTATGTTATATTTATATTTATACTATATATAATTATATATATATATTTTCTATATATATTTCCTATTATATATACATATATTTTCCTTATCCAGCGAAGCGTCGATTTTTCGGCGGTGAGCTTATTGCCATACGGGTACCCGTACAGTGCAGCGGATCGGGCCTATAGGTGCATGACTAAAGCGCTTATTCTACTGGCAAATGTACTACTAAGTATTATAAATCCACCCATCCCGCCCGCCCGCGCCCGCCCCGCCCGCCCACGGTCCTTAATTACACAGCCGTCCGATTACGATCTCACGGTGTGGGAGGCTATGAGTACTAGTACTTCGCTACTCGCTGCTGGTACTGGTACTCGCTACTCGCTGCTGGCAATGGAAAATACTCTGGCACTTCAAAGCGCTGGCTATGCAAACGCTCGCTGCTGGTACTTCAAAGCGCTGGCAATGCAATTCATGGAACTGTAGGCCATGATATAGAACCCGTGCATCGTCCGCGGCTCCGTGCGCACGTACTACGGATGTACTAACACCGTACAGAGGGCCACACGCACCAGGTACCAACCGCACTGTCACACCGGGCCACAGCCGGAGCCCAGTGTTACATGCCCATGGATATCCGGCCAGAACCGACCACATTGTTGATTCCTTTCTTATACGTTGGAAATGGCGGAAAGGGCGGTTGCGGGCGGCCAGTTTCCTGGTGCGTGGTTGGTTTCTTGTACCCGCGGCGGCACCCGCAGTTAACGGGGTGGGCACGGAGATGGCTCAACGTCAGAGGTGAGCGGGTGGTGCGGTCCAGCACCGGGGCTCAACATGTCACAGACGGTGGCCGTCTGCACCTGTGTTGATTCACGCGATTCTACCTATCCTGGGGGGGGGGGGGGCGCAGAGCCTGGGGGGGGAGGGGAAGAGGGGGAACGGTGGGTGTGTGGTTCTATTGAGGCAGCACTGGCACCTGCAGGTGCAGGGTTGGGGGGGGGGGGGGGGGGGGGGGGGTCTGCGAAGAACCAACCCCCAATTGCCATTGCTGCGAGGGGGCACGTAGCTGTGGCCCCCATGCTGTGGCGTAGCATCGGAATCCTCACGGCGCGCCACAGAGCTGGGCTTGCAGGGCTTCCATCGCGTTTCCTGCATGCATCGCGCCATGTCAGGTCACCATTGGGTCACCATGTGGTCACCATTGTGGTGCCATGGCATCATGGGCCGTGTGGAGGAGTGCGCCCAGTCTCCCGAGGGGGAGGGGGGGGGGGGGTCACCTTTCAGCAGGCCCTCTCCATTGGCAATATCGACCAGCCTGGTAATCAGCTCCATCATGTCCGGCCCGTCCATGGTGGTCGCCTGGCCGCACAGCGCATCACGCGTCAATTGGGCGGTCGTGCCGGCAGCCGCCTGCCATTCACTGCGCATTCGCAGGCGCGATATCAGCAGCAATGGCCCGGGCCGCACCTGGTCGATCAGATCCGCCACAGAGGTCTCCGCCGCCCGGATGATGTTGTTGTACCACAGGTACGAAAACACCGCCATCAGCATCTGGCAGTCGCACCTGTCCGTCACGCCGCCGTGGCCGGGGATGCTGTCGCCAAAGTCCTTGACCTTGAAGGCGCGCTTGAAGCCGCTGGCAAAGAAGCCGCCTGGCGGGGGTCCCCAGCACACAAGAGCTCTGAGCGCCCGGACGGCATGCGCGCGCTCAGCTCCGAGGCAGCACACGCCGGGAAGGCAGCGGGCGGGGCATCCTACCGAACGGCCCGATCAGCGACGCAAACACAGCCAGCGCGCACGCATGCAGCTGGACGGGCTGCGCGGTGAAGCTGACCGCCTTGATGTCCTCGACGAGCCAGCGCGGGACCCATGGCTGCCGCGTGAGGTCGGCGACCGGCTCCAGGATGATGTCGGGCACCCAGGGGTCGAGGTCGTAGACGGTGAAGCTGCGCGCCTCATACAGGGGGTCGTCCTCGCAGTTGAGCGAGCCCAGGATGGAGAGATCCTGGGGCACCAGCAGCCACGTCCATCGCCGGACAGTCGGCCGTGTCATTGGTGCGCATGTCAATGCATGTTGGGCTGGCATGACTGCGTCTCTGTGCGCAGGTGAGGGGGCTGGCGCCTCACCTGACGCGGGCAGGTGAGCCACTTGTATTGCCCCAGGAAGGCCGACAGGAAGAAGGCGCCCACGACGGTGCCCAGCGCGCCACCGATGAAGCCCTCCCATGTCTTTTTCGGTGAAAGCTTGATCAAGGGGGTCCTCCCGAAGAAAAACCCTGTGGAGGGTGGCGCCCGCGTGTCAAAATTGGGGAGGCGGCAAGCGAGGCGGCGCCAAGGTGGGGGGTGGGGGGGGGGGGGGGGGGGGGAGGCGAGTTGCTCACCGGCCAGGTACGCTGCGATGTCATTGATGATGATCAGCGAGGAGGGCAGGATGAGCCAGATCAGCCCTTCAAAGGTGTTGGACACGAAGAAGGACGACGGCACAAACACCGTCATGAGGATCATGTGCGTCCATGCGTACTGGCCGAACTGGTACAGGTACATCTTCTTGTTGGAGCCGGCGAGGCTCAGCACAAACATCACAAAGCCTGCGCGGCGGCCACAGCGCAGGGGGAAACCCTTGATCGAGTGCCAACGCCAAGAGAGCCATCTAAACTATGAGCCGCCCATCTGCCCAACACATTGCCCTCAGCTTCACAGCACACCCCCCCCCCTTCGTGCAAATACACACACACACACACACACACACAAACACAAAACTCTTGCTCATGTGGTGCCGCCTAGGGTGGCGTGCTGCAGAGCGTATCCGGTGCAAGTAGGTTGGTGGTGGGACAGAGCCACAGGGGGGGGGGAGGGGGGGGGGGGGGGGGGGGCACGCCGTCACCTGCGCAGTACAGGGAAAACGACACCAGGGTGTGCCTGCGCAGAAGCCCTCCGCCGATCTTCATCATGGTCTTGTCGTAGGACATCTCCGACCACAGGTTCTTCTTGATGAATCTGACCGGCGGTGCATCAAAGGGTTGAGTGCGCGAGCCCGGGGGTCTCGTGCGTCCATGGCGGATGACAGCCGGGTGGCATGCGTGCCGCGAGACGCTCGCATCTGGGCCGCGCGGCTCTTGGGCAGACATCTCGCCGCCGCTGACTTACCTGCCATACATGTAGAAGGTCGCCACTGAGAAGAAGTACCACTGCTGCGCCCGGAAACCGCGCAGGGTTATCTCGTTGTGGGCAATGCGCGCCATTTTGAAGAGCTCGCCCACCATGGTGAACTGAGGGCGCGCACAGCGCAGGGACCCGGCCAGTCAGCTGGAGGCCGCGTGTGCACTGAGTAGCGATGTGTCCAAGGAAGCATCGGGATGCAAGCCGGCTACATGCTCCCACCTGGATGGCGAAGATGAGTCCGACCAGGAAGACGTGGCCCATGTACACAAACAGCATGAACACCGCTATGAGGAACACCGTCGACACTGTGCGGACGGCAAAGCTCTTCAGCTTGTTGGTGTGCTCGGAAGGCGGAGGCGCGCCGCGGGGGCGCGCTTCGGCTCCGGTGTCGCTGTCATCATCCTCCTGTGGAACCGGCAGCGCACCCTCCGCTTACTGCCACCCTACACCTGTACGTGGCCGTCGCTCAGCTAGGGCAGGATCGCGCTCGCTCCCATCACATCTGCTAGTGTGCGAGTGGTGCACGCAACAGTGGCTGACATGCCAAGGAAGAGCAAGGTTGTCGAAACCAATAAAGGAACTTTCACATTTAAGCCATTGCGGAGACTCTGCTCTTTCTTCACGGGCTAGAATGGTGGTTTCATCCAGCGACAGACTATTTCAAGTGGTAGCATCCTTGATATCCTGCTGCCCCATATGAAAGATATCACATGGTATGCTCGTGTGGTCAAAGCGCGGGAGGGAAGGCAGCGCGCACCTCGGTGGAGGGCGGGGGAGGGGGGGGGGGGGGGGGGGGGGGGGGGGGTTAGTGATTGGACAAGAGGAGGGCAGTGCTCACCGTGTCTATCTGTCGGCCGGCCGGCGACGACCGCCGCCGCCGAAAGATTGCGTTGCGTCCTGATGTGCCTGTCATGGCTGCCGGAGGGCTCCTGCCCAGCAGATGCGCGCCAAGTGCGTCTTGAGAGTGTGAGGCAGCGAGCCCTGAGGTCCGGGATGGCTGTGGCTCGGAAGCGCGCAGGTGAGGGATACGGGTACCTGTAGCTCCAAACCGGAGACCGAATAAACAGGAACCAGCGCGGGTGGGCGACAGAGGCGTGTATGCCGCAACGCCGCTCGCTTTCAGGAGAATGGATGCGTGGCAGTGTCGCTGGGTCGTGTAATCTACAGCGACGACAACTATTTGAGTGAAGCTGCCAGCGGCGAATTGGTGGTGACGATGCAGGTCGATCGGTGGATGGGTGGTGGGAGGCACGGATCACGTGCACGTGCGCTTGCGCCTTTTTTCCGCCACCGGGCCGGCCCGGGACTACTACAGGAATTCCCATCACCAGAACTCCCATCACAAGGATCTTACCCGTATAGGTACCCGAGATGGACAAAGCACCGAAACTGGGTACAGGCACCAGGGTTTCGCTCTGTCCGAGTGGGTAGGGTTGGCACGCGCGCGGCACGCGCCCCGAGACAATATATTCAAAGTATTTAATCTCATATAATTACATGAGCTAGCAGCAGAAGGCATATCATATCATATTTGATAATATATTACATTAGGGCTTTCACAAAAGCGCACTACAAACAGAACTAACAGCAACTATGAAAGGTTGCCAGCAAAAGAGAGACATAAGCCTGAAACCAAGGCCGAGCAGGAGGACAGGGAGCCAAGAACCAAGAAGGAGCCAAGGGAACCACGAAGTCACTTAGTTGCCAAGAACCAAAGGAACCCCCGCCCCGGGGTAGGCTATCAGGCGCGGCGAGGACGCTTGCAGCCAATGACCCGGGTCATAGCAACACATGCCGACGAGCGACGCGACGCAGCGCAGGAGCACCATCACGTGCCGCACGCGCGGCCGCGACCCCCGCCAACAACGTTGTCTGCATGTGCCATATTGATGAGCAAGGAGAAACGGCGGCGCCACGCATACAAGAGCTGGCCGATTTTTTTGCCAGTGTGTGCGTGGCTAGCTTTCGCGAGCTCCACCAAGAAAGCCTCGGCGTGCGGGGCCAACGAGCCAAACTCGGAAACGGCGAAAGGAACAAAGCGAAGCATGCCGGCAGCGTTTCGGACACCCTAGTCATGCTTCTGGATTTTGTGGCGCTCTGCAGCCGCAAAGCAGTCGTTGGATCCGAGGTTGACACGCCGAGGATAGGGGCAATGGTGGTATCGACAGCAACCGTGTTTCCGCGGATACCGCCATACCCAAAAAGCCCAACATCGGCAGGCCGCCCCGTCGCTGCCCTTCGGGAGAGAAACAAGCACCGACGGGTCCGTGAGGATATGGACACCCACGCCAAGCGCAGACTTCACGTCGTGGCAAATGTCGGAAAGGCCATGTGCCGCCCACTCGTGTGCAGCGTGATTGGAGTCGCCCCCAGAGCAACGTGCCACGTGTCATATCGTGTTTAGTTTATTTATCGCCCCAGTCCTTAAGGTTTAGCTGTGTCTTTAGACAGCAAATTGTACCGTCCCCCGGCGGTTCGGTCGCGTTTTGCGCGCGCGCGGCGCATCAAGTACGCGATTGAGGTCGCGGGCTGCACCAGCCGGTGGGCGGATTCGATGAAGCCCTACATGGGCCAGATTGTAGGGTCTGGTAAAATCAGCTGGGTGCCCAGACTATGGAACTCATGTCCGCGGCATGGGCCTCGACCACCGCGGACATGATCTACTGTAGGCCTACGACGGCAGCACGATCCTACACTTCTCCCGTTTTTTGTGACGAGGAGCACCGCTCTCCCTCCCCATGGAGCATCCGGGAACAATGGCCATGTACGTCACCTACCTCGGCATTAAGGGGGCCATGAAGACCACAAGCTTGCAGCCCTATCTACCAGTCCGCGGTCAACGGGTTCTTAGGGGACCACGGCTTGGCGGCGATGGCGGTCGGGCCCATGGTTAGCAAAGTCCGCAAGGGCTTGGAGGCCTCACATGTTTCCATGTACCCTGAATGTGATACCCCGAGTATATCAATATATACATACCCGCCTGCCCGGGTAGTGTATAAGGCGCTGGCCCTAACGAAAGCCATGCGATTGGAGTTGGGCTGGACTTGGAGCGCGGAGCGCGTCGTGATGCCACGTGTGTACTTATTCCGGGCGGCTGTGGCCGTGATCGTCCTCTTGATGTTCCTGTCACGTGGCGAGGCGGGAGTTGAGTGTCTGCTGCCCATGGACCTCGTAGTATCGCCGCAGGAGGAGATTCTACTATACGTACCACCAAGGGTACCCCTGGTACCACCATCCCGTCCTGAAGAGCATCATGCGTGGTAGCCCGACGCTGGCTAGGCCATCATGCCCGCTGCCAGCGGAGGCGCATCCCGACACCGCCGACCTGTTGCGGTATTTTGACTCTGCCCGGCAAGCGTTCGCCGGCGGACGAATGCCCGCGGTCAGATGGGCCGTAGGGCACTACGGCGAGAAGTGCTCGTCCTTGACAACGGACGTCCTCACCGGTTGGCTGCAGCTCGTGCCCACGGAAGTGCACGAGCAGCCCCCGGAGGGATTCGCCCGAACGTCGCACTCGCAACAGAATGGCGTGACTACTGCCTGCCGCCTACATCATTGGCGTGATGATGCGGAAAATCAACCATTTCGGCGGCGAGGAGTGAGTCCGACGCAGTGTTGGACTACATCGACCCTAATGCGCTATTGTGTACTGCAGCATAGCACTTCTTCGGCTGGTCGACGCCCTTGGGGGTGGGGGGGGGGGGGGGGGGGGGGGGGTTGGCGGTCGTGCCGCGCCCATTGGCGAGGTGATAGCAAAATAGCTGCCCCCATGCTTTGTAAACGGTGATAGTGCTAATTACAGAGGTTTAAATTACACCGGATGAGTCTATGTTAAACGGCTCAGCCGATGAAGTGATGGAAGGTGCAAGTGCTCGGGGCTACTTACAGAGGGATCAATAATGGAGCCAAGCTCGAACTCCTGGGACTATTGAAGTGGTCATCAAAGCATATGCATGCGCGGGCCGAGCCTAAGACACGCGGGGCGCGCGCTAGAGTGCTGATACTAGTTGTGTAATATATGATTTCAACAATTACATTTTGTTGTCATCTTACTCGGGTCGGATATGTAGTCTGGACGCTCGCGCTGCGCGCGGATTTGCAAATATTGGCATCAACGGATCGCCAGGAGAAATTGTAGTAAGCATAGCACATGCTTCAACAGCCCCCTCGGTGGTACACTGGGGGTCCAAGGTGGAACCCGTGTGGCGTCATCATATCCGGAGTGTGCTCACCAACCCATAGCAAAGGGAGATTATTTGCTTCTCCAGTGCATGACGGGGCATGGGTTTGGTCATCATGTCTGCCGTGTTGATGTCGGTGGTGAGGTAGTTGACTATGATTGTGCTTGCCTCCACATGGTCCTTGACAAACTAAGTGTCATTTGCTGACATCGATGTGTTTCGTCATGTCACCGACGACAAAATTTGTGGCGTAGCTGATTGCCCATGGTTGTCCTCCATCATGATGAGAGGTTGTATTGGACTGGCAAGGATATGAGAGACGGGCATTTTTAGATGAATACCATCATTGATAGCATGTGCCAATGACATTGTCTCGGCATCAACAGTCGACTGTGCAATGCCGCCACCGGTTTCCTGTCGCGGTGGGGATGAGCGCTGACTTGTAGATGCATGGCCCATGATCGTCGAGACGGAACAGATACCACCATGGGAAAGGCGTCGGAGCAGGTCCGCGGCGAAGTCGGCATCCACATAGCCGACCAGTCGCAGGTTGTCGACCGAGTCGGCGCCGAGAGTGATGCCGCGATGCATAGTGCTTTTCATGTATCGTAACACATGCTTCAGCGATGCCATGTGCATCACACGCGGCTCGTTCTGAACGCTGCCCATAACACTGAGTGTTGTTGTGATGTTCGGTCAAGTGGAGGTGCTGACGTATAGGAGATAGCATGTTAGCCGCACGTACTAGGACCGACCTTCGGCGTCTAGTAGTGGTGATGCGGAGATACTAGTTAGTGACTGGTTGTTTGCAAGAGTCGGCCACTATAGGCACATCGGACTTCTTGAAGTCGAGCATGCCAAATTTATCCAGAAACAGCTTGAGAGTGATGCGTCCGTTGGATCGATCGTAAAACACTCACATCCCAATAACACAAGGATCATGTCGCCTCTTAACCACGAACCGATTACGCAAGCTTGCAAGTCAGTCTCAAAGCTGTCCAACCAACGATCGTCGTTGCCAGCCAATTCCATGTCGTCCACATAGAATCCCATGGCAGGATAGATGTCTCCCTGCCGTAGGTTGAAGATGCATGGTCCTGCTTTGCACTACATCCAGCCGACACTGATCAGCCACATGGCCAACAGTTTGCACTAGTATCTACCAGACTGGTGGAGGCCATACATAAATTTGAGAAGTCTGCAAACTCTGCCATAACCATCATCAACCCGCTGAAGCTGTCGTATGTACATGTACTCATCCGCCGGAATGGAAGCGTTGAGGTACGCAGCCACCGCATCAAGCTACCGGAGGCGGTGGAGCTGCATGGCAACCACAACGGTGAAGACCCCCTGACTGCAAATGCGGATGACATGTGCGTATGTTTCCTTGCACGTATCACCATCTTTCTAGTAGTTGCCACACACAACAGGCCTGGCTTTTGTTATGTGCAGAGCGCCATCGGGTGCTGTCTCGGCCAATAAACCCCACTGATCGGGTATGTAGGACTGTCGCACTACTAGGTGGGCAATCAACTAGTTCCCATGCACGGTTGGCTATCATACCTTCATACTCCTTATTGTGGATGGCCGGTTCCCACAGGTCGCGGAGCTCCGGGCACGTCGCCTCTTTGAAGTTGCGAGGCGTAGGTATGCATGTAGCACTCAAGAGTACAACTGTCTGGTGCATGTTACCGTCGCCCCCGGGGTCCGGAGGGTAGATGGCATAATCTGGTTGGAGATCGGGTGGTTCTCGGTCCAAACAAATGCTGCCGCATGCCATTGTGGCATGATACCGAGCTGGGAGTCGTCTCTCATGGGGGGTATTTATGGTGTGTTGATCACTGATGGTTGTCTGCTTTGGCTGCTTTGGCTGCTCATCCATCTCCATTTCTACCGTGGGCTACTCTACATCAGCCTCAAGTATGATGGAGCATTCAGTGTGTGGATCCGGAGCGAAGCCGCTCTCATCCTCGAGGAAACGGACATTCACTGCATCTCCTCCTCCTCGAGGTAAGCTCGTCGCCGGCGTCGGTGTCGTCGCTCGACTGGTCGGCCACAAATGCAGTGCTGTCGTCCTCGAACACCGCGAGAGCGGCAACATTCGACGCTTTAGCCTTACAGTCTTCGGGATACTTGATTTTCAGGGCCTTGATTTGGGCGCGCTGAAATTTCAAAATAAACGAGTCACTTGTAGTGCACTACTGGCTAGTCAAATGCTTATCGCCACAAGATCCACGCTTGCCGAACCACGGCTATTTGTAAATTCTGCGAGCAGGTCGGGGCGGGCTCTGCGTTGTGAGAAATGCCGCAGTACCAGCTGGAGGTGCTGGAGCTGCAGAAGCGGGTGCGGAACACAATTTGGCGTACACACGAGCTCGGCGAACAGCCCTTCCGCAGTACACCGATGTAAATCAACATTCCCCGCAACGATTGTCTTGATAGTATCGTATTTTGCGGGAAATGCATTGAGAACTGTCGGTATCAGCAACAAGTCGCGGAGATGTTGCTCGGTGACGTCCATAGCTGCGCCAGGCGCATGGATAACCTCCCATTTGTGGTCGAGAAATTCGACAAGTGACTCCGTCGAGTTCTTGTCGACGAGTGTGCGATTCACCTCGTCGAGTAGTGACATAGTGTGTTGCACGTCATGTCTGTCGAGAGATCGAGATGATGGTACATGTTGTCCCATGCTATCGCACCTCGGTTGACCGCTGTGCTTTGAGAGACGTGCTTGAGTTCCGAGGTGGCACTCGGGAATTGGATATGGCGCCCATAGAGGCTACGCCGCTGCGGCACGGGCTCGGGCGTTCCTTAAAGCATCCGACTTGAATACATGTATAACCCAGTAAGTAGATCAGCCAAGTCGGGCGCGCCCTAATAACACGTGGACGTCGGGGACTGTGCGGTGATTAGATCGACTAGCTAGGGCGCACGTAGGCTAGTTGAGGGGGCGCACCTTCCACGTGAGTGGAGGTCACTAGCCGCGCGCGATGCCGCTAAACTAGTAAAGGCATCGGTGTGGGCGCGTTACGAATCGTCGGCATCGTTAGCACGCACTAAAACCTGGGTGGGGTATATATGTCCAGACGTCATGCGTCACACCCGTTGCCACATTACAGTGTGGGTGTCCCCGCGGGGGTTCTGGCCGGGTTGCACATTATGATACAATTACGCACCCGAGTATTTCCCACTGCCCGCCGATTGTCCCGGATTCATGCCATGCCTGAGCGGTTCCTTGAACACTGCCCTGCATGTGGCGGAGGTGGATATGAGACTATCGAACATATGTTTGTGGAGTGCCCGCGGTGGGGTATCACCGTCATAATTTTGGGTTGGTAGTTCCGGAGTTCAAGGATTTTATTAGTAGTCAGGTTATTGCGTCAACACCTCAGGGCTTTATTGCCTTTATTTTGGGCAGGGTTCTCCCCCCCCCCCCCCTTCCCTTCACGGCGCCCTGGATTTTACTGGGAATGGGAAAATTTTCCAGCTATGGCGTCGGGCCCTCCCTCACATTGCCTTTTTCGTTGCACATGTATCGCACTCCCGAAATGCTTTGCTCTGCGGGTTGGGGCTTGCCTTAACTCGCATTTCTCGAATGGGCCGACGCCCAAACGGGTAGGGCGGACCTTTCGTGGTCAGTGCCGGGTATTTTGATGGCAGTATTTTAGACGGTGATCCAACAATGTTGGACATTATGTCACTGGCCTCTAATTATCTTGCAGAATGCTTCGGCAATTTGCATGTTGACTATAACGGAGCGTCGCCTACCCGGGGCTTTCCGTAACTGGATCGCTGCCTAAACGGCCGTCGTAGAGACGCTGCAAGGGTTTCACAGGTGCCAGTCTTGTCCCGCGGGCGAAAAAAACAACACTCGGGTGGTAGTGTTGGGCAATCTAGACGAGCCTGTGGTAAAGGTGTGACTGGAGCTGTGGGTCGATGTTTGGATCGTTCGAGTCGAGTAGAATGATTTGTTGCGTCACCCCCGGCACATAGTTGCTAATGAAGGGAAAAGGTGTTCTCACGTCGTGAAGTCTGAGCTCTTTTGAAGCATCGGTGGTGTGAACTTCAGTGCCCTACCCATCTGTTCGATACCTCGTTGTGGTTCCTGTCGGGCCCATATGCGGCCGTCGGCAAGGTCCGCTGCGCCGATAGTCTCACGTCTCGCGGGTGCAAGATAAGGCGCTGACACGCCGAGGTAGCATGCCCGTCCGGTAGCTTTGTCAACTGGGGCTCGCGACGGTGGCCGCGGCGGCGGTGCAGCTGTCGGGGTATGTCCAGATATGGACGCGAACATTCGTCGGACATCAGTCATACGCGCGCATACACGATTAACATTGGACGTTACTTTCGGCTTCTCACTCAAAATTAGTCGACGCACTAGGATTTATCACCAGGGTCGCAACGATGGACAACACCAGCAGCGACGACATCATAATTAGTCTTGCAGAATGCTTCGGCAATTTGCTTGTTATATGACTATATAACGGAGAGTCGCATATATGCCCAGGGCTTCCCGTAACTTGATCGCTGCCTAAACGGCCGTCGTAGATACATTGCAAGGCGGGGTTTCACTGGTGCCAGTCCTATGCCAGGGGCAAAAAACGCTCCGTTACTCAGCGGGACGACCACCTTCTGCTGTTGCGTGAGTTCCCACTCACGCAGAACCCCTCCCTCCCGTTTCCCTCGTTCCCGCCTCTGCTGCTCTCAGGGCCAAACTTTGTAAATTTATCTGCAAGTTTCGGCAATTCCTGACCCCCCCCCCCCCCCCCCCCCTGCTTTGTCAATCTAATTATTGTAAAACATAAAGATTTACATGATGCTGCTGTTGGCTACAACTGCTAGAGTACTGCTTACTGGCCAAGCGGGTTTTATGCGGAATGAGGAGGGCCCCATGCAAGTCGCCAGCTTGTTCGATATCGCGGCTCGTCGCCAAGCGGCAAGTCTACCCACGTACGCGGGTTTTTTTTTCCGCCCCCGGGACAGGACTGGCACCAGTGAAACCCTTGCAGCGTCTCTACGACGGCCGTTTAGGCAGCAATCCAGTTACGGAAAGCCCTGGGTAGGCGACGCTCCGTTATAGTCATCAAGCAAATTGCCGAAGCATTTCGCAAGACTAATTGGAGGCCAGTGACGGAATTTCCAACATTGTTGGATCACCGTCTAAAACACTGCCATCAAAATACCCGGCACTGACCACGAAAGGTCCGCCCTACCCGTTTGGGCGTCGGCCCATTCAAGTAATGCGAGTTGGGGCAAGCCCCAACCCGCGGAGCAAAGCATTTAGGTACGCGGGTTTTATTGACTTTAGGAGGGCATATGACACCGTACCTCATGAGCTTTTATTCCTAAAACTACAAGCCGTAGGAGTTATGGGTCAGATGCTTACCTTCATTAAAACTTTATACATGGATAGTATGGTACGGGTCAAGACAGGGGTGGCCCCGGGAACACTATCAGACCCCATACCCATAGAGCGTGGCCTCCGACAGGGATGCCCCGCTTCCCCCATCCTATTTAACATATTTATTAATGATATATTCGATGGGGTAGAACACCTAGGGTGTGATGTACCAGGGTGCACCGACACATTAGCGGCAAGGCAACCACTAAGGGTGCCAGGTCAGTTATACGCGGACGACGCTGTTGGTATCACAGGCTCGTTCGATAACCTGCATGCCATGTTCGCCCACTTCTCGCAGCAGTGGGCGGAGGACCATTTTATGGGGTTTGGGGTACTTAAGTGTGGGGTGATGGCATTAGGCCGATATTCCGACGAGACCGCGTTACGCGAACAAGCTGCCCGATGGCAGCTTGGGGGCGGGGGAACGGGTACCGGTTGTAAGTGAATATAGGTACTTGGGTACGGTCATTAAGTCGGATTTAGGTATGCAACAAATAGTAGACGACCGGGTTAAGAAGGGTAAACGCGCTATTGAGGCGCACGATTCGGTATTAGTCGGTGGACGGGACATAATTCCTATTAATTAATGTGCGTGTGTCGGTTTTCAAAACCTGTGTACTGCCGGTTTTTTTAACTTATGGGTGTGAAGTATGGGGCATGGATAGAACTAGCGGCGCAAATAAATTACAAACCGTGCTTGCGTTGCCTCATTGGGGTAGGTAAAAACTCCCTTGGGGTGGCCACTGCACCGATGATGCGGGAATTGGATATTGGGAATTGGAATGATATATTGGACATAGAGGCTACGGCCGCTGCGGCACGGGCTCGGGCGTTCCTTAAAGCATCCGACTTGAATACATGTATAACCCATTTAGTAGATCAGCCAAGTCGGGCGCGCCCTAACACGTGCGGTGGTTAGATCGACTAGCTAGGGCGAACGTAGGGCTAGCTGAGGGGGCGCACCTTCCACTTGAGTGGAGGTCACTAGCCGCGCGCGATGCCGCTAAACTAGTAAAGGCATCGGTGTGGGCGCGTTACGAATCGTCGGCATCGCTAGCACGCAATAACACATGGGGTATGTATGTCCAGGCGTCCTATGCATGTGTCAAACCCGTTGCCACAGTACGGTGTGGGTGTCCCCGCGGGGGTTGTGGCCGGGTTGCACATTATGATACAATTGCGCACCCGAGTATTTCCCACTGCCCGCCCATTGGCCCGGATTCATGCCATGCCTGAGCGGTTCCTTGAACACTACCCTGCATGTGGCGGAGGTGAATCTGAGACTATCGAACATATGTTAGTTGAGTGCCCGCGGTGGGGGTATCACCGTCATAATACCCCGTTGGGTTGTTAGTTCCGGAGTTCATGGATTTTATTCATAGTCAGGTTAGTGCGTCAAAGCCTGAGGACTTAACTGCCTTTATTTTGGGCGGGGTCCCCCCCTCCCTTCACGGCGCCCTATCGAACATATGTTTATTGAGTGCTCGCGGTGGGGTATCACCGTCATAATACCCCGTTGGGTTGTTAGTTCCGGAGTTTATGGATCTTATTCGTAGTCAGGTTAGTGCGTCAAAGCCTGAGGACTTAACTGCCTTTATTTTGGGCGGGGTCCCCCCTTCCCTTCACGGCGCCCTGGATTTTACTGGGAATGGAAAATTTTTCCCAGCTATGGCGTCGGGCCCTCCCTCACATTGCCTTTTTTGTTGCACATGTATCGCACTCCCGAAATGCTTTGCTCCGCGGGTTGGGGCTTGCCCCAACTCGCATTACTCGAATGGGCCGACGCCCAAACGGGTAGGGCGGACCTTTCGTGGTCAGTGCCGGGTATTTTGATGGCAGTGTTTTAGACGGTGATCCAACAATGTTGGAAATTCCGTCACTGGCCTTTAATTAGTCTTGCGAAATGCTTCGGCAATTTGCTTGATGACTATAACGGAGCGTCGCCTACCCAGGGCTTTCCGTTACTGGATTGCTGCCTAAACGGCCGTCGTAGAGACGCTGCAAGGGTTTCACTGGTGCCAGTCCTGTCCCGGGGGCGGAAAAAAAAACCTGTGCCATCCCGTTGCTGAAGCTGCACAGCACGTCGGAGGATCACCCACACACACGTGCTCGCGTGGCCCGCCGGACTCTGAACCGTGTGCGCATCACTCATCCATCCCGCCTTATGCGGGATGCGGGCCGCTTTTATGCGGCTTGCTGTGTTGATTTTCTAATTCTGGGGAACTGCCCTTTTTGTAATTCACACCAGTACCTGTGACCGGGCCCTGCGCATCGTCGGCTACGGGCATTCGTCCAGTTCTATAGATGCTGCTGATGCGGGATATACGGTAAGCGCATTGCTTTCATGCTTATGTCTCTATTTTGCTGGCAACATTTCATAGTTGCTCTTACTTCCGTTTGTAGTGCGCATCTGTGAAAGCCCTGATGTAATAAATAGTACGGTAAACGCATGGCGCGGCGGGGACAGATATGAATCCGGCTTTCCGGCCCGGGCGGGGATGCAATCGCGTGCGGGGATGCAATCGCGTGCGACGCGCTATCCCTGTGACCAACAACACTCCAAATCGCGTGCGGGGAGCAAATAAAACGGAACCTACGGAGCTGACAGTCAGCCCTGCTACCCAGCCACTTCCCTTCTCGCCGCCCTTGGTTTCTTTCGGCTCACCGCGAGGCCAGGCTATCACCGAGTGATGATCTGGTAGGTAAGATCGCATCTCGTATGATAAGTGGTCAGCGAAAGCTGGCGCACCTTGCGACAAGCTGCGCCGGCCGGTGGGAGGAGTATGAATCTAGACGAAGCTTCCGTGCCGGCATGCCGGCTGACGAGGGATACCGACGACCGGCACACTGCGCGCACCGGCATGCCCCTGCAGGGACGCCAGGGGCAGCGCCGCGCAGCCAGCCCCTGGGGCGACGCCCTGCCTGACATTCTGGCTGATGTCGTGTTTGAACGTCTGGAAAGCAGCGACGCGGGTCGTGCGCGCCTGGCTTGCACGGCTTGGCGGGCGAGGGTGGATAACGCGCGCACCGCGCTGCGGCTGCGCCTCGGCGAGCAGGACGCCGATAACAACTCGGCGGTGTCATCAGGGCGCACGAAGTCGCGGCGCCTGGATCCTTCCTGGCTCGCCAACTTCACAAGGCTGACCAGCCTCAAGCTGGAGCCTCCTTTTCTTGGCATCGGCCCCTCACACGCGGACATCGTGGCGGTGGGTCTCGCGGCCCGTGCGGCGGGCGGTGGGCGGCGCTACCCAGCAGGCGGTGCTGTGCGGTGCTCGCCGGACCACTTCGGTGTTTATTCGGATATCTATCGGAAAAGCCCTAACGCGGATGACGGTGAGTTGCCACCAAAGACTGGCACGTTAAAGGTCAATACGGGACCGGAAATTTTGCCTCCGGGACGAGCGTCCCCCGTGCTAGCAGACCGACTCGGCAAGGGCTTTGAAGCTTGCGGGACACCCCGACGCAGGCCGTGGCTGACGTCGCTCGACCTCGCTGACTGCGTCGACGTAAGAGACGCCAGCCTAGCCGCCGCACTGCCGCCCCTAGTCAGCAGCCTGACGCGTTTAGACCTTAGCGGCTGCGCCGCCGTGACGGACTCGTGCCTGGAAGCGACTGTCGGGCGGCTGCCGAGTCTGCGCTGGTTGGCACTGAGCGGCTGCACCGCCGTGAGCGATGCCGGCCTGGCGGGGCTGGCCTCCGGGCCTGCCGGCACCAGTCTCACGCACCTCGACATCAGTGCCTACGCTCTCGACTGCCGGCCGCCGCTGCCCGGGCTCAGCGACGCCGGCCTAGGCGCCGCTTTAGTGCGCCTGCCGGCGCTGCGATACCTCAACCTCGCGGGCTTGGAGCGCCTCGGCGCGGCCGGTTTGGCGCCGCTTGCGGCCGCCGCGGGGCTGACCTACCTAAATATCTCGCACAGCGCGGTGAACGACGCCGCGCTGGCCGCGCTTGCTCCGCTGACGCACCTGCAGAGCCTGTGTCTGTCGCATACCGACGTCGGTCCCAGGGGTCTGCAATACCTCGGGCAGCTTGTAGGCCTGACGCACCTCGACCTCTCAGGTAACTGCCGACGCGCGTTGCGGAACCTTGCGCGAATTAATTCAATATGACTGTACGCAATCACGGTGGGAACATCAATTCGTGGATATTAGAGTTCTTGTGTTTCTGTAAAGGTCAATGCAGGCGTTCTCAATAGAATTACAGTGTATCAAACAAGTGATAATAACTCACGCAAACACCTCATTTCAACTGCGTTACAATCTCAATTTATTGAATCGTTACTTGTCTGCTCAAGGGACTTACAGGGTCAATGAGGTACCTGGCTGTCGTGCTGGCTTGCAGGCTGTGGGGAAGTGGCGGACGATGGTCTTCTTGAGCTAGCCAGCCTTGTCAGCCTGCGCTTTCTCAGCCTCTCCGACTGCTGGAAAATCACTGACCGCGGCCTTGCTGGCCTGAAGCCGCTGCATGCCCTGGCCACCCTCAACCTGGGCAACTACATATACGAGGACTGCATGCAAGTGACGGACAGGGGGCTCGCGGCTCTGGCGGGCCTCACGGCCCTCACGGCACTGGACCTGCACGAGTGCGGGGAGGGCGTCACGGACCGCGGCCTCGGCATGCTGACGCGACTCACCAACATCACCTCTCTCAATGTGGCCCTCTGCCAGGTGGGGCTGACCATGACCCCACATATCCATCGAAACATATTTAGTGATATGCATTTGAGTCACCCCTGAGAGCATCGTGTTGCCAGGTAAAGCTGTACTATGGAGTTAGCTGGCCGCCCAGCACCAATCTCTGCAGCTTCGGCTGTTGAGGTCGGCTTTCTGATGCCCCAACGCGTTGCCTCCTCAGGGCGTGAGCGACTCCGGGTTGGAAGCCATCCAACAGTTGCGCGCCATGAGGCACCTGGACCTCACCGGCTGCACCTCCATCAGCGACAACGGCATCCCGCGCCTCGCAGGGCTGTCGCAGCTCAAGCACCTCGCCCTGTCCGCGTGTCCCCAGGTACCACGCTAAAAAACCCCTGCCGTCATTAGTGATTGTTATAGACAGCTATCCCAGTACCCGTACATGCATCTCGCTGTGCGCATACGTATGCATATGTATGCATATATATATATATATATATATATATATATATATATATATATATATATATATATATATATATATATATATATATATATATATATATACGTAATATATATATACGTATATATACATGTGTGTGTATGTATGCATATATTTATACATATACATATACATACATATGTATATATGTACACCGTACAAGCACAAACGGTCTGCAGATAAATAACGTTTTCAAGCGCCTCCCCCCCCCCCCCCTCCCACCCAACACACACACACACACACACACACACACACACACACACACACACACACACACCAGCGCGGAGAGGTAAAACTATTTAAGCGGAGAAATCAGTACGAATTCAGTACGAATACAGCACAAATACTCCGACGCGGCGATGCAATATAATTCATTATTTATCAGCCCGGCCGACCTCATTTAATTCTATGGTGTATATAAGGGTGCCGATGCGGTTATCATCATTGTGAACTAGAACCTGACTGCCTGCAGGGGGTCGAATGCAGATGAACCTTTAGAACTTCAGCGACTGTTTTTATATAGGGTTATTATGGGTTGTGAGCAAGCTGCATTTTAGGCTTATAATTAGGGCCCTGATAGGTGCATTGGCACATGTATATACGCGTATATATACTGCTGCCATGATGGCCACCACAGATTTGTGCCCTGATCCCCCCGTGCCCGGCTCGCTCTCGACTCCCACAGCTCACGGACAAAGGGCTCGCCAGCTTGCGAGAGATAACGAGTCTGGAGTACTTGAACCTCGGGCGGTGCGCTCTCTCCGATGCCGGCATGTTGGCGCTCTCCAGCCTGACCGCCCTGACGCACCTCAACCTCGCCAAGTGCACCGCCATCTCGGACACCGGCTTGGCCGCACTGCGCCCGATCGCCTCCCTCACGCACCTCAACTGCCGTGCGTGCGCCAACCTCACAAATGGTGGGATCGCTGTGTTGCGCCAGCTTCCTGCGCTGACGTACCTTGACCTCTCGTGCTGCAGCGCTATCACCCCTGCCGGGTGCACCACGCTGCAGCAGTCCCTCCCCAGTCTGGAGATTGCAGCTCGATTTGTCTGAATCTCCATGGGTTGGTATTTCGGACCAGCCACGCGAGCCGACACTGTCTGTTTCCTGGCAAGCGCTAGATTGCCGGCGCATAAACCGCTGCGGCTGCTGCTGCCGTGCTGTTGGTGATTTGAAAGTATGGCAGCAGCAACCACCATCCGTGGCGTGGCACAGGAGATAGCCGCATTGCAGTATTACAATAGCAACCCCAACGTGCTGAAATAATCACTGATTGTATGATGGAACGCCTGATTTTAATTGCAAAGCTATTTTATTCACAGGCGACCCATGTTTGCGCTCAGCGCATTAGACGATGGCTCTGTATTACATGCTGGTATTGTGTACAATGTTACGCCCCTGCATCCCAATTTGCTTCTGACTCCAGGCTATGCAGTAGTGATGATGTGGTCACCCATGCAGTCAAAAGCTGTGTGTTGTCGTTGCTTATTTGCCAGCAGTGACGCATGATGCATACCGTTCTGACTGGCTGCCAGCCACCGGCATATGTAACATGTCGACGGCATCAGCGTGATAGGGATGACCGGTAGACTGATTTATCTCGAGCGCTGCGCGATGGGCAGCTTGTGTATACTTCTGATTTCTCCGTATTCGTATCAACATACTTATGTGAGAAGTATTACGTCCAAATACTTGTGAATTGCTGAGGTACTTGCACTCCTCGTTCGAGTATAAATGATATCCATATATATTAGATGTTAGGGCTGTAGCAAAGCACTGCCCTAGTTAGGGGGCAGCAACTATCTGATAGAAAGTGGACAGTGGCGAGGTGCAGTTCTTGGTTGCACGCGCATCAATCACGATTCACGGCAAACCATCGGTGCGCCGCGCGCGCCACCTTTGCGTGGTAGTAGTACAATTGGTAGTAGCGTACCTGTATCGCGCGGAACGCACGGGCGCGGTAAGGATTGTATAAAGGATTAGGTAATATTCATAGCGACTTGTGTAACAGCAGGGCGCGCCAAGAACTTGCGCGCGCATGAAGTGATGGCGTTTTGTTTCCGCCCCCGCCGTGACTGATCGCTATCGTCACTTTCCAGCTTGAGCATCGCGTGGTTTCGTCTGCCGTATTGACACGTAAGGATAAAATTCAAGTAGTCGCTTATCTAAATCGTCATTTATCAATAAAACACGAGAACATGTCCTTTTCGTCAGTGTTTGAAGACGAGGTCTGCGCGAACCCAAGCAGCACAAGTAACAGCAGTTTCTGGTAGTGATTTATTCTTAATACAAAGCAGTCGTATACCCATAGTGGTGACGGACCCATTAGACACAATGCGGGTCTCGTTTTGTTTACCACTAGCAGTGGGGGTTTCCTCTTTCCGTTAGTTGTCTACTGGGCAGGCGCAATACGCCATCACTACGGCACCAATATGTCCACGTGGCATGCCCGTGCCGCCCGAGGAGTTGCATCGACCCAGCAACACTTCGATAATGTCATCGTCCGGCGGAAGCTACTGTACACCCGAACGGCACCTCCATGCGTGCGGTTCCCGACGCAATCATCCCCGCCGGGCAGCGTTGCTCTGGCATGTTGCTTCGCCGTGTGCTGCTTGAAAGCACCAGCACCGGGTTTGTGTGTCCCCATCTCTCTTTGTCGCGGCACACCCATCATGGGGTCGCGCCGCGACAAGGCTCGTGTCGTCGTGACATGCAAGGTCTTTGGTGTACAAGCTACTCAAAAGTAATGCCATGCGCCCATCGTCTCAAGGACATGTCTCGCGAGCCGGGAAGCGTTCGACGATATATCGTCTTGAAGGCGCCGTGCGCCGAGTCATCCTCATGCCGATAACTTGTGTCCCACACGGACAACCGTTTAATGGATTCCGGGAGGGAAGGGGGGGGGGGGGGGGGGCGCTCTTTCCGCCTCGCGACACTACAAGAGCCCCCCATGCATGCCGCCTACCTACCTTCGGCTCGCCGGCGAAGGAGACCGCCATTTCCGGGCATGAACGATCCATGCGCCGGTGCGATCTACGGCTTCAACATGCGACTCCGCACCAGATCGGGCTGCCTCTCGCAGCCGCCACATACACGCAGCATGTGGGCGCCAACTGGCCAGCAATGTATATGTCGCCCCCACGCAACCCACGTAGTCGATTGGCGCCATGCATCGGCCGCAAGTACGCGCCGCTGGTCGGCACCGTCAAACCGCCGTGGCACCGTTGTGCTCATGTCGGTTCCGCGGTATGGGCACACAGATGATGGTCGGCACCAACCGGCCACCAATGTATGTGGCCTCCGCGCCACCCACGTAGTCTATTGGCGCCATCGGGCCGCCGCCACTACGCGCCGCTGGTCGGCATCATCAAGCCGCCGTGGCGCCGTTGTGCTCAAGTCACTTCCGCGGTCTAGGCACGCAGATGGTTAGCGCCAACCGGCCACCATTGTATGCCGCCTCCGCGCCGGCCATTGCATGCAGTCGGCTGGCGCCATTGGGCCGCCACTACGCGCCTCTGGTCGGCACCATCAAGCCGCCATTGCACCGTTGTGCTCATGTCACTTCCGCGGTCTAGGCACGCAGATGGTCGGCGCCAAAGGGCCGCCGCTGCGCCATGCGCCTCGGTCGCATCCGCAGCCTAGCTAGGCACGCATCAGCTAATTCATCGGCGCCAACTACGGGCATCCGCTACACGTTGTGCTCCGGTTGCTTTCGCAGCCGGGCACGCGGTTGTTCGGTGCCGGCGGGCCGCCACAGCGCCTTGTGCCTCAATCGCTTCCGCAGTCCAGGCACGCATCTAGCTGGTCGGCGCCAGCAACGGCGGGTCGCCGCTGCGCGTAGCTGTGCCCCGCTGGTTGTTTTCGGAGCGCGGTACGCAGATGATCGGTGCGCCTTACTTTGGCTCGTCGGTCTGCCCCGGCTGCAGCCCTGCCAACCCTTCGCGGAGCTGGATACATACTACATCGTCCACTTTCCCCGCCTGCCCTCCGCACGCCTCTCCTTGCTTGCGAATGTAGGAAGCCGTTTTTGTCCAGGGCGGTCGCTGCTCTACTCCCGCCGGGCCGCCACCATGCGGCGGCCAGCGCCCAGAAGATGTCTCGGCAATGAGCATGCGCCCCCTCCTCCCCTGAAGTGTTTATTACTAGTAGTTCGGGTTTCCTCTTCCTTTGTGTAGTTAGCAGGCGCGGAACGGCACCAATACGGTGCCAGTATGTGCACGTGGCGTGCCCGTACCGCCCGAGGAGATACATCGGCGGAAGCTACCGTGCCTATGTACGGCATCACTCGCGTGGTTCCCGACGCAGTCATCCCGAGTAGCGCCGCTCCCGCATATTGCTTCGTCATGTGCTTTACAGCACCGGGGGGGCTTGTCTGTCCCCATCCTCCTTTGTCGCAGCACACCCACTATGGGGTCGTGCCGCAACAACCACACCCACCCTTCCCTCAATTTGTTCATTTTCGCGGGTATATATGTGTTATTTCTATTAGGCTTTTTGGCCCCTCCCAAAATGTTGTAATAAAGCCAAAGCGAATGTTGGCATGTTGTCCCCCCCCCCCCCCCCCCCCCCCCCCCACCCCGCCAGCCGCCGCCGTTCCAAAAAAATTGGGAACTCCTAGCTAGAAAGTTCGGCGCGTCGTGCTATCATCTAGCGACTACACCCGGCAAAAAGTTTAGGAGTAGCGGCGCGAATTGAAGTGCCGGCGCCACTCGGTCTATCTGGCTAACCTCAGCTAAGTATTGAACAATGATTAGACACGAGTGCGAGTCTCGTTTTGCTAGTGCAGCCCAAGGGGACAGGCTACGGCTGGATGGAGGTTAGATAGTGGACTGTTGAAGACGGCGGCAACCAAACGGCCAACGGGGTCGAAAAAGAAAAAAAAAGAAATGGCCGTCGGCGGAGTCCGAAATTTCGGAGACAAGTGGAGATAATTGAAAATTTCTTTCAACTTATTCCAGCTTAGTCTTCGATGCTAAACGGGCCAGCTGCGTTACGGCCCGGTAGCAGGGCCCGAACAAGTTCCACTAATCTATAATCGCGCAGCGCGCGCACCCCTCCGCATGCTAGGTCACTCACCCAGCGGGCATATCCCGTCTCCTTTGTATTCGCTTTTTGTTTTTTTGAAAACCCCCTTCCCATCCCAAGCCGTACCCTAGTCCACTATGGCTGGGCATTCCTTGTGCTTTTTATGGCCCCATACAAGCCCAGCCAGTCTCCCACCTATCGATAGCTGCCGCCCTCTATCCCAGCCGGTGTAGCTAGGACGGCCCCAATCTAGGCTAGGTTGGCAGGCATGCTGGACTCCGCTTCCCCACCAACGGAGGTGCAGCGCTACGGCTGTAGCAGCCGAGGCGTCCTGCCGGTAGCGCTGAAGATGATGGGCTCGAGGGAAGTCGGGGGCGCTACGGCGGTGCTGCATTAACCCATTAACCAGCGCACAATGTGCCTCGCCCGGCAGGGGGCGAGGGCCTCGGAACGTCCCACATATCGGTTGTGCGAGGGGGGGGGGGGGGGGGAGGGGAGTTTGGCGGTGGTGCATGACGTGCATCGCGGTCGGAGAGCAATGCGGGGTCGTCGGTGGGTCGGGGGCCGGTGTCAATGCGGCCGGTGGACTGCAGCAGCTGCCGTCTAGCTGGAACTTGGGAGGGGGGGGGGGGGCGCCCGGGGGGGGGGGCCGCCCCTACTCTCTTGGTCGAGGACGAACGGCTGCCCGGTCTCGGTCTCGGTCTCGGTTTTTGGGCGCGGGCATTCAGGGCGCGCCAACCATCGTGCGGGGGTGTTGCGGCGCCGGCCAGAGACGGACAGTCCCCGCGCCATGCCGGCGCCGCGCGCTCGAGGCAACGCAAGTGCCGGCATCTGTGCCGGCGGCGGGTCGCGAAAAAGCTTGGTAGGCGGGTTGGCCACAAGGGCAGAGATCGCGCCTGGATGGCGATGCGAGTCATCGGCTTTGGCGGAGCCGGAATTGGCTCCGTCGGGGCATCGGGCTTGCCGGTGCGCAGCGGATCGTAGCCGAGAGGCGGGTGGTCGTCGGGCGCTCCAAGGAAAAAATATTCAGATCGCGAAAAAGCAAGCGATCTGTCTGAGAGCACGGGGGGGGGGGGGGGGGAAGGGGGGGGGGGGACTCGTAAGTCGGCGGTCTGGCACACCGGTTCTTCGGGGTCTGCACGACGGCTTCGGGTTTGATCTCGTTTGGCGAAGGTGTAGAGTAGGGACGGCGGCGCGATGCCGGCGGTTGAAGAGAGTGGGGGTGGGGAGGTCATGTTGGCGGCAGGCACTCCCAAGAGGCCGCAATCCGCCGACCTTATATCCTCTCGTGCCGCAACCAGGGTAAATGTACTACTTTTTTTAACGCCGTAAAAAGCGGCGGAAAAGTATGAGGACCGGGGACCGGGATGATGTAGATGAGGACGACGTTGCTGCCGTCCAGCAAATGGCCGACCCAGTAGATCTTGGGCAGCGGCATAAGCGGAATGGGCGGACGTACCACCGTTGCGAATGCTATGTGCCGGGGGGGGGGGGGGGGGGGGGTTGGCGGTCGTTCGTTTAGGGCTTGGCAGGCGAGATAACCCACCAGGAAACCGTGTGCGGCGCTAAAGAGCCGGGGTGTCTGGTCACCGGATAGCTGCTAGAAGTTCGTAGATGCGGGCAACACGTTGCCCGGCAAAAAACAAACGCATGCACGAGATCCGCGATCTCCCGAGGGGCTGACCGTGAATTTTGCAAAGCGGGAACTAATTCGTCCGCTGGGCTTTGGGTCTTGGATTCAAGGTGAAAACACGTAATCGCACGGTAATCCAGCGCGTTGTTCCCTGCGTGATTAGTCTTGCTCGCCCGCGTCTGCTTGCGGAACAAGAACATGCCCGCCGCAGTAGCAAGAAATGCGCGGAAAACGTACTGATCGCAGTCATGGCTGCTGCCCCGCAGGATTTGCGCGCGCCGCAACACGCACAGAAGGGCGACGTCCGCCAAGAAGGGCAGCCACGCAGGCGTCCGCCGTGCGGGTGTCCTTCCACTTGGGCCAGCTTCTAGCCGATGACGGCCTGATCGACCAGCTGGCCATGGGCGGTGGGCTCCTCGAGGTGGTCTTGGAAGATTTTGTGTTGTCCGCGGACAAATAGGGTTGCAAGGCACCAACCCGCCGGCCACCAATTTGGCCGCCCATCGGACGTAGTAGCGGAGAATAAAGGACATGTCTGCCCGCAGCGAGGAGACCCCCTCCATCGCACAGAGATCCATGAATAGGTTCAGCTCCGACGAGTAGGATGCGACCCATCGCGGCTTCAGCGTAGCGGACATGAAGTCCACCGCACGTTGGCCGATGTCGTCCGTGCCCATTAGGTGGAGCGCGCCGGCACGCATGCTGGCCGCCCAGGGCACTTGCACGACCGCGCGCTGCGCGTCCCGCGGCGGGCGGCGCGCGGCCGCGCTCGCGAGCAAAAGCGGAGCGCGCGGGCGGCGCCTGACTCCCATCCGCCCGTAGTGGACCGCCAGATTAGTTCCGCAAGGCTGGTGTATTTATGACGGGGCTGGTACAAAAATTACGGAACGGTACTCGGAAGAAAAGCACGCTCCAACGCGGCGGCTCTATGCCGGCGCGCTCGCCTAGCCGCATGGGAAAGAACAAGTCACGGGAGGGAGGGCGGTAGTGCATGCTTGCAGCACCTAGGTAGCTAGATCGGCAACTGCGGCATCCACGGCCGACTATGCCAGACCGGGGCGACCACCGTAAATGTTGCGCCCGATTGTCGCAGCTTGACGAGGGCGAGACCATCCAACATGCCGAAAGGGGGGTCGCACCAACTACTCATCTTGCGCCGCTACGTGTCGTCCGATAGAAGGAGTCGACCCCCTGGGACCCCACCATCGAGAATTGTACCGGGGTATATATATGGGCATTCCGCTGCCATGCCGGGACTCCCTCAGGGCACTCCCGGCCCTTGCTTGGGTCGCTGCAAGGCCCAGCCTCTCCGCCCCCGAACGCCCGCCCCGCCTTAAAGTGCCGGGCTCCCCTCTCCTTGCGCCCGCCGCCCTCGCCCGTTCTCACCAGCGGGCGGTTGAGGGCTTCGAACGGGTCGGCCGCATGATCGCTGCCGAACACTCCGCCGTATTAAGCCCGGATTCGAGTGATTCACAAGTGGAACACATACGGGTGGGAGGGGGGGGGGGGGGTACGCCAGATCTTCTGCATATGTCGGCGGTCGCGGGTCGCGCTATACCAAAGTACGAGAATACGTTTTATTTTGAACATCCCTCACGAGTAGGCTGCCCCTGACCGAGTCGTACATACCCTCCTCCCCACCCGTAAGCGGATCTCGAAGAGGCAGACCTCGCCGAGGTCGTACATGAATTATTTTTTGTAGAACCCCCCCCCCCCCCCCCCCCCCCGTTATGTGCGGTTGCTGGGAAAAGGGCGAGAAGGGCTACAACAAAAAAGACGAGCATAGTGACACTTCTAGCACCACCCAAGTAGTGCATAAAAGTTCGGGACTGATAAGGTCGGAAGGTTTAGACGGTCAAGTGGCACAGCTGCCGGCCGCAGCGCCACTCCAGGAACTTCGGGAACTCTAGCTAGAAAGTCCGATGCGCCGTGCTAGTCGCTAGTAGAGCAGCAACAACCGGCAGAAAAAGTTTTATGAGTAGCGGCGCGAAGAGCGAGGTGATGCTCGCGCCACTTGGTAGCTCTGACTAACCTCAAGTGAGTAGCGCTACATGGTAGTGAACAATGATATGATAGATGATGTTGTATACATCGCGCGCTGCTACATGTAGGAGAAGTCATCATGCCACTAAGTAACAACTAACGGTGTGTGTGAAGACGCCGCTGCACCCCCCGGAGCGGGTGGGCGGGAGAAGCTGAATACTCTGGATGTTGTGAGGAACATCCTCGGCTGCCCCCTAGTTTCTAACAAACGCAATGCGTTTCTAGACATCCCCGGGCAGAGTCCCAGGTCTGTTGGCACTCGGAACCCCTCACTGATCTAATTGCCACTTACTAATCAGTGTAACTAATCATTGTATTAACCATATTTTGTAACAACTCTTGGTCTTGGTCTTCTCTTGCCCCATACTTCATCTCTGCAGAAAAAACAGTGTGGCCCTGGCCCACGGGCCACCACCAAACATGCCCCTGCTGTGTTCCCGTAGCGAGCTATCTTTCCTGCCTCAACGTTAAGCGCTCCAGCTAGCTAGTCGCTATCCTGGCGGCGGCCGGAAAAATATGTTATCATTTCGAAGCGATAATGAACCCGAAGATGAACCATGGACGATGAACCGAGGACCAAATACAGCTCTGTGGTGCCTGTAGCTAAACCCATCAGCAGGCGGCAATGTAAACTCGTACGAGCAATCTATCGCCGCAGAAAGGAATACTATCGGACTAATGTTCGTGCGCTGTCGGCCTGGCGCGGGTGGATGAGCCACACATTTCGCCAGGCGAGAGCGCGCCCCTTCCGCCGCGGATCGCGATGGGCACCACATCCACATCGGGATCCAGCGGTGATACGAGCCCCGAGGGCTGCCAGGTTGGACATTACGATCGCGCGATGTCTGGGAAACCGCATACGCGTTTGGAACCTTCCGGGAGGTTACGTGTCATATTCGTGATCATATCGCACATACACCCTGGAAATCTGTATCGCGATGAGCGGTGGCCATCCATAGCCGTCCGCCTGCCGAGCCTACGTGCGGGCTGCGGGCGCGCGGGATCGGCACCAGCAGCGCCACCGCCGGCTGATATACCCCCCCACCTTCCCCGATCTTGCAGCTACACCGTTATCGTCCGTTTGCACACAGGGCAGCCCTTTGCCTGTCACCCCCGTCACCATGGCCTCTATGACTGTCTCTCGTCCCCAGCTGGCGTCCAGCAACGGCGCGTTCGCCGCTGGCGCCCGCGTCCAGACCCGCGCGGCTCGTCCCGCCGGCGCCGCCCGCTCCCCGATGGTGGTGAGCGCTGCGGCCGACAAGACGGTGGTGATCGGCCTGGCCGCCGACTCTGGGTGCGGCAAGTCCACCTTTATGCGCCGCATCACCTCCATCTTTGGCGGCTCCCCCAAGCCCCCGGCCGGCGGCAACCCCGACTCCAACACCCTGCTGTCGGACATGACCACCGTCATCTGCCTGGATGACTACCACTCCCTGGACCGCTTCGGCCGCAAGGAGAAGAACGTCACCGCGCTGGCGCCCGAGGCCCAGAACTTCGACCTCATGGCCGAGCAGGTGCGCTGCCGCGGCTAGCGGTACGCTCCGCTGACCGCGCGACAGGAATACTTTCGGCGTGCGGAGGCCGAGGCGCTCTGCCAAAGTATGCGGATACGAGCGGCCCAACCCGGGCGGCTTCGCGTACGGCTCATCACTTCCGGCTTGTGTCGGCTTAGTCTTCTTATCTTCCCGCGAACCGCAACCCAAACCCTTCCGTGTACCAAGAGCGCCAACATGTATCACGCTCTCACTCGTACCGCCCTCGCGTCGGGGATGTGCTTGGCCTCTTGCTTACGCGAGTGCGCCAGACCTGCACCTCGCCGCCCTTCGCCCCGGCGCCCACCCTGGCACAACCTTATCTAGTTCCGCAGTACTTAATTGCGAATCGGCAGTACATCGATCCACGATGTAAGTGTATATTTAGCCATTTAGGCGCGGGATCGCGGTACGTGCCAGCAGGGGCCCATATGCCGACGAGGCTTCGCCGGGATCCCCCGCCCCCGTCGCCCCCACCGCCTCGGCCGCCTCTTCGCAACGCGGATCCCCTGTCCCGGGCTGGTTCGAGCACTGGCTTGTGGTCGATGTCTTGCCCTTGGCGGCTCTTGATCCTTCTATCCCGTACAACAGGGCAGCAACGGCCTTAGTTACGAGTTGTGCCGATATTTTCCCGCCGTTGCACTAGGGGCTCACGTCGAGTCCCCCCTATCACCGCAGGTGAAGGCCCTGAAGGAGGGCAAGTCGGTGGACAAGCCTATCTACAACCACGTGTCGGGCCTGCTTGACCCCCCGGAAACCATTGCGGCGCCCCCGGTCCTTGTCATCGAGGGGCTGCACCCCTTCTACGACGAGCGCGTGCGCGAGCTGATCGACTTCTCCATCTACCTGGACATCTCCGACGATGTCAAGTTCGCGTGGAAGATCCAGCGCGACATGGCCGAGCGCGGCCACTCCCTGGAGTCCATCAAGGCCTCCATCGAGGCGCGCAAGCCCGACTTTGACGCGTACATCGACCCCCAGAAGAAGCAGGCCGACGTGATCGTGGAGGTGCTGCCCACCCAGCTCCTGGACGAGCCGGACCCCGAGGGCAAGACGCTCCGCGTGCGCCTGATCCAGAAGGAGGGCAAGGCGCTCTTCGACCCCGCCTACCTCTTCGACGAGGGCTCCACCATCTCCTGGATCCCCTGCGGCCGCAAGCTGAGCTGCTCCTTCCCGGGCATCAAGTTCTACTACGGCCCCGACACCTACTACGGCGAGGAGGTCTCCGTCCTGGAGATGGACGGCTCGTTCGACAAGCTGGAGGAGCTCATCTACGTGGAGAGCCACCTCTCCAACACCTCGTCCAAGTTCTACGGCGAGATCACCCAGCAGATGCTCAAGCTGTCTGACTTCCCGGGCTCCAGCAACGGCACCGGCCTCTTCCAGACCCTGGTGGGCCTGAAGATCCGCGACGTCTACGAGCGCATCACCAGCAAGAAGACTGCCAAGACTGCCTAAACGAACGTGTATGCCCCCGTCGACTCATACATCAAAATAGCGCAGGGCCACCATAGGAGTGTAACTACTAGAATATTGCGGCACCCTCTCCCCACCTACCGGCTGCCCTCCTCCCTCCCCCGCGTGCACAGCGGCAAGAGCATGCATTGGCAGGAGGGCTCACTGGGACTAGGATGGCATTGCGGCAGCGGCAAAATGCATGCTTGGGGGCGCCCATGAGTGAGGCGGCGTCCTTGCAGAAAGCACAGCATGTCCATCTAACCCTCCTTGCCAGCTGTTTAATCCAGACTGTCTGCGCGCTATTTGGCTGCGTCATGTTGTTGGCTGGTAGGCTGCGGTGAGGCACGCGCGGTTCTTGCCATCCTTGTTGGGCTGTGACTCGACGGCACAGTACGGGCAGGGGTACCCGTGGTAGAGTAGGAAGAACCCCGATGAGGAAGGGGCGCAACTGCCCATACTACGTACCACACGTCGGGGGGACAAATATATATATACACGAAACGGTACAGCGGGGCGTGGTTCCATTCCGTCGTTCCGTTCTGGTTCTGTCGTCCCAGCGCTGCAGGCTATCCAAATCTGAGTGAGGGATAAATCGCAAGTTCCCCCCATCAGCTGCATTCTCGGCCTGGTTTTAGTGCTACGTACACTGCAGCCCCGAAATGCGCTAAGTACGGACAGGACGGAGCTAGCGTGGACCCGTGTGCGGATTCGGTGTTGATGTTTTGCGCGCCGAGGCTGAGCTGCGAATCTAGGCCTGACCCCCCCCCCCCCCCCCCCCCACCCACCACCACCAACCTTATAATGACAATCTCACGTGCTGGCCCGCATTTCAGGGCTGCAGTGTACGTAGCACGAAAAACCCGCAGGCCGTTTGCGTTTGTGCAAGAGGTCTGCATTGGGTTGGGTAATGCGCTTGTCGCGTGGGGACCGTCCATTATCCCGGTGTTAGTGATGAGTTGACCGTCCAGCCCGACGGCGGTCACGGTGTAGCGCATCGCCGCCACGGGCCGGTTGTGGGAGCCGGCATCTGTAGCGGGGCCAGTGGCGGTTACAGGAGAGTAGGGAGATAAGCGAGGGAAGATGGCAGACCTCATGGCAGGCGTGTATCTATACACGTGGAGGTACTTTTGCCAGTGATAGCTTATTCGGGGTTATCGCTGCATTGGTTATATGTAGATGGAGGCTCCGGGGTGTGCGGCAGTGACCTCTGGGCGGGCTGCATGCCCCAGCGGGGTGCATGTGCCGGCAGGGCAGCAAGCGGGATGTAGGTCGGCAGGCAGGTCGCCAGCTAGGGCGGCAGCCTGCCTTCAGATCAGCGCCTTCTGCTCTCACACGATAGCCGCTGCGGCAGTGGGTCACATGAAGTCGTCGTCGTCGTCGCTGTCCTCGATCACCCTGGGCGACTTCAGCCCCTTCGCGAGACGGCCGCGCGGCGCACTGCCGGCGGGTTTGCTGGTGGCGGGCGGCGGCTTGGGCGCCACTTTGGTGGGGGCCTGTGTCACCACACAGTTTGGCACATGTCAATGGCTGCACACATCTCGCCTCCAGAAGGAGATGGTGGTGGTGGTGTGTGTAGGAGGAGGGAGGGGGGTCAAAACCTCTCCGTCTCTCTCCATTGGCGACTATTACCCTATGCGTAAATGTAGGGTGCCGACACACCTATACTAACCCTCATTGTAAGCCAGAAATTGGGCTTGTATGCAACCTACAAGAATGGTCGCTCAAGTTTCATCTAGATTTGGCCTCTGGCAGTGTTCTTACTCACACTTGTTCTTATCATCGCGCCGGCACCTGTGTGTATGTGTGCACTCTGGGCATACCGCGATGTAAACGACAGCGGCATTTATGTCTGCGCATGAACGCCACAAGTCGATACTTCCTAGCCCAGGCAAAAGCAACATGCCGTAGTGAACCCGGCATCCGTGTGTGTGTGTGTGTGTGTGTGTGTGTGTGTGTGTCTGTGAGGTGGGGGGGGCGGGGGGGGGGGGGGGGGGGACGGGGGGGGGATATGGCGGTGGGTGCCGCACGGACCTTGGTTTCTTTACTGGCAGCCCGCCTGGCGGCGGCGTTTGGGTTCACGGACACCAGCGGCGACCTGCAGCAAAAGACATCCAGGCGCAGTCAGCAGCGGCAGCCGCGTGCTCACCCGCGGAATTGCAGTGTCGCCACTGCGTTCATAGCCGGCAGCGCACGGGCGACGCGGCAATGATGCTGGTTTGGGGGGGGGGGGGGAGGGCAGAGTCCCACCGCTTTGGTGTGCTTCTGAGCGCCGCTGCCGCGGGGCGCTTCCGGGCTGTCTCGGGCTCCTCGCTCTCCGCAGCCCTCTTCGGAGCCTGCGGCCCACACACCAGGGACTGAGAAACGGCATGCCGTGACCAGGCCTTTGATATATTCAAATATCCCAACAATAAAACGTAATCAAATAAAGTCAAGGCAGGGCTTTATTTTTAAATGGAGCTTTTCTCCTTTGAGTTTAAGGTTCAATACGTTGAGCTTTTGATTGGTACTGTACATGTGTTACGCTCCCAGGCCCATTTGTTTTGGCAAGCGGGTTTGTTGTCATCCGGGCAAGCGGCGTCCGGTACATGGCGCGTTCCTGCCAATTTTGAGGGATGGCACCGTCACGGCGCACACCTTGCTGGCGGACGGGAGACGGAGGGAGCGCGTAGAAGGCGGCGTGACGACCGCCTCCGCGGCGGTGCGGCCACTGACCGGTGTCTGCACAGACAAAGCAGGCCAGCCACAGAGATGTTGGACGAGGTATGGAGGGCGCCCCGGCAGCGGCATGCCGCGGCGTGGGTTCAGCAATGCAGCATGGCTCTTGCGCGGGCGCACCTTGAGAGCGGAGGCGGGAGCCGCCTTCCCGTTCGCAGCGGGCGTGTCGGCAGGCGCGATGGGCTGCGTGTCGCCGAGGGGGCTGCCGGGCTCCGACTCGAAGCCGTCGTCCAGCGGCATGCCGTCGTGCATGTCGTGTCCCATGCTGGAGCTCTCCGACCCGCCGCCGCAGGACGGCGCCGGCGATTCGAGGACCGCGCGGGTCCTGGCCTTGGCGGCTGCCGAGGGTGCCTTGGCTCGGGCTGGTTTCGGAGCTTCTGGTTTCGGAGCCTTCTCGGCCCTTGGGCCCGGGGGCGCCTGAGACTGCAGCGGGCTGCTGAGCCGCATCTCGGGCTCCGGGAGCGGCTGCTCTCCCTCCAGCGCCTTCCCAGACACATTGCACGAGAAGATGAAGGACACCTGCCGCATTGTTTGGGGCGGTAACCTCGCTCAGCGCGCAGTCATCACTCAGCTCAAGCACTGCTGTGGCATCTTTCTACCATTCTTGGATCGCATACACGGATACCCCGGGCGGATCCGTACGTGCTCGTCGCCAATGGAGCGCATGACACGATCTGGTACGCTCGCAGTGGTGGAGTTGTGCGCCCAGTGCTTCAGGTCCTCTTCCGCGGGCTCGTCCACCTGCATGCCATCACGGCGTCCGCTCAGGCTCAGTCCACAACCGGCAGCACCCACGCAGCCGTTGCCAGGGCCTCTCAGACCATGGCACTCGGTTGGTTTGGACTTCAGCACCGATCTACCTCTGAGTAAAGGTTATGATGCTATGTTGGTGATTGTATGCCATCTGACCCGTCAAGCACATTTTATTCCAACGAGCAATACTGTGACCGGTAAAATTCTCAGCTGAATCATTCCTGAAGGAAGTGTACAGGCCGCATGGTTTTGAAACGGTTGTTTAATTCAGACAGAGACCCACGATTTTTTTTATAACAACAACCGTTTCAGACAAGAATGGGCGCATTGACCTCCTACAACAGTACATAATGACTGGACACCGCATTTGCGCATATAAAATCAACCCACCGGACAACCAGCTGCCTTAGTGTCAGGTTTAGATGCTGCTCAACGCATGCAGCATGCGGACGATTGCAACCGCGGAGTATGACTGGCCTTTGCGATTGGTTGCAAGTCCTTAGTACCCAGATGCTGCAGCATAGCCACACATGCGTATCCTGGCCCAGTCCTTGTTAAAAATGACATCATATAGTGTCATACCACCATACCCACAGATGGAAATGTACATACGGGGTCATTGTTCAGAAGTACGGGTTGGGGGCCTGCACACTCAGGCCATACCCAACCGCACACCGGATCGGATACCGGCGCGGGTCCCCACCGCACCTGCAGCCTGTAGATTGGCAGCTTGTACTCCACGTGCTCCACGGAGTGCTCTCCCTCGCCGTCCGACTCGACCGCCTCGTCCTCGGAGTCCGACTGGAAGTCGCCGTCATCCGAGTCGCTCTCGGCCGGGCTGCGCTTGCGCCGGCTCTTCTTGGCCGCTTGCTGCTTGCCTAGGGGGCCGCCGGGGGGGGGGGGGGGGGGGAGACAGGAGGATTCAGAGGATGGCGCCCCGCACGGCCGGAAGTCAACATCGTATCGTACATGCAGGTACAAGCAGGCAACAGGCGCACCTTGCCCCCGGTGCAGGGAGTCGTAGGTGTCGGAGACGGTCTCCGGCCGGAGCTGAAACAGGTTTCGCAACTCCTCTTGGCTCATGAGGTTGGAGGAGGCCTGCTGCGCGGCACCATGCCACTCAGCCTATCCCGCTGCGCACCGCCAGAAGTACACCCACCGGAGGAGGCCTGCACCCATACATACCTTTGCTGTGCCATTTCCGTTGCCGTTGTTCACCACACTCTGCAGGCCCTCCTTGCTGAGCTGCCGCTGGTACACCTGCGCACCAGGCAGCAGGAGCGGCAGTCAGGCGGTGCCGTCGCCAGGGCAGCCCTCCCCGTGCGGTGCATGGACTGTGTGGAGTCAGCGTGCCGATGCGGGTGTGGGGGTTGTTAGGGGGCGCGCCTTCTCCTCGATCGTGCCGGTGGTGAGGAAGCGGTACACAAAGACGCGCTTCTTCTGACCGTCTCGCCACACGCGGCCGGCTGCCTGCTTGTCATTGGCGGGGTTCCAGTCCGGGTCAAACAGAACCAGGCGGTTGCCGCCGATAAGGTTGAGGCCGCACCCCCCTGGCGCACACACCGCACGCTCAGTGCCACCCCCAGGCGCGCCATCCAAGCGGCAGGGGGAGCACACGGGGGCGGGCTCACCAGCCTTGCTGCTCAGGAGGAAAGCGAACTGGTTGGCCGTGGGGTCGTTGAACTCCTTGACCAGCTTCTGGCGCTTGCTGATGGTTGTGGTGCCGTCCAGGCGCACGAAGGGGTACGCGTGCTCGCGGCACAGCTGCGCCACGAGGTCCAGAGTCTGGGTGTAGTTGGAGACGATGACGATCCTGCGCACCATCGGACAAAATGAATTAGGATGGGAGCAGAAGGGCGGCACCGTGGCGTTTCATTGGGTTCTCGCGAAAGCAATGAATTGAATTGCACTATGGATCGAGTCCGGCATCTCGCCCCGCAATCATGGTTCCCGGGTAAGTGCATGTCTTAATTCTTCCGATATATTATATCATTGTTCTGATTGTTCAGTACATTGTCGTTATGATAATTCTTGTATTAATGAACATGGATCAAGTCCGACATCTCGCCCCTCAGTCATGGTGTAATCTGATAGATTCCCGGGTAAGTGCATATCATAATTCTTTCGATACATTATATGACTTTTATCATTGTTCTGGTTGTTCATTACATTGTCGTTCTGATAATTCTTGCATCATTTTTCTGATTGCTTCGTCCTTTGTCACTTCGGAGGGTAAAACACATTGATGTATGGTGAACCCAAAGCAGGGTCGGGGTAAGTTGTGCGTCAACAAGGTACTGCCTTCACCCCGTACTGACAGGTACCACCAGCCCTCTGTACTGTACGCTACTGGTGGGATGTGATTAGGAATCACATCAGCAGCAATACTCATCCTCATCGAGCTCAGTCTTGAGGAAGGCGGGATGCCGTTGGCATCTGGGTAAGGCGCCATCCTGCCCGCACCTGTCGTTGGTGGTTTGGCGCAGCAAGGCCAGCATCTTTGCCAGGACGGCGAACTTGCCGCCCAGGTTCTCCCAGCCCGCCGCCAGCTTCCCGACGCCCCGGCTGCCGCCACGCCTGTCGTCCACCAGCCACGGCAGGAAATACTGCATGCAGTCCTCGAAGCCATCCACGGAGGCGTCCCGGGAGTGCAGCATGTCGAGCACCAGCTTGGGGTGGTTGCACAGCTTCTTCAGGGCTGGGCCAGGCAAACGGACGGGGGCATGGGCAGGGGATGAGAGTCAGAGATGCGCATGCACGGCGTCCTCGGAACCTGTGTTCGCATGGGACGGCGGAGCAAGGCCAGGCTGCCCCTGCGTGACGCTAGTCACTCTCAGATGAACCACGAGTGCTATACACCATGATGGCGAAGGCCCCTTCAAGTGCCGTACATGAGGTGCTGTGACATTTAATTGTCATTACTAACATCTCATGCCCGTGCCATTTCACTCTGCCCGTGGTTGCAGAAGTCACCTCTGGCCATCCGGCCTGTAAAAGCTACAGCGTTCAGGCCCGGCGTATTTCAGCATGTCTTGCCGTTGTGTTGGGAGGGGGGGGGGGGGGGGGGGGAACCTGTGATGCCAGCCAGCACCTTGGACGCCTTGCCCTCCAGCAGCCGCGCTGCTGCCTAGCGGAGGGAACAGCAGGTGAGTCCTACCTCTGCTGTGCAGCAATTAAGATGAGGAGACCATTAGAAAGGGTGGGAGGAAGGGGTGACCTTTGATTCCAGGTATGCGCAGTACAGCCGATGCTGGAGCTCCGTCGGCTTGCAGCAAACAATTTCGATGACCTGCAAGGGCCATCGCGCAGAGGCGTCACTGGTGGCGACGTGCCGGCAGTTCCCACAAGTGAAGTCATTGTGGCCGGGCAGAGCGCGGCGGCTACCTTGGGCGGAAGGTGCTGGCTGAGCAGGGAGTTGGTCCGCCGCAGGATGAACTCCCCCACGAGGTCGTTCAGCTCAGCCATGCGCTCCTGCCCCAGCTGTGTGTCGTGGTCGCTGGCGTCCGGCTCGCGGCCCGCCACAATGGGCGCCTCGAAGTACTTCCGGAACTTGGCTGGCGGGCCCAGGAGGCCGGGGTTGCAGAAGTTGACCATGGCGTAGAACTGCAGAAGGCCAGGGGGGGGGGGGGGGGGGGGGGGGCTTATGGTCAGAATAGCTCAAAGGCCTGGAATGATAAATACTTGTGGAAAAGTGTACGATCAGTGCCAAGCGCAGTAAACTATCTTGAAGATGACATCACTATCTCGGCGGTGACTGCTGATGGCAGCGATGGTGATGGCAATGATGGGGACGCATATCTAGCAGCGCATGAGCAGCTCTGAGCGTGTCGGAATCAAGGAAACGCCAGGCCCAGGAGGCAGACTCGGCATTGCTGGCACAGCTCACCAGCGCCTCGGCCATATATTGCCGCCATCTCAATCTACTAGATATACATTTCCACACAAAAGGAGAAGACTTGGACCTATTTTGCGCTTTGGCTGGTCCACCAGGTGGGTACAGGTACCTCGTCCAGGTGGTTCTGCAGGGGTGTGCCGGACAGCAGCACGCGCCGCTTGCACGCCAAGCTGTCCAGGGCCTGGTTGGTGAGCGTGGCGTCGTTCTTGAGCCGGTGCGCCTCGTCGCAGATGAGCAGGTCGCAGGAGGATGGGCTCTTGAAGCGGTCCGCGTGCAGCCGGAACGTCTCGTACGAGACGATCAGCACCTGGTGCATGTTGCGCGGCGACAGGAACATCGCGATGCTCTGGATGACGTCGTCGCGGGAGGACTCGCAGAGCGGCAGCGTGCGGACCCGGCCCTTGAGCCACTTCTCACACTCCGAGTCCCAGTTGTTCACCAGGCTGGTGGGGCAGACGATGATGATGCGCTTCGCGATGGGCGACCCTGCCGCCGCCGAGGGCAGGAGGAGCATCGCCGTCAAAGCTGTTCAAGGGCAACCGGGGGCCCAACCTACCGGCTGGGGGAGCCTGACGGGGGGGGGGGGGGGGAGAGGGTGCAAAAGCAAGGAAGACAAGGCGCATTTGCTCCTACCGCCAAGCTCCGCGTGGCCAGACTTGAGCAGTGTCCACAGCAGCGAGATGCCCTGCAGTGTCTTGCCGAGGCCCATGTCATCCGCCAGGATGCAGCCTGTCCGGTTCGGCGCCGCGCAGAAGTGTTAACGAGCACGGCCCGAGTTCGCAGGCGACTGACACGGAGAGCAACCACGGGAGAATGAACCGACGTGGGTGGGGGGGGGAGGGGGCGCTTGGACCCACCGTTACCACTGAAGCTGCGCAGGCCGCAGACGCACTCAAACATGAACTTCACGCCCTCGCGCTGGTGCTCGCGCAGCCAGCGCGTCAGCATGGGGTCCACCTCCACGCAGCCCGCGTCCTTGCCGGCCTCGGCCTCCCACAGCACCAGCGGCTCGCCCGGCGGGGGGCCGGTGTCCTGTACGGTGTGCCACAGCGTGGCGCAGCGTCAGCCCGGCGGTGGCGTTATCAAGCCCTCCGCTCCCGCCCTGTGGTTCGCCAGAGAGCCATGGTTGCCGCGGATGCGGCATGCACGTGGGGCAGGCGCGTCTTTGCTCCGGAGGACCGTTCTCAGTGGGGGGCGCGGAAGGGTGCGGCGCGGTAGTATGGGTGAGGCGGTGGGTTCGATAGCCGTGGCGCGCAGCATCTGTGGCATCTCCGCCTTGCATGGTGCCGCCGGGCAATAAGGTAAAAGAAGGAAAGATGTGGGTAGTTGGTGCCCAATCCAAAAAACACTGACGTGGCGCATCTGGTCGCATGCAAGGAGACGAGCACTGGGCTAATCACAAGTATCCACACCGGCACATTCCCCCGACCGGCAGACGGGTTACATCAAGCACTGTGTGGAACTGCCTCACGGATAGTGCCCCTGTACGTCGGCGATGCTGACAGCAGGAGCGCCGCAAGGCTGCTGTGCGGGCACAGGGTGCGTAGTTTGTGTAGCCCGGTGCAGTGTGCCCTCCACACACCCCCCCCCCCGGCGCCTGATCAAGTCAGGCGGGGACCACCTGGAGTGCGCTGCCTGAGCCGCCCTCCCCATGGCAGTGGCCCACTGCTGGGGCAGCTGCGTTCAAGCGCCAGGGGACAAACCGCTTGCGCGCCCGCAGCACGCTAGCCAGGCTCTTCGGCCGCCTGTGCGGCGCCAGCGGCTGTGCAAACCAGAGCGGTGCTGCCTGAGGCGACGTCGCCTACCTTCCCCCCTCCCAGTACGCCCCATGCTGCGGACCCCCCCCCCCCCCCCCCTTCCCCCCCACTAAAGCACTGCTCTCTTCTGCACCCCCCGGGCTCCCTACCCATCCCAGCCTGGCTGAGGAGAGCGGCCCCCGCCAGCTGCCTCGGGTAACCCACCTCGGCCTCCACCCGCGGCTCCGCCTCCTCCTGCACCACCGGCATCACTGGCTTCTGAATGGCCGGCATTTGCACGCCCTTCATGCCCCACGGCACAAATCGCTTTCTCGCCGCCAGCTTGCGCCGCAGCATCTGGACGGCAGCATCGCGCGTTCCGCCAGGTCAATACTCCCAACCCCGAGCACGCCATCTGATGCGACCACCCGTGCCCTCAATGCATCAGTTTTTTGTCAGAAGGGTCACTACTGGCAAGTATGGCTGACCTCCGACATGCCCCCGGCGTTGGGATGCGGACTCTTGAACTGCTGCGAGGGGCGCGACAGTCCTCCCTGTGGCCGGGGCGCCAGCGGCCTCGCTCCAACCTGCGGCCTGTCGGCAGCAGGAGCCGCCCAACCCGCCGGGCCGGGGACAGAGCGCTCAGCCTGGGAATGTACGCACATGCCGGAGCGATACTAGAGCACCGTAGGTTGCTGCTGGCCTGCGGCGGCGGCTACCTCGTTCCGCTTGGTCGGTCGCCGGTGTGGTCAGTCGCCGGGGTGGGTCGCCCAACGTGGCGGGGGGTGACCTGCGTGCTGGGGCCCACGCGTGGGGTGCGCGGCGACGCGGACGGGCTGGCACTCCCTTCGTCAGCGGGGGCGGGCTTCTTGAGCGCGGCGGTTGCCGGCCTGCGAGGCAGGAGGCCGAGGGAGGGGCGCGAGCCCCGTGCGTTGTCGCCCGCTGGCGTCATGCGTTTGAACGACGCCGACGGCGCCGCCGCCGGGCCGCCGCGGCGCACCAGCCCCGGGCGGGGCCGCGCGGCAGCTGCGCAAGGGCCCCTCGCCACCGGCGTTGGCGCGCGTGGCCCGGCCGAACCCCCGCGCGGCCCTGCCGGCTGTTCCCCCTTGGCGCTGCTGTGCCCAGCTTTTGCGGGAGCGCGCCCCCCGCCCCCGCCCGACTTAGCTGCCAGTTTCGGCCGCCGCGAAGGCTTGGCTGGCGAGTCCTCCGCGTCGCTTGCGTCGAAGTCCTCATCCGACTGAGGCGGACAGTTGTGGCGGGACGAGCACGACCGGTGTGAGTGGCGGAAGAGGGGGGGGGGGGGGGGGGGGGGGGGGGTGCGCTAGCCTAGCGAGCCGCAACATAGCGACCAACCGGTGACCAGACATCCCGAACTCCCACAGATGCTTATCGCACCGCCATGCTTTCCGCAGCACAGTGACAATGTTATGAGGCATACCAAGGACATGCAAACCTTCTTGCCCGCGCGCACCTCCTCCCCGGAACTGCTGCCGCCACTGCTGGCCTGCCAATCGGAAGACTCGGCCTCGGAGGGCTGCTGCTCGCTCGCCTCTAGACCACTGCCTTCGCTGTCGCTGCCTCCTTCGCGCGCCATCGTGCCGGACAGCTGCCCTCTCGCCGTCGCCCCGCCCTCTACCCAGCCAACTCCAGCCGTGCCGCTGCTGTAGCTTAGCTCAAGCTCCGTCAGTGGCTCTGCTGGCTTGAGGCGCCGAGTTCTCCGGGCTGCGACAACGGCGCAGGAAGGCACTCGCAGGCATCCGTATCACCGGTATATCCGTACGTGGGTATGGGGGAGATGCCAGGAGGCCGGGACGCGAAGACCCCGAGCCGTCACCGCCGTCGAGCCAGCCGTTTCAAGTAGCAGCACTTTCAATCATGGACTTGCCGTAGTGACGATTCTAGAGTGGCCTGCGGGTAGTTCTACTTGTCGTGTGACAGGGGCGGTAGCGGGGGCTGCTTATGTGCCGTGCTCTTTGGGTCGAGTTGCTGTCGCAGGGCGAAGCACCAGTAATTTGAAATTTGAAATAGTATATAAACGAGGTGTGGCGGCGGCGGCTATAAATACTACATACTTGCTGATGAGGCCGCGGACGTGTTGTATACGTTGGCGTCACGCATATATTGCGACATTTATTATGTCATGTACTGCTGGCAGCAGCGCATATTTATGTATGTTCGTTACAGGGAGAGCAGCGCATATATCAGCAGCGCAGCTCGGTAGCAGGGCGCATTTGAAGTTTGATTACATGTGCTAGCTGCAAAATTCAAAATGCAATTCAAAATGCAAAATTCAAGAAATCCATACAGAAATCGACCAGAAGAAAATCCAGCTTGCGCTGACCACATTGCTACGGGCCAGATTGGTACGGGCCACAAGAGGCGGGAACCGCCATGACAGCCACCGACCAGGCATCGCCACAAGTCAGCCGCCGCTCCACGCAGTAGGGACGCTCTCCCCGGCACACAATCCCGGGCCACTCCAATAGCGGCACTAGGCCGAGTGTGATGTGAAGGCGACGACAGGAAAGGGGCTGCGAAATAGAGATCTCGCAGCAAGGAGCGGAAGTGAGGGGGTCCAACCCAGAACGGGGCGCCACGGGCGTGCAACAGCCGCATGCCACACAGCGCCAAATCCGCCGCCAGTTCGGTTGCGCCCCCTTCCGCCAAACGTAGACGAACGCTTCCACATCACATCCCGGGCCACTCCAGTAGCGACGCTGAGCCGAAAGTGATGTGGAGGCGCCAACATGACAGGACGGGAGAGTCATAGTGCTCAACGAATGGAGAATGGGAATGGAGAGCCGACCGGGCCAGCAACGACGTAAGACGTTGGTGTCCAGCGCGCGCTGTTCCGCCGCCCAGCGCCAAATCCGCCGCCGGCTCGGTCGCGTCCCCTTCCACCGAACGTAGAACTCCCTTCCCAGCACAACATCCCGGGCCACTCCAATAGCGGCACTAGGCCGAACGTGATGTGGAGGCGCCGACATGACAGGAAGGGAGAAGGACGGTGCTCAATAAACAGAGAACGGGGAGTTGACCAGACCAGCAACGACGTAAGACGCCGGTGCAGCTCACACTGCTCCTCCGCGGCATTGGCAACACGGGCGGGGCCAAGACTACCAAGGTGCCACCCGTGCACGATCCCCGCCCCCATCCCCAGTCGGGGGTGGAGGCGGAGGAAGGTCCCGTGATTCCGAGGGCCGAGGACGGTCATCGGGGTCGCCCCGGCGGTGGGTGGCTGGGTGGGTGGGTCATGCATGGGGCAGTTGTAGTCAGTTCATCATTTGAAGTTCATCCTTGTTATTAGTATTAGGCTCTTCAGATTTAATTTCCTGGTTTATTAGCTGCCCCCCCCCCCCCCCCCCACACACACACACACACACCCCGCCTCTGATTTTGCGCGGCTTGCGCACTTTGTTCGTCGGGGAAGTCCAGTACTGTGTAAAGTATTGCATGAGGACATTTAAGCAGGTTTTCCTCTGTGAATGCCTCATGAGCATTGCTGCAAGTGCTGAAATTGAAATTGATTTTCAACCTGCCAATCCGCGCTGCTCTCTACCGCCCGGATTGAGTTGCTCTCAAGGCATGCCATCCCTAACCATATTATTATTAGCAGGGACACATATGTAGGGTATTACAGCTCCGGCTACTGGGCTTCCTCTTCGGTTTCGGAGATATCCGTCTTGGTATCCGTCCCCGCCTCTTTCCGTGGCAGCCTCGGGCTGCCCCGCAATCCATGTCTCCTATCGCCGGCTTTGCGGCTTCTCCGTTTTCCGCGCCCAGTTCGGCATAGAGCCCCAGTCAGTCCGCGGGGTGTTGGTCTACTGATCTCAACATCGACCCATTGCACATGCGGACGTTGGGCTAGGGCGGTGCCATGTTACCGTCCATTCCAACTAAGGCGTAGGTGCCGAAGCGGCCCGCCCGCTCTATAGTTATCGTGCGGGGGTTCCCATCCCGACGCGGGCGCCATCGCGGCCGTTGTTAGATGGGGAAGTTGTTGGTAAGTTGGGGGTGCGCGGCTTGTTTTGGTGTCGACGAACACGGAGCGCGAAGTGCCCATCGAGTGGTGGGTATAGGTGTGGGTAAGCGGCATATTCTCGCAGGTGCGGGAGGTTCAAGAGGGTGGTTATGTTGGTGTTGGGGGGGACGGTACGGTAGCCTGAGGTGCGTGCGTATGTGGAGAGAGGCAAGTTGGTGGGAGGGGGGTGCGTTGCGGAGGAGTTAATCAAAGCCCCTCCTCGTCGTCCCTGACCTCGCTCCCATGTTCTTCTTCCTCGTCTTCGAGGTCGGGGTAGTCCTACCCGAAGGCACGGTTGTGCGGAGGGTCGTGGGTCGTCTGCCATATGGTCGTCCCCCGCAGGGAGATCCGCTGAGGGTGTGCGTGTGGTAGGGGTGTAGTGGGCCGCCCGCGCCCATGGCTGCAGTCCTGGCGGTGAAGCATGAGTGCATGCGGGGGGGGGGGGGGGGGGGGGGGGGTGAGCAAGGCGGCGGCCTCCGAGATGATTTCTTTGCGGAGATCGGCTTCGGGGGAGATGTCTCGGCCTGAGAGGTCCTCTGAAGTGCTTGTGCGGACCGGGAGAAACGATGTTGACCCGGGGGTTGTTGCCAATGAGGGGGTTTGGCACGCGGCTGACGTGCGCTTGTGGGCCATATTCGCCTTTGACGAGGCGCAAGGCTACGGCCTCGGTCCGTGGACTTGTAGTTGTCAGGGGGCTGCCGTGCCACGAAGGGTTGGCGTTGTGGATGAGTGGATAGTGATGCGGAAGGTCGGGTCCGCGAGGGGGTCTGCTGTCGGCCCGGGGCTGTGTTGAGCGGAGGACTCAGTGGTCCGGATCTCGCGTGGGGGGCGGGGGGGAGCTGTGGCCCGCGCTATAGCTACGACCGCGGCTTACGTTCTGGCCGCGGCCTTGGCCTCGGGGGGCGACGCTCGCCCTGGGTGTGCCGGAGGGCAGAGGGCATTGCTTTTGGGGTTTGCGGCATGAGTTGACGATGGTCCATCAGCCCGCGAGTTGCGCTATTGCCGCACGGATGAAGAGGGCACGCTCGGTGTCGGTATTGTCTGGGTGAGTGTGCGTGGGCAGGTTGCCGCCGCCTTTCGCGTCTAGGGAGACGTCGATGAAGCGGAGGCCAATTCCACGGGTAGCACGTGCGCCGAGCAGCCACACGGGTTTGCGAGACGGCTGACCACTATATAGCCGTCATGGACGGGGCGGGGGGGAGAGGGTGAAGGGGGGACATGCGGGAGGCATTGGGGTTGGTGGGGTCGTCTTCGATGGTAAGGCGTAGGCGGCGGGTCTGCGTCGACCTCGAAGATCACTGTCAGTGGGGAGGTGACCGATATGGCGACCCGCATGACCCTTGGCTCATTGGATAGTGGTCTGCGTGGGATGGCGGTTTCGCCCGTGTGGCAAGTACGGAGCTTGATTTTGACCGGGTGCTTTGTGGGGTCGACACCGGCGGGTTGAAGCTCCTCTGGTAGGAGAGTCATATTTTGTGGAGCTCGGGCCGGGAGTTCTGCATGGCGACGATGGAGCGCGAGGGCATCAATGACAGCGGCTGCGATTTGGGCCGGGAGGGGTAGGGGAGGGGACGACTTTCTTTGGGAGAGGGGAGGGGGTGTCGAGGGGTTCGAGGTGCCCGTCAATAACCCATGATTGTGAAGAAGTCATCGCTGATCTACTTCGATGGCTCGTGCCGAGGGAGGGCGAAATCGGGGATGGATTCAGTGTTGATATGGAGGTGGGGTTCCGGCATGTGGTCCGTGGCGAGGAGGCAGATCAGTGCTCCATGGGCCGTCCCCGCGAGGAGAGTGGCGTCATCTTGCGAGGCCATTACCAGGCGGGCCGTTTTGGTGGCGGAGCGCGGTTTATGGACGATATGGCGTATTTCCAAGGTAGCGTATAGGAACGCGTCGGGGAGATGCACTGCCATGGGGAACGGATGGATAGGGGCGCCGGACGGGGGGGGGGGGGGGGGGGGGGGGGGTTGGAGGTTGCCTCATGCGGTTGCCGCGTTGCGTCTGCGGCGGCGATGGCCACTGAGGTTCGCCGGGCGGCAAGTGGAGCCTTTGGCGGCGGTTGCGACTTGCGGGCGTGCATGGGGGTGAGGATGTTGGACAACCACTGGTGGAGTTCGGTGGCCGATATGCATGCGATGGCTGGACTTGCGATATGGATTCTGCGTATGTACACGAGTCTGCCGAACCACCTCGTTATTAGCAGATAATACCCTTTACCTACCCTGTAATTTTACTAGTATTATGACACTCGTCCGTAGTCGTTCCGTGACAAACTCGAAATTAACTCCATCAAGCGCATATCACACGTCATCGCGACGCTATATTCGCGGTGGATTATTTTGCCATAGGCTCTAGAAGCCCGACTATCTCGCGTCTTGATGCGCGATACCGTGATAGTGCGATAGCGCGCGGCAGTGGGCGGCAAGGCGTGGCAGTGGGCGGAATGAATTATCTACATCCGTATTCGGCCGAGATCGCCACCGGCGGTCGTGCCTCGGCGGCGGGCTTGCTAGTCGCGGGTAGCGGCTATTGCTGCCACGGCGGCATGGCGGCCGGCACACGACCCGAACGGCCCACCGCCTGCCCTAGCCCAGAACCGCCCCGACCCCATGCCGGCACTCCAACCGCCGGCTTGGCGGGCTGCTTGGCCTTCTTGCTGCTTGGCCTTCTTCTTCTTGGCTATTGCCCTCGTCGACATCGTTGCCGGGGAAGGCTTACGTGGCGGCCAGATTATTGATCGCGTTGGTGTTGTGCTTGATGATGCCGCCCGCCTTCTATTCTTGTTGCTTCAGTGACAATTTTACGAGTACGATATGCTACGAGTTAGTACCTGTGAGTACAAGTACAATGTGTACATGTGACTAGGGATATATATACTGTATATTGTTGTCATATGGTAAGCGGTGTGATAAGTCATCTTTTTGTATCATCGAAACACTGTAGCCTCTCGTCTTTGCACCACCGCTGCATACCACCTTTTGTTTTGTTCCCCACATTCTCTAAGCGACTTCAGCACGCCCACAACACCGTGGAGCTTTGGCAACGCAGTGGTGCCCGACAGCGGGAGCGCCACGACCTTGTTCACCGCGGCCGGACGTGACGTAGCCGATGAGCGCTGAACACTTGATACGATAGGCTTGCCGCCAAACGTAGAAACTGAGCGGGGGGTCTGAGACAGCAACTACGAAAGTCGGTACGCGTGTTGATTGCATGTCGCAGCGGTGGCTGTGTAATCGAAGAAGTGCGAAAACAAACGCGGTTCACCTGCGGCTTCCGAGTGCGGCGCCACCTCGCAGACCTCCTCCTCGCCCTTGAACATCACGTCAGAAGAGAGGCATTTGCCGCCGGCTTGTTAGTACTTCCCGAGGTCGATCTGCTGCCCGGCCTCTGCAAAGTCGCGGGCCTTCACGAGTCGGTCCTCGCTCGGCCATGGTCCCTTCTTCCTACCTTGGGCGTCCTTGCCCACATCCCGAAAGAAATGCCGAGCGAGGTAGTTCCTCACGTTCCCTTGCTTCCTGGATAACACAAGATGTACCGTCAGCACAACCCACAAGGATGGTTGTAGTGGCGGGTTGGGCGGAGGAAGGGGGAGGGGTGTACTCTCGGAACGCGGCAATGACGGTCTCCTTGGCGTAGCAGTGCTTTTCGGCCGTGTAGCCGGCATGGAAGTTGAAGGTAGCGTATAGCATATCCGCTCAGTAAACGGGGGGGCAGCGATTGGAAACCTCGGCGTCTTATTCAGAGGGTAAGGGATCCCCGTCTTAGTACCGCGCGGTCAGCATTCGTCAAAGACAGCCGACAACATTGTTTTGTCCTCGGCTGCAAGAACAACAACAAAAAACGCAACATGGGGCGGTCAACGCTGGTGAAACTCTCATTGTCTACGCAATCATGTCAGCCACCCACCCGACTCACTGTAACTTTCAGGGTGGACTCCAACCCCCGGCTCGTGGGAATATGGAGTGGACCGTCGACGGAGGCGTTCTTAACGCCAGCGCCCATGTCAGATCCCGCGAGGGGGGGGGGGGGGGGGGCGCTGTCTCGGGTGACTGGTTCAAGATCTAGACACGCAACGCGCGATGGGTACGGACGAGGTAAAACACATCGAGACGACATCATCATAGGGCACTTGAAAACCTGCAGCACGCAGGTTTCTCCTTCCCCGCTTCGTCGTACTACTTCATCCGCTCAGTGCAGTTGTCATGTATGTCCACGACAACATAGCCGAAAGCGGGCCCGCCTTGGGGTTGCGGTGGGTGAACGCGGATATCGCAGTTCATTGGTCGCCTAGCCGTGGAATAGTGCATGCCGCATGCCCTCATGGATACATGCCTATCGGCACACACCATCACCGAGTGATATGGTCAGGCCTAAAGGCTTCACAGCTTTGCCTACGGGGGTGCCTGGAAGTAGCTTGGCTTGCTTGGTCACGATGGAGGGTGCTGGAGGACGAACAGCTACGGTAGCGTCCGGCAGGTGTGCGAGTGTGCGTAGTCAGGTAGGCGCAACTGCTCTGCTTTCAAAAAGAAAACCAAGTCCGGCGCCGCGCATGGACGACTCGCGCTCCGCTATTTTATAGCGCAGGTCGTAGCCATACGAGTACCCCGGGTTGCTGCGTATCCATACCTACTATCCTCGTAATTGTGTTTAGTCCTGAGCCATATTCCGTATGGCGACAGTAATTAGCGTGTAAATGAGGACACATATAATCCTAATGTGTCGTCGGATGACACTGACGTGCTCCGGGGTCGTAATTCGCCCGTTTATAGCCCTTAATGGGAAGGGTTCCGTGACTCGACGGTACGCGTATGCACAGGCCAAACAATATGAGACAAGCGACTGACTACGTCGGGGCTGCCGAGGGCTTGTAGTGCCGCAAGCGGCCGCATGCAAGGCACACGGTGCAGCAAAGTTGTCGGCTTATCCCGGCCACCGAACCCTAACCCAGGTACTCAACCAAAGCCCACCCGCCGCCGGCATCAAAATAAGCGTTACCCACAACCCACGGTTCCTCACCTCGCCCTGTATGGCCAACCAGCTCCCGGCAACGTACGACGGCGTCCCTACGATGTTCACCCGATACCTCGACCACCAATTGATTGGGGGAAGGGGGGGGGACGAGGAGGGGGGGGGGGGGCGCGTCCATCTCGTCGAGCCGGGGTGGGTTTGGACCCGCACGACGAGCGACAACAACATGTATATCTCTCTCGACAAGGAACATAATACATGGTTGTGCATCCTCACCGTTGGGACGGAGGCTCTCCAGGGCTGGAAGTTCTTCATCTTAGATGCGCCAGACGATACCCGGGTTTCTGATGGACGCATTCTTAGCGAAGTCGACGGGACATGGCTCGCTGCGGCGCGGGACCAACTGGACCGCGCCTCGGAAGTGGACATCGAGACGGACCCATGGGCACTAGGCAACCCGAAGCTGCGGGAAGCTTTCGTCGACCAGTTCAAGTTGTTCACGGCAATGGCGCAGGCTCGCGACTATGGCCATGTTGTCCCGCAACTTCCACGCGGTCGCTAGCCATGACACGGTGACCAATGTGCGCAGACTGAGAGAGGCTGCCGATAATTGGGAAGCCGACCTCGCGGGTGGCATCGTCTCCGATTACCCGCACGCGGCAGATCCAGCTGTAAAACCCATGGCAGCCTTCCTTGCCGTACCCCAACCCCTGCCGTGGGGCGTGGACGAGGCCACCGGGCCAGCGGCCTCCGGAATGACTCCCATTAGGCAATAGGGAGATAGATACCGCCATGCATGATCTTGTGATATACTCGCCGAGTCGCATTTTTTGCAGTAAGACCAGCTGATGAAATGTTCCACCCCCGCCCTTGGGAGAGAATACCGCGCACAGATGACGCATAGTTGGGCCACCAGCCAAAAAGCTTCAGGTAAATATGAGGCATAGTTGCCCATAGCTAGTAAGATAGCGGGCAGCAACACGTAGAAGTGCTGCAGTTTTAGCATGGTGTAACATTTTGACAAGCCTTACCCCAATTGTGTCACCTCCCTTGGCAGTAGTCCCACGTACCCAGGAAAATGCTGCCAACATGGGCAGTTTAAACCGCCGTCGATTCAGATGGTGGAGACCTCACAGCCGCGCCGCTGACCAAAACTGCAAAAGGGGCTAGGTTTCGGGCGCTACTAGGTGCGCAGGGCAGCGACGCCGGGGCGGTGGCAGAACTGCTGGGCAGCATAACTTTGATCGATTGCACTTGCCAGCTTTACAGAAATTCAGCTAGTAGTGCAGCATGGTTATTGTGTTCTATGTGCACCACACATATTGCCCCACAACGCCCTGTGAGGACATGCTGCCAAACCGGGATAAGTGTTGGTATGTTACTACGTCCGATCAGCATAGAAGCAGCACAATTTCTCCTCTATGTGCTTCAGAGCGACATGGAAGGCGTGCTGCTCCATGTGCACGTTTGGCCGATGACGGGCCGCTTTGCTCTGCCACCCACCAGTGCCGAGGGGAGACCCTATCACCATGCGCTCGGCTACGTGCAGTCGTCACACAACTAGGGTGAGGTCCGGCACCGAAGGGTTGGTGTGGGTCACCTTCAGGAAGTACTGCACTTCCCCAACATACACGTGGTTATGCTGCTCCACCTCGGCACGCATGTCTTGAAGTATGGCATGCTTGCCGTACTCATCAGTGGGCACCCATTGCTCGTCCCATATCTTGTGCTTGAACACCATATGCCTCCGTGTCTCGGGCTTCTCATGCACAACCCGCATGTGTGTGTATACCATAATTCAACATCACGGCAGCACTATGCAGGCAGTTTGGAGTCGGGCGTGGGGGGGGGGGGGGGGGGGGAGGGGGACTTTATCCCGAATGGTGTACGAGACATAGGTAGCCAATAATGGTGTCCCCTCCCCTATCTTGCACTAGTGATACAGGTTTTACCTGCGGGGTATTGCAACAACCTCATTAATCATAATCAACAATCATAACAAATCATTTTCGACCGTAGACAAGAGTTGAATCGACTCCTATCTGGCGATTATTTCACAGACCGTATTTCCTTTGCTAGCGCGGCCGGGGAAGCGGGGCGCCAACGCGCAGCATGGTACGCAGTAGGCGGTTCACATGGTAGTAGGAAGTTGCATATATACCCAGAACAAACTGCGTTAAGATTATGGCCTATGAGATGCGTTACGATTCCGACTAAATGGGGGGTATGGGCCCCGGGGCGGGGGGGGGGGGGGGGGGGGGGTCACTTGATGTCATGGGGTTCGAACCCCATTTCATATACGCGCTTCCAGGCCGGCTCATGCTCCAGTGTGGCATTTCCTTGAAAATACTTACCCAGCGCCTTTGCGCATGCCGCCGAGTTGGCGAGAGGGGGGGGGGGGGGGGGGGGGTGCTGAAGTGCATGCGTGCACGGCGGCGCCCATGCATGCTGCAGCCCGGTCCCGTCGTGCCCTCAATTAAACACATCCACCGCATCGTCTGCGCCAGTGGCCTCCCACTGTCCCACAAAGCATGTGCCGCCACAGAGGCATGCTAGGGAAGTCTACTGGGTCCACGTCTGTCGTCAGAAACTCTAAACGTGCCTCCACAAAAAGAGCTGCCTCCAGTAAGAATATTGCCGCCGCCCGTATGCCCGCTCCGTGTCAGTGGTGCTACTGCATGTGGCCACGCACTTCACGTCCCGCATCTGTTTATGACATAGGGCATGTATTCATAATTATGACAGCAGCCTAGACACCGTGCGTATGAGGGCAATAGGGGGGGTTAGGGTTTCAACAACATCAACACCTCATCAACATGGCACATGCAGACAACGTTCTTGGTGGGGTCGCGGCGGCGCGCGCGGCACGTGATGGTGCTCTTGCGCCTGCGTCGCGTCGCTCGTCGGCATGTGTTGCTATGACCCGGGTCATTGGCTGCAAGCGTACTCGCCGCGGCTGAAGGCCTACCCCGGGGCGGTGGTCCTCATTGGACGGTTACATGTTCCCATTATTTCGGTCAATCTGGTCGTTCCTTGGCTTCAGCGCTTCCCTTGACCCTTTGGTTCATGGCAGCTTGGCGACTTCGTGGTTCCCTTGGCTCTTCGTTGGTTCTTGGCTCCCTGGCCTCCTGCTCGACCTTGGTTTCAGGCTTATGTCTCTCTTTTGCTGGCAACCTTTCATAATTGCTGCTACTTCTGTTTGTACACCCCTGCACATAAGTTTGGGGTCCCTTTTCGGCAGCCTCAAGACTTCAGAAGTCTAGGGTACCTGAACGTAGGGCATATGAGATGAAACCCTGGAATCTCAGAGGGGTTTATAAAACCTGCATGACGAGTGGCTCAAACCGAAGCTTAAAGACCTTTGACTAGGGAATGACGCTGCACTTGGTGCGTGGATGGGCGTCGCCTGCAACTGCACCAAAACCGGGGTCGGTATCACGCACACGCCGACGCGCGTGAATAGACAACCAAACGGCGGGGTGGCCATGAACGCGTGAGGAAACACATTGGCGAGGGGCTCGGGTGCATTTGGTTGGGGTGCAGCCGTGTGGGCGGCGGCCAGTACATGTCGCGTTGCGATATATACTGGCATGGCATCTGTGTCGGCCACGCGCAGCAACACCCCCTTGGCTTTAAAACGCTATAACTTCTCAGGGTTTGCTCAGAAAAACTTTTTAAAAATACCACGCAATTCCTCGTTCAAATCTGCGTCGAGAACACTCTTCCAAAATCAAAAATTCGATTTTTGGGTCCCCGGAAAAATCCCCAAAGATGATCATCCAAGTTGCCCCTCATTGCCTCATGTGCCCACCCATATCGGGCGCGTGGCTTTGCGCCAAGTGCGTGTCTAAGCCCCATACTCAGTTGCGCGAGAGCGTTATGTATGTGGATGACCACGGACCACCAACACTTGGCATGTGCCACCTCCTAGCGATACACACATCTACCAGCCAAAATGCCATTTTCCACAGCATTTTTCAAGGAATTTCATATTAATCAAAATCCACGCCCCTACCGCGCCACCCCGCCCACGAAACGGTGGAAGTGGCATTCCACCACGCGCCCCCATAGTAGAGCATTGCCCTACGCCAAGAAGGCCATCGAGCGCCTCTCCTACGTGCGTTCGCCACAGAAATAGCAGCATTTTCACCCCAAAACTGCTCCCCACAGTGGCCAACTTCTCGTTGGGGTGTCACGTCGTGCCTATAGCGACATGCTTTCAGTGGCCTACACGCACGGTGTGTGCAACTTATGTCAAGGGCCGTATCCACCGAGTTTGGTGCGACGGGTGCCGCTGTTTCCATAGGTTTGGACGGTTGACGCAACCCACAACTTTCTGGCGCCAACGCATCATGCACTGATTTCGCTTTAATTTTTGAAAGGGCGCCCACAAATGGCCGTGTTGTCGCGCGGGTGGCGGGTATAAAGCGCACAATAGGCGTTCGCCCGAACTATTCCCACTGTAGCTAGCATGTATGCACATGCAGCCGGCGTTATCCTCGCCCATGCATGCGCTTTGCGATCGAAAATGCAAAACCCGGACTTATGTGGAGGGGTGTAGTCCGCATATGTTAAAGCCCTGATGTAAAAACAATAAACTGTAACATTCTTTGGCACACCAAACATTCCCTGCCCTGATGTGGATGCTGGTGAAATGCCAGTCCTGTCCCGCCGCCGGGCCGCGGGCCGTGGGCGGAAAAAAGATCTTTTTCTACTAACTGTACGACCGGTATCCGTCCCGCCGGCACCCTGCGACAGCACTAATTTACGGTTGCATCGGTGCCGGTATCGGCACCGGCGGCGGTACCGTACTGCCCGCATCCGGCTAGAGTACGCGCGCATCGTCGGGACCACGAAGTAGGCGGGCCCGCTGTTCGAAGTATCGTCGTAGTCGCTACAGGGATATCTGTATATCCCTGTAGTATATCCCTGTATATCCCTGGTCGGGCGGATCCGGATATCTGTTGGGCCGTGCTACTGTTGTCATGACGACGGCATACTGTCGCTGCTACAGGGCAGGGGCCGCCCCAGCATCGCCCACATGTAGTATAGCGCGTCGATGTCACGAGACCACGACGATATGGCTGCAGGTCATCCGAGAAGGAATACGGCCGATTTTTCCGCCCCGGTAAGGATTCCTAGTACCTGTACCGGTAAAAGTAAAGTTCGTCTGTACCGGTATTCGTCATAGACTCATAGTAGCCTGACACAGCGCATGCCGCTCATCACTCTTGTTGCAGCAAATAACGGCATAAGCGCCTGGACGCAAGAACGGCTCTTCTGCCCCGCCAGAACGCACCCTTCCTCCCCTGTATCCCAGCAATATGGAAGACACCCCTCGCCCCCGTCTGCACAAGCGTGCGTCGCTGGATATGCGCCAGCCGGAGCTAGCCAGCATGGACGACGCTGAGAAGCGCAAGGCGGTGTCGGAGCATCGCCGGAAGGGTGTCATGCTCAACCCGGACGGCTCGCTGTGCACGGCGCCAAAGACTTGGAAGGACGCCCAGCGGCGAAGCTCGATGGATAACCTTGGGGAGATCTACCACAAGCGTGTGTCACAGGAGCTGAACCGATGCGCTTCGCACGGCTCCAGACGGAATGCCCCCGCGGCGGCTTACCCCGCGGGTAGCGACCCAACGCCCGCCGGTGAAGTTGCGGCCGACAGCTTCGCGCTCGCGTGAGGTGCCGCCCAGGCCGAAATACATACATTCCCGAATATCGGTTTCTGGCATGTTCCAAGGCACCTTCCTGTCGAGCGTACTTCAGGAGCAAGTCTGCGTATCATGCCGCGGCACGCCTTGCCTCCTATTTTAATGACCCCTAGATTAGCATCTTCCAACGTAGGTTGCCTCTGTAGAAGTAAAAGCCGCTCTTCAGCAGGCATGTACCGGTACGCTGCAGTGACTCGTCAGTGCGGAACAGGCGGATAAAACCCTAAAAACAATCGTAAATGCGCCAGGTGGCATACGCAGCGGAGTGCGTCGGTGTGCTGTCTGGTAGAGCTGGGGGGGGCGGCCGATGATGACCCCCCCCCCCCCCCCCCCCCCCCCCCACCAGCGCTCAAAAGAAAAACGATGTAAGAAGTGCTAAGTAAGAATGTACCAGCAGTGGCGGTGTTGATTTATTTATGGTATCAAAGCGGCGCACAGCGTGTGCGTGCGGCCTTGCCGGGCAATGAACTAGTCCACGCCCCGTGCTTCTAGGGCTCGGCTTGCAGTTGCGTAGTACCGTATCGCTTTGCGGTCTCCTGGGCTGTTGCGCATGTTGGCCCAAGATGCACGCGGGAGGAGCATGGGCGGAACACAGCACACGACCCGCGCGCACATTCGTCGGCAGCTCATTGCGACGCGACGTCGAATCCAGAAGAGGAACAACGTCGCGTTTGTCAGACTCTGAGACGCTGCTCCCAACTTCCCATCGCCCCACAGAGGGTCAGGCCATAATGTCAACGTGTCTCCGAATACCATTAAGCACGGCGAAGAAGGCGGTGGCCACTCGGCCGGTGCCTACTGAAGCAACACCTCGCGGCAGAGCCCGTGAAGTGAAAGGCGCACACTAAGACCGCAAGTACCTGCGACCAAGTTTTCGTCACGCAGCGTTTATAGTACGGTGTGCGTGTGTTGGGAAATTACAATAGGCGCTCCCACACACGCACACCTGGACGCGTGGGCTGGCATCACATGCAGCAGCGCCTCTGTTTGCAGAGGCCTGCAGCCCGAAAATGCCACTGCTTGTCCGAATAACACCAACAGCCGCTCCCACATCTCATATGCTGCCCCAGCTCGTGGCAGGAGTTTCTAGCTCGCCCCTAGCTCGCTAGAGGAGCATGCCGTCGCATCTAGCACTTGGCCAGCGCCGCCATGAGGGTGTCTGTCTGGTCAGGACGGCCCACACTGATGCGCACGTAGTTCTGCAGCTCCTTGGTTGCATAGTGGCGCACCATGACGCCCTCTTTCATCAGCGCGCCCTTCAGCTCCAGTGCATCGCGGCCGCCGGTCACCTGCGCAAGCATGGCAGTCATGTGGAGGAGCACCTTAACACCTGGCAACGTGCAACCACCCTAGTGATGTTTCTGCTAGCTGGCAAGGGGCCACACCTCACACAGCAGGAAGTTGCTGGCAGAGGGAGATGGCTCCAGGAACTCGACGCCCTGTGATGCGCACACCGTTGCCGATCAGTCATCAGATTATATATTGGCATCTGGCAGATTGCCAACTGCCTGGTTTACGACTGGCCGGGAAGGGTTAGGCGAGGGGAAGAGGATGCGCAGGGTGGGCACCTGCAGCAGCGAGTAGAGGCGTCCCCGCTCCTCAATGAGCTTGGCTTTCACATCCATCAGGTACTCCTTGTTGGAGAGCGCGGCGCAGGCGGCAACCTCCGCCACAGCGCTCACGTTGTACGGCTGCCAGGCAAGCGGGGGGTGGAGGATGACTATTATTCACTGGGCACTGATGCTGCATGTGGGACTGCAGCAGGCATTAAAGGCGGGTATATGTGGCCGGCGATTACCTGCTTGGCGCGCCATATGTATTGGATCATGTCGAGGGGGAAAAAGCCGTAGCCAATGCGCACGCCCGCAAGTGCAGCCATCTTGCTGAAGGTGCGCAGCACTATGAGGTTGCTGTGCTGCTTCACCCAAGAGCACCGCGACGGCTCCTCGCTGAATTCGATATACGCCTCGTCCAGAATGACGAGCACTGGCAGATCCAACACCGCCAGCAGCTCCTCCTCCCGCATGACGCTTCCGTCTGGGTTGTTTGGCGACGTCAGGAATACCATCTGCCGGCGCCGGACAGGCACATCAATACTTATTACACGTTGCAGCGGTACCCACTGCGAAATGCACCCCAGCCTGGCGTTTAGAAGAGTTATAGGCAAATGGAGCATGGGGAAGTTGGCGGGGAGGGTGTGGGTAAGCAGACCTTGGGATTGTGCTCCTCCACAGCCGCCTTGATTGCGTCGACGTCGATGCCAAAGCCAGGCAGGCGCGGGACAGTGATCACACCCGCATTGTTCACCGCGGCGTCGAAAGCTGTACATGCCGAACGTGGGCGGGCAATCGATGATGACATCGCCGGGGTCCAGCACGCAACGCATGACGAGGTCGATGAGCTCGTCCGCGCCGCAACCCACCAGGATGTGCTCCGCCTCCACGCCCGACCACTCCGCCAGGCCCGCGCGCAGCGCCCGGCTCTCGGGGTCGGGGTAAATGTGCGGGAAGCGGATGTCGCCAAGCGCCTGACGCACCTCCGGCGGTGGGCCGTACGGGTTTTCATTTGCATCCAGCTTGACGATATCCTCCGGGCTTCGGCCAAGCTTGGCGCTGAGGATTTCAAATGGCTGAGGGACAGGGGAAGGGATTGGTGTGTCAGTTGGGATGATGACTCACCCAGAGCTTACCAAGATTATGGCAGCAATGCATCACTATGTATCAGACATGGTGGACATGCTCACGCTGTTATTGTGCGTCAATGAAAAGCGCCCAAGGTAGTCTTAACATGATTTACGGGCGAGCAGCGCAGAAGTCTCTGAAGAGAGTCAGCATTTGACATGAAAAGAGGATAAAGGCCCTACATCCGTGGAGGTTCAAGGACTGCACATCCACCATGTTCACAAGGCATGGTGATAGGTCTACCACCATCTCCATGCCACCTGATCCAGCCATGCTGTGAGAATGCTGGTGCTTAAGCATTGTTTTTTTTCCCCGATTGGCCTCTATCGGAAATACTAGATATTATCACGGCAGCTACCGTTTCCGGGACTTCCATTCGGAGGTGTGGGTGACCGTACTTGGCCCCACTTTCGGACTGAACCCCTAATGCTCGGCTGAGTGGCGACTGCGGGCAGATTGCTGGCGCCCGCTGTCGCGAGATATCGCGCTATCGGAGCCGCGAGAGGGCCGTCGCACCTCGATAGGGGTGTACGCCTTCAGGTCAAAGAGGTGCTGCCGCAGGAAGGAGGTGCCCGAGGGCGCTCGCGCCTCGCTGGCTTGGGCCGCCGCCCGGGTCGCGCAACGCCGCGGCATATGGGCGTGCTTTCGCGCCGCGGGCCGAGCCGCCCCGCTGGTCGCTCTCGGCGCAAGCGACGTGGCAGCCATCCAGTTCGTGTCTCCTTGGTAGCCCTGTCGGCTGGAGTGGTAGGCGGCGCCGAGGCCCGCTCAACAGTGCGCAAGTCGTGCGAGGGATAGAAGATGTGTTGGCAGAGTGAGAGGGTCGACACTCAGCTCACGTCCATGTACTGGCCAGGCGAGGCGGCCAGCGGTGGGAGCCTACTTATACAGCCCAATACACGCACGTCGTCACGATTGGTTTCGCGCCGACGAAACTAGAGGCTATTGATCAGGTGCTGGCGGGAGGGATGACGATTGCGCTGCGATGGCACGTGTGGGGCGGCGGGTGAACGTGGGCGCGGGCGGCGGCGGCGGGGTGCGCGCGCGCGCGCCGCGCCACCTACATCATGCTCGGCGTCGACCATCATCCCTCTAGGTCTTTTCGCTCTAGACCTTCGTACAGTATAATGAACTTTTTGGTTACAGGGAGAGCGTCCGTACAGTATAATCCTTCCTTTATGGTACAGGTACGGTAGTATATTATCTCCTGAGATGTACATTTTATTAGCGACTAATAGATTGTTTTAAGCAGCGCCGTTCGGCGTCAGCGGGCTTGCCGATGATGACGGCGACCCGGGTGCTGACTCGACGAGGCGACGACTGCGGCCGCCGCGCGTTCCCGCGCTTGCTGCCGGCGCCAGCCCTGGCCAAGATCCCCGGCCAGCAACCTGCACGCCATATGTCGTCGTGGCCGCTCGAAACTTGACAGTATCCCGCCAGAAAAGGGTTCTTCCTCCCGCTTGGCGGTGTCCTTGTCGAGTTCCTGTTACACAGGCGTCCTGTGCACCTGCCGCGACTTGACCAGCCGCTGCTGTGCTTGAGATCGCGAGACAGTCGAAGATACGGCGGCCATATGGGAAGCGAAGAGTTTTAAACAGGAAAAGGCCGAGCGGTCCGGAGCGACTTGAACGCCCAGCCCGCCCGCCCACCGGGGTGGGGCAGCAGCTGCGGCCAGCGCGCCCACGCAGCCGTAATGTCCGCGCCAATGGACGTCACCCCCTCCGAAGCGGCGACTCAGGGCGCGGTGGTGGCGCGGCGCGAGGTGTGCGAGTACGGGCTGCTGCCGGTGCAGAGCTTCTTCCCGCGGCTGGACGGGCCGGCCGCTGTGCTACTGCTCGTCCGCAAGCTGCACGCCGTGGCGAAGCCGATGGGCGAGCCTTCCGCCGCGGCGACCGCCGGCTCCCGTAAGCAGCCCCATCTGCAGACTTGCCCCCCCCCCCCCCCCCCCCCGGGCACGAATTTATCATGAAGAACATTGTTATTCAGGAGCTGGTAGGTGGCCTAGTAGTGTGGATGGAATCGGCGGGAGCTGAGCATGTCAAAGCTGCGGTAGCCTGGCACAGGGACCCTCGCAGAGGCCAGCGGAGCCGCACTACTGGAGCTGTTAGCGGCAGTGGCCAACTGATTAACGGTGCCTACTGCCCGCCACGCGTCGCCTAGGTTTTGTGAGCGTGGCGGACGTGGCCTCCGTCATGGGCCTGTGTGAGGCCACCACAAAGGTGACCGCCCCCCCCCCCCCCCCCCCCCCCCCTTGCCTGCCACATCCCCGCCTCCCACAGGTGCCGCGTGTCCAGCCTGCGGCGCACTGAGCTCTGCTGACCGCACCCGCCCTAGATCATCATCAACACGCTGGAGGGGGTGGTGCCCGAGTCGGCGGTGGTGCAGGATGCGGGCGGAGACGGCCCCACGGCGGTCTCCATCCACGCCCTAGCGCTCTTCCTCTTCATCCAGCTCCACAGCCGCCAGGTGCGCCGCAGGGCAGGGCCGCCCCGGGCCACTGCCCCCAACCCTGTTGTACAGCGATCCACCTGTTCCCCAATGGGATCCTGTTCAACCACCGCGCTGTGCGCAAGCAGGGCACGCTGGCCACTGTCACGGAGGTCTGGCCCGCGGCGAAGGACCTGGAGTGCCATGAGGCGCCGCTGTCGCCCACCAAGCGCCAGAGCCCCAACACCTCGCCTGCGCGAGGTGCATATCCCCCCCCTCCCCCCCCCCCCCCCCCCACCCTTGCTCCACTCCCTTTTCCCTGCCGTGTAGGGGAGCATCTGCATGGTGGGCTGGGCTGCATGGGATGGCCCGGCAAGCACGGGAGCAGGCACGGGACTGAGATTGGCAGACCACCACATACTGCTTCGGATCCACCCACGTTTCTGCGTTGATGATGCGGCGCAGGGTATTAGTCTACGTCTGCTAAAGCACACAGCTATTGCAGTCAAGGGGCACATGGGACGCATCTGCCATCACATCCAGATGATGGGGAGGGGGGGGGGGGGGGGGGGTCGTCCACACCACATCCTCGCCGCTAGATAGTGCGCAATGACAGTATCAGCAGCTGGAGAAACACAGTGTGTTCGCTTTAGTATTCCACACCCACACCCACCCACACGCACACACATTGCAGCGCGCAAACACACCGCCTGCATACCACTGCACGCAAGGGCGATGGCGGAGTGTGTGCAGACTGCGCTTCTTGGGGAGGCCATGCCCCCAAACTGCGTGTAGCCGAGTGTGAACACATCGAACAGCACCGTGTGGTGTAGATTATCCAAATCTAGCTCGGCTTCGAATATGTCCACGCAAACGCCAGTCTCATCCCTATGTTCTCCTTTGGGGTGCCGTTGGCGGGCAGGCAAGAAGGTGAAGCACCAGCAGAACCGCAAGTGGTTCCAGGAGCAGCTGCAGCACCACCTGCAGCACCTGGCCGCCTTCCCCGCCTTCATCCGCCGCAACCTGGGCCACCTGCTGCTGCTGGTGCTCGACACGCTGCCGCCCGGAAATGGTGTGCAGCCCCCCCCCCCCCCCCCCCCCCCCCCCCCCCCGTACAATGCCCCACCTTGCGCATGCTGCACTGTTGCTCTGAGATCAGTGCCATCCTGCGGTCAGCGTGGGGCGCCCATGTAGTTGGGGTAAGAGGCCACAAATACATGGGCCACGCTGCACGGCTGGGATGGGATGGCACAGCTCCCGGGCGATGCTGCCCAACGCGAAAGCGCCGGTGGTGATAAACGCATCAAAGTAGATACAAACTTGGCCGCAGCGTTTGGGCACAGGCAGCCTGGTAGTTTGCTGGCCAGGTACACGTGCCTGTAAAGGCATAGAGGTGGGAGGCTTATATCGAGCGATAGGTGGCTGGAAAAAGGGGGGCGCCTCAGATACTCCGGAAGCGCATCGCCCGGGGACTGTGCACCGCTCGCTGGAAACACTGTGTTTGGAAATTGCCGTTGCATCAATGGTGGGGATGTGGCGCCTCGGATGGGAAAGGACAACGGCAATATACGCGCACAGGTATTTGCGTTGCCCCTCTCGGGGCCGCAGTGCTGCGCCGTTCTAGGCGGAAGCTGCAGCTGGCGATTCCCGGCATCTCCTCACCTTTTCCGAGTCCGTCTTTCGGCCATCAAAGTTTAGGGTTTTAAGGTTAAGGGTTTCGGGCTGACATGTATTTAAGGTTGTCCCCATAGTTGGTGGATGTCGCCCAGCACCGACACTCGCATGTGCCGCAATGCCCCTGCTGCGGTCCTTCCTGACTCGCTGTGGTCACGGTGGCTGCACGCGCGCAGAGCTGCCGGCGGGGGCGATCACCGCCAGGGAAGTGGACCGCCTCGGAATGCTGCTGCGGCCAACCGACCCCGCGAAGGCCTCCCTCAACGTCAGCCAGCTGCTGGGCGACATCAGCACCGCCGACACTGCGCCGCTGCAGGTGCTCCCGCGCCCGGCGCTTGCCTTCATGACGTGCTGATTATATCCATCCTAAAATTGAACAACGGGTACATGTATGTGTATACATATATCTGTATATGTATATGTATACGAGACTCACGTGGCGGGCCTCCGGCCCGGATGAGAAAACGCAATTGCGAATGCTAGCAAAACCAATCCGAACTGACAACAGATATATCATTGCTTGCACCGTTTATTTCGCCCATCGACCACAACCTTCCTCGCGGGCCTCTGGCCCGCTCGGGGGATGCTGTACTCATCCCATCGCTGGTGCGTTACAATTCATACCCGTGCCCCCCCTCCCCCCCTGCCGGCCATCGGTTTCACACCTAAGGGCCACGGTCGCGGGTGCCGCTCACCCGCACTGATGCACGCAGACCAAAATGCCGTCGTCACCCATCAAGGCATCCAGCAGAACCCGAACACAAAAGTATACCAAATCGATTGCAGATCCGTTGGTCCACTCGTATGCACATCTGAGTTTCGGTACGTTTTCTTATTTTCGGGCAGTCAAACACAGACATGCATATATACACACACACAGTTTTTTTAATTACGATGTGTATGCATATGTCCATGTCCATGTCCATGTATGTGTATATGGATATGTGTATTTGTGGATGTGTATATGGATGTCCATGTTCATGTATGTGTATATGGATATGGATATGTGTGTGTATGTGTATATGTTACCATAGAGTTGAAGAATATCCTATCATAGACTAGTCTATTTCACCTAACCACGCGACTAGTTTTTTTAATTACGATGTGTATGCATATGCCCATGTCCATGTCCATGTATATGTATATGTATGTGTATGTGTATGTGTATATGTGTATGTATATGTATATGTATATGTATATGTATATGTATATGTATATGTATATGTATATGTATATGGATATGTATATGTATATGTATATGTATATGTATATGTATATGTATATGTATATGTATATGTATATGTATATGTATATGTATATGCATATGTATATGTATATGTAAATATAAATGTAAATGTATATGTATATGTATATGTATATGTATATGTATATGTATATGTATATGTATATGTATATGTATATGTATATGTATATGTATATGTATATGTATATGTATATGTATATATATGTATGTGTATGTGTATGTATGTGTATGTGTATGTGTATGTGTTACCACAGAGGTCACGAATATCCTATCATAGACTAGTCTATTTCACCTAACCCCCCTCCCCCCCCCCTTTCCCCGGCTGCACAGCTGGTGCAGCAGTGGCTGCAGGCAAACACCGCAGAGGCGGAGGCGGAGGCGGGCGCGTCAGAGGCGGCCCGGCGAGTCAAGGGCGGCGGGCTCGGGCCCGGCACTGTGACCAAGCGCGCCGGGATGGTGGACATGCAGGGCATCGTGAAGGGCACGGTCGTGCGCGGCGAGGACCTGTGCCCCGGCGGCGAGCTTCGCATCAGCGACTGCCACGACGTCGTCATCTACGCTCTCACGCCACTCAAGCTAGCCTCCATCTTTGGCTGCAGCGACACCACCATCGTGCTGGGTGAGATGCACTGGAAATAATGTCATGAATGCTCCTCAGTTGCTCCGGTGTGCAGGGGGGGGGGGGGGGGGGGGAATTGTGAGAAAGTGTACTTCTGACGTGATGATATATGCCACACTATTTGTAATATATATAATGTACGTAAAAAAATGTATGTAAGCCCATTTTAAAAATAAGGCCTATAGTCAGGGTATATGAAGGTTTTCCACATATACCATATATGTAGTAATATGTATAACTTGCATATATGTGAATTATACGTATACTTCTAGGGGGGGGGGGGGGGGGAGTTTGTATGGGGTAAGACGGAGTGGGGTTAATGGGGTGTAGGTATGGTATGGGGTGATAGGCCATATAATGCAAGCGAGTGTCAGTGTGCAGCGCAGCAAAGGGTAAATAGCTGATGTACCGCGCCGCACGAAATGGCGTGTTGTGCCCTGCGTGAAACCGCCCTAGTTGCTGATGGTGTGCCGTTTCGCTGTACAGGGCCGGTGGGCCAGTTTCTCAGGATAGAGCGCTGCGAGCGGCTACAGCTGATCGTCGCCACCAAGCGCATCACCATCAGCACCTGCCACGACTGCACCTTCTTCCTCGGCGTCAACCGCCCGCCATGCCTCATCGGCGACAGCCGCTTCATCCAGATGGCGCCGTACTGCACGCAGTACGACGCGCTGGGCGGCCACATGGCGTCGGTGGGCGTGGTGCCCAGCGTGAACAAGTGGGACCAGGCCATCACGGTCGCGCACACCAACCACTCGGGCAGCAGCACGCGCCTGCACGCGCCCGACAGCCCCAAGACCGGTGCGCCCCGTCTCTATCTCCCCGCGCGCGTGCGAGCGGGTGTCTATGTGTTGGCCGGTCGCACTGAAGGCCGCCATCGGTGTGCCTTTGACCCGAGTTTCCTCAACCGACCTGGTGTTGTAGGCCCCAAGCCTGTGTTTGACCGGCTGGGCGTCGTGCGCTGACCCGTCCTTCGCACGTGGTCTTGTTTGGGAATGGGACGTATTTTTGTGCACCCATTAAAACACCCCTTTCAGTGTCGTAGTAGACATGTTTCGCATCCATCGAGATTCACCAATGGCTCGACCCGGCCCAAATCCGTGGTGGTTGTGTTGCATCCAACGTGTGACGGCGATGCGCAGTGTGATAGCATAAGTCGCCAATGACTTTCCTGCTGACCTTCTCGTGAGATTCGGATACTTCTCGGAGACTCGCATGTTCTGAAGCACGCAACCCTGCCGATTTCCAGCATTCGGTGGATTGGCGATGACGTTGCTTTGGTCAGAAGCCGGTGCCTGCTTTCATTACGTTACAATCCCCACGTACTTTATTGACGCCTTATGCGATGTTATACCTGAACTACGGTACAAACACAAACGGTCCGCGGAAAATTAACGTTATCTATCCCCCCCCCCCCCCCCCCACGCGAAGAGGAAACTCACCTCAGAGGATGCAAGTGGAGCAAATAGAATAGCAAAGAAGAGGATAGAAAGTGTCTTGATAATTTGTTTTTCCTTGAAAGACAACTGACAGGTACTGTTGTATTGTGAAAAGATTTCGGAAAGCAATAAAGACACTTCAATGTCTGAATGTGTGTTGCTCATTCAGCATGGTTAACGTTCATTATTTGCAATTTTCAGCCTCGTATTTTGTACCCGCTATTGGACACTCGGTGATCCTGGTGCGAGCACCAGTCACATGGGAGCAATCCGTACCAGTGCCGGATTCACACCAGTGCCGGTATCCATGCCAAATTGCAGTGTTGATCTTTTATTACTAGTTTTAGCAGTATAGGTGGATTTGTTGCTGCCCTTTTTGTAATTCATACCAGTATCAGTATACACTAATCAGCAACAGCAGCAGCAGCAATATACTAATCATCAGCAGCATGCTCGTCGTACCTGTCTCCCCATACTACTTGTCAAACACGGCACGCCGGAAGCCGTCCCTTCGGCTTCGGCGGAAGATCTTTTAGGCCGGCCGGCCGACAATTACCTGCCACATCGCCAGGCCCCGCGGCCCGGCGCTAAGAGGGTTATGCTTAAATGCAGGCTTTTTCCTTTCTGTGTACTTTCCGTGCATTCTCTTGACGCTCTCCCTGTAGCCAAAAAGATTACTCGTCAAACAAGAACACTCGTACCTGTACCAATCGTCCTCGTAGCACCAGTACTCGAGTAATCAGGCTTATTTCAGGCGGTTTAATGCATCACTAGACAGAGCTTACGCGAATTTTAAGTAGAAATAGGGGTGCCGACGCAGCGTTATTAAATTCGTAATATATCAGTGATTATTTCGTCTAAATCTGAGCCAGAAAGGATATGGCATCACGTGCTAAAAATGCGTTCTTCAAAGTGCGTCGGCACCCGTCGTACATACTTGATATCACTGTTTTTGAAATGGATGGGTGCTACGGGTACTTGTAGCGAATACTTTACGGAAATTAAATAAACTGTATAAGGTAGAATAAATCGAAATTATTTACTGCACCGGTGATACCGGTGACCTCCTGGCGTTTTGTCAGCTCTACCGCCGGGCATCGTTCGGCCGGAACAGTGTAGGAAATCCAATTTGGGGGAGCCAAAGACGTAATTTCCGCTTTTTCGCTCAATTTTTATTTGACCAATGCACTAAACTCTCAGACTACCGTTGGAACGATTACTCGTTCTATTCTACTGCTGTCTTGGATGTTGCTCTATTCTGTCGTACTCCATTTCAATGATGCTTTACTATTAGCGAGTACCGTAAAGTAGGGACTGGTGTGCAGTAACAAATCCACCTCCTGCTAAAAGTTGTACTAGAAAATCAACACATCAAGCCGCCTAAAAGCGGCCCGCATCCCGCATGAGACTGGTTTGAATTACAAAAAGGGCAGTAACAAATCCACCTACTGCTATAAGACTGGTACCGGTACCGGTACAGGGTACTTGCTATGACGAGTCCAAAAAAAGTGATTTTACTACTAGGCTACGCTGTGGAACGGTGGCAAATGCATGCGGGACGCGTGCCGCTTCAAGGCGGCTTGCTGTGTTGATTTTCTAGTGCTACTTTTTGTAGTAGGTAGAATCGTGGCAAATTCAATAACCACGACCAGGCACCCCCGTTTTAAATTGGTTGCCAACTATAGGTACAGATACCCTATTCAGGGTAACCATGCAATACATGTCCGTCATCATCTACCTGGTACAGTACCCGGGGTAGCTATTCAATTCGTGGAATAACTCGGAATACAACTCGAGTACTGTTGATCGGTCGTCTCGTACGCGAGAGGTCCGGGTTCGATTGGTGGCCGATGTATTTTCGGCAACATCGTCCCGGCGTGTCCTGGGTTTCCCGGTTGATGCATTAGCCCTTCGGGGTTCGAATGAGGCAATGGTCTACGGGCTATGCCAGACCTACGACAGTTGCAGTTGGCGCAAGAGCTCAAGTTCTGGGGCGACTTCGGCCGATGTCCCGGGGCGAACTTTACTTTAATTTTTACAACTCGAGTACTGTTGCCAGTCCTGTCACGGGGGCGGAGAAAATATCTCGAATGTGGACGTTATCTATTTCCTATTCGGGTGGTTCCTGATCGCCTTTTGCAGCCATGTAAATAACTCGAATACAACACAAATATTCCGACGCGAAGGGGGGAAACAATTCATATTTTTTGGCCCCGCGAACCGTATTTCATTGTACAACATGCAACGAACGCGCCGTCGTTCTGACCCAACACCCCTTCACGCTTGGCGCAGCGGCGGCGCACACCATGTTTGGCAACACCGACGGCATGATGATCGGGCGCTCCTCCTGGACCCTGCTCCCGCCCAACAAGCTTCTCCCCTTTGTGATCCCCTTCAAGGGCGCCCCCGGGCACCTCGGCGGCGGCGGCACCGGCGCGCCCGGCAGCCCCCCGAAGGCACCCACCAGCGCGCAGGCGCCCGGCCCCTTCCCGCTGCCGCCTGCGTACGAGCAGGCCCTGAGCACCAAGGTGCAGGGGGTGGCGGACCTGCGCCAGGCGGTGAAGTCGGTGAGTGGGCGGAGCGTCTACAACCTTGCCCCCCCCCCCCCCCCCCCCCCCTCCCCCTCTTGCTCGATGGTTTATCTCACTTTACCACCATCAACATTTACAACGCTGCAAAACGGCAAAAAACCTGCGTTAGCTGTCCGAATATCTAGGGCTAATATAAACAAAGACTGCTGCGGAGCCGTACCACTCGCTCGCATTGATTGCATGCAACCCGGTTTAGGCTTACATATTGTGGGTTCTTGCAAAGGGTTCCGACACACCCATACAGACCCTAGTGAGGCTGGGATTGGGCTTACATGCCAGCTATGGGACCATTCGCTATAGCTTTTTCCAGATTCGATCTTTGGCAAAGCGGGCAGGCGCTTATTGTTCGTGGTATTCTTCTTAGTACTGAGTCGGCACCCGGGGGGGCAGGCGGTGCTGGAAGAGCAGCGCAAGAAGGAGCTGCAGGCCGTCATCCAGGCGCACTTCAAGGAGTGGCTCGTCAACTCGGGCAACATGCGGCAGATCTACGACCTGGCGCGCCTGGAGCGGGAGGAGGGGTGAACAAGCGCGTCCCCTGGCCGAGGGCGCTCCTGCAACCAGGCAGCCCCCACCCGCTTTGCCCCGGTTGTAATCATCCATGGTGCGGCCACTGTGGCCACGATCCCTCTCCGAATGACATGCTTTGTAGACATGTCGATTGCCATCCGCCTCGGGGCTCTCAGGATGGCCCATTGCCAACGACAGTTATGCGTTTACAGGAACCCTCATGTTAAGCCGCGAGGTGGGCGAGCATGCAACCAACAAAAAACGTTGACCATAGACCCGCTCGCTACAGTTTCGCTTGGATTCGACTGTCGTAGGTACCGCGGGTTCTATTTGGCAGTGTTCTTGATACCGCGTAGGCCAGTGAGTGCCAGGGGAAGGTATGCCTTTCATGTGACCTAGGCACTTCCACTCTTCCGCGGACCATTGCAGGTCTGGCCTAGCCATTGTGACCATTGGCGCATTCGTACCCCGCATGGCGACTCTGCAGCGGTAGGCGCGGATCACATGATATTGCTCAGGACCAGGAAGCGCGGTATCTTATTGTGTCACATGATATGCAGTAGCATGCTTATCCGCGATGTGCGATCTTAGTATGCATGTAATGGGCTTGAGAGGGCTACATGCTACGCGCCACGCCCGATCCTATGCGGGTTCATGCAAGACAGCTAAGTTGACGTAAGACAGCTGGCCTGCGTAGTTGGGAGGCTGGCAGGAATAAAGTTGTAACAAATTTATGGATTTGTCACTTGCAGATATACATGCACTTGGGGCTTGGCGGCGTGATCATCAGTATGTGAGATGTCACCTTGTTGTACAATCAAAATCCGTATCAACATTGTTCTTGCTGGTCAATGTACGGGTGTTGTCGACGCCCTTGTTGGCACGCTGTATGCCGGGTTTTCGACGTACTGTTGGGGGTGACATGAGCATTAGTAGTGTGCTGGGAGACCATGCCTTCCGAGAGCTGCACGCAACACGCTTTCATTAGTGGACCTTATGCGGGTTCGTGCAGCCGGGCCGAAAGGCAGCTCGCCTAGTTAGCATCAAAGACTCGATCATGAACAATGTTGTGACAAATTTCAAATGTATTGGAGACTCACCTGGCTGCCGCTCATCGACCAAGTGACAGCCTTTGCTCGCGTCCCTCACAAGCTTCCGTGGATATGACCATGTAAGGTGAGGCAAGGCCAAACACGCGAGGTCGTCGTCCCCCTTCTTCACGCTCTTCATGATTGGAAATGTCCGGGTGCAGCTCCACGCTGTTGGGTTGACGGCGTCGCTTCTGTGATCGACTCCATCATCAGCGTCAAATAAGTCGAAAGCTTGGCCCCGAGCTCGAGGCGAGGTCCAACAGTTGTCTTCGTCTTGTCCAACTTTTCAGACTAAAATATCAAGTTGTATGCCATGCCTTCCTCCAATATATGGAGGCAGGGCATTTCACTGTACAGCTGGCCAATGTAAGCCGACATGTCTGCATGGGTAGGCTGGGTCACCCCAGGGTCGGGGCAGGCGTACAGGCATGTGCGTAGGGCTCAGGCGCTCTCCTCAATGCCGTGCACATCCGCCGCGGGCGCCTCAGCACCGCATCCATCAGGAGTGCTGGAGGGCGTGGCCCCTTCCCCGTTGCCCATTGGCGGGACCGGGCTGGTGCACGGCGTGCTGGCCGCCGCCGACTCCCCACACGTGGCGTTCTCCGCGCGCTGCCGCGTGCTCATTGCGCTTGCTGACTCTGATATCACCGATGCGCGGATGAGCACCCGGCGGCGGTTCTTGATCTGCTTAAGTGTGACATATCTGCATGACCAACAGGACCCAGGGGTCACTGCCTTTCCCAACACGATCACACATCCAACCGAAATCAAAGAGCGCTACATCACATGAAGGCGTGCAATGCCACTAGCATTCCATGCGGCTGGAAAGCAACCACATCATGTGCCCGTATTGACTAGCTAGAGGGGGGCATGAGGCCCACCAATCGCACGGTGAGCAGGCTACGTAATCCGTCCTCCAATCCCAGCGCAAAATGTGGTTTGAGGCGTTTTCACTCTCTGGTGATGGTGCGGAATTTCTCACGCGAGTAAATCTGTGGGCTGCATGCAATGACCCAATCCAAGGAGGAACAATGACACCCCCCCCCCCCCCCCCCCCCCCGTTTGGGCCCTTAACATGTTTGCTATCTCTAAACTTTCCAACCACGTGCCCCCCCATCCCCCCCCCCCCCCCCTTTACGCAGGAGCGCTCCCTTCATTGGTTGTGGTTGTGCTGGCCTCCACAGCGCCAGCACGGACTCAAGCGGCAAGTCAAGAAACCAGGGGTGGGAGTGTGGGCCGCCATGCGAGGACTCCTCTTGTCACCAGGCGGCTTCCCACCTCTTGTCAATGGAGGCAAAGATTTCGCGCGGCGGCACGTGAGCCTTGAGCTGCTCGTCGATGCGCGCCAGCAGGGCCTCCGGGATGCCGCGCACCACCGGCTGGCACGCGGCCTCGCTGTGCCGCCCGCGCATGTCCACCACCCAGCTGCCCCCGCGGAAGCTCACGCGGATCTTGTGGCCGCAGTTGCGGTGCGACTGGCACGCCTTGGTGAAGCCGTGCTCGCGCGCGCTGCCGCACCAGGTGTAGTGCAGCCCCGTGGACGCGATCAGGGCCTCGCCCTCCTCGCGGCTTGCCACCGGCCCCAGCCGCGCCCACCCCTCGTCGCCTTTTGCACGCCCGCGTCCATGCCCACGCCAGCACCCGCCACCGCCACCGCCACCGCCGCCGGCAACACCCGCCCTGCAGCCGCCCCTCCCACTCCCCTGTCCAAGTCACAAGGTACCCCAGGCGGAAGAGGGAAACAGGGGCAAGAGGGGAGGAGGGGGGGGTTATAGGCAAGACTCTGTGGGGACCAGGCATGGGTTCACCTTAGGCTGAAATTGCCCTGTCTTGAAGCGGAATACTTCTAGTAGGAATTCAGCGATTCAGGCCGGGGATGGCGGAGCTTTGTCAAAGATAATGCATCGCCCCCCCCCCCCCCTTCTCGCCCTCCCAAGAAGCCAGCATATGGTGACACAGGATGCCCCCTCTGACCCGCCTTGTCCCGGCACGATTTGAATCTGACTCAACATAAACGCACGCCCAATGCACCCCTCCCCCCGCAAGACGGCGGGCATGGACTGCGCACGCGTCGATAAAAAAACGCCACAGCACCCAACCCCCGAGCGCTCTCGTACCTCCCCATCAGGCGCCCCCTCCCCGCTTGGGCAGTCCTGCTGCCGGCGACGTTTCCCCAGGGAGGCACCGGCGTCCGAACCCGGCGGCGGTGGCGTGGCCGTGGCGGCGGAATCCTCCGCCGCAGGCTTGGGTAGTACCGGCCGCAGGCGGCGAGAAGCAAGGGCTGCGGGCGGGGGCGCCGCGCCGGGCGGCGGCCCCAAGGGGCGCGGACAGACCTGCCACACTGCCGAGGGAGGCAGCAGCAGGGGGTGCCCCGCCGCCGGCAAAGGGGGTTGAGAGCCGGCCACGGTGGCGGGGGCCGATGCAACCGCTGCTGAGCTGACGGGGGCGGGCGCCGGCTGCGCTGTGAACTGCTTCAGGATGTCCCTCTTGGCCTCCTGCCGACCGAAAGGCGACAGCGAACGAAATTTATAAGCGACAATGAAAGAAAAAGTCGCACTGAGTCGGTATCACGGAACACGGAGACGGAGGACCGCACGGGTGCTCAGGGCATGGAAGTGCGAGGTATTCTGGATGCCCCTGCAACTGGAGGGGGAGGGGGGCGCTTCGCCAGCCCGGGCCGGCTGGCCGACCTGAGCGAGCTCCGCGTCGATGAGGCCCGCGTCCAGCACCGCCTGTACCTCCTTCAGCTTCTCCGCCAGCTGGCCACGCTCCATGATGCTGCCGCTTGGAGACACCGTGTGATGGGGTAAGCGCAGGCCGCGCTTGTTGCAGGCGGGCGGGTTCGGCTTGCTGCGCTGCGGCGGTGCTGGAATTTGAGTGGCCGCGCGACAGCGTAAGAATGATGCGCCGTCTCGATCCATGGCCTTTAGGACCCAGCAGCCTTTGCGAGAGGATGACCTACAATATTGACCTACAATTTTGTCACTGTCACCTAATGACCTACAATTTTGTCACTGGCGTCGAATTAGTCTTGCAGAATGCGTCGGCATCACTTTGCTCTTTGACTACAACAGAGCGTCTTCTACTCAGAGCTTTCCCTCACCGAATCGCTGCCTAAAACTGTAGGGTTTCCTTGGGAGGAACGACCTAGGAAACCCTGGTTTTCGCAGCGCAGTCAGGGCTATTAAGTGAAGACCCTGCCGGCCCGGTACACCAGTACCGGCCGGCGCCGGTCCGGCGGCGCCCTTTAACCGAGTATAAAGGGCGGCCGCGGACCGGGGGCGCCTTCAGTTGTTGGAAGGCACCCGACTATATTGTCTTCTACGACTGGTACATTTTTCGTTTATCTTCGACTACAAAAATTCAAATTTCTTCTGCGTTCTGTAGTGTGTTTGATCCCGGCACTCACCATGGCTCGCTCCGCGAGTCCGTCTTGGGCGTGGCTCCTTGTCTCGCTTGTGGTGATGTCGCCTTGCTTTCTCGTCTCTGTTTTAGCACTAGAGAAGTTCGAACTCGTTTGGAACGAGTTACTTGAGTCTCGCAGAGCTCTTCGCGAGCAACTCGTTTCGCGCGAAAATCATCTCACTGTCCTAGGTGGCGACACTCTACCTGCAGACGGGGTAGCTGAATCTCCCCCTCTCGTCGCCGCTAGACAGGCAGTTGCTGATACTTCTGCTGCTCTACTCCGTATCGAACGAGAGGTCTCTGAGCTTAGGCAGGCAGTCGCGTCGTCGAGCGGTCCGTCCACTTCGGCTTCAGCTTCGAAACGCGTTGCGGAGGGGGACGCCGACTACGATCGCAAAGGCAAGAGACCTGCTCAACCTGCAGCCCTGGAAGCTCCGTCTCGCACCATCCACGCACCCGAGGATGGCTGGCTGGACAAAGAGGGTAAGGTTCACCGCCGCCATACCGCTGATGCTCGTATACTTCAACGTGACCTGGACGACGTCTTCCAGATCTATGACCTTTTGGCACCGGCGGAGGAGCCTCTGCGTGACTTGGTGGAGGACGGCACCGAGCTTCATGCTTCCTCACCAGCTTCATCTGCGGAGCTGTTCAAGACGATCACCGCGGCACTGGCTTTGTGTACCACTGTGGCTCTTCGGATTAACAAGCGTGGCAAGAAGCTGCATGTGGAGCACGAGTACGGCGCGGAAGTCGCCAAGGAGTTCGATGCGGTGGACCCTCTCGGCGAGAAGGGCTCAGCGGACTACAAGGAGCTTAAGAAGGCGATTGAGAAGGTCAAAGCCAAGAAACCTTCCTCTTCTTCTTCGCGCGAGAAGCCTTCTTCCTCTTCTCGCGAGCCCGAGTCTTTTCACCATAGGAGCGACGACCGGAGGGAGGGCGGCCGTCGCGAGGAGAAGTCTCCTTCTGGTCGGTCTTCTGCTGTGGACGTCACTTGTTATCGCTGCCAAAGGAAGGGACACTTCAGTAGGGACTGCCCGAGTGCACGTCGATGAAGCCGCGGAGTCTGCAATCCTCCTGGCCTGGCCAGTGATGGTGTTCGTGTAGCCGCAGTTAGGCCTCCGGGCGACTGTTAGCCCTCCTCCGGGAGCTGAGCTCAGGCTTGTGTCATAGCAGCTCTGATCTCCTCAGGGAGAGTCACCTGTTCGGTAGTGTATCTCCGAGAGATACCTCGTGTGTAATACATATGATGTCCACTGCGACTCTGTGCTGCCCCTGGCAGTTGCCTTTGCAACTTTCCATAAGTTGGCCGGCGATGCATTCGCGTAAAGAGCGGCACACCATGTGTGACGTTTCATATCTCTCGTTGTGTCGGAGCGAGATTTAATTTGAAAATACTGTTATTTTCAGTTTCAGACGGTTTCGAGTTCAAACTCACTGTTTGATTCATGCAGCAGTCATCCTGGCTGCTTGCTGACCACTATGATGCTGTCTGTGGCGTTGGCATTCTGTGACGGTTTTAACATCAGCTATTTTGGGCTTCCCCATGAGCCGGCCCTTGACGTTAATTCCCCTGTGGAATCAGCCGGTGCTATCCAATTCAGTCTGGCATTTTGGGACTGCAGCATTGACTCAGACAGAGACAGTCAGGTCAGAAATTGAGTCAGGCACGGTTTCCGTATGAATTGAGCTGATGGCCCCGCTCCACCCGGCCATCTGCTAAATCACCCTTCCGCGCTGCAGCGCCCCAAGTTGATCGATGGGCAGATCGCTTAGTTTTTCGCGCTGGGCCATATCAGAGAAGAACTTATGCGCCCTGTGGTGCTGAACCGTTTGGGTGTGGTTCCCATACCCCGTGGTGGACTCAGGCTGATCTGCAATCAGCGTCATGTCAACAAACACTTGGTTTACACTACCTTCAGGAGGGAGTCGCTATCTAAGATGTCAGTCCTGGTGAATCCCGGCGACATGCTGTCCAGTATGGTCTGACTCAGAGCTATTACCATGTCCGCCTCCTAACTCAGCTGCTCCTTACAACGGGTTTGAATGGAGAGGGAGATTCTACACCCGGCGAGTTCTGTGCTTAGGGCTGTCTGATGCCCCCCGCTGCTTCTCTAAAAGTCATGGGAGTTCTGGTGCGACACTGGCGCAGTAGGGGCATCCAAATTCTCTGCTATCTGGATGGCTGGCTGCGCATCTCTGACTCTGTCAGTAAGGCACATGGTAGGTACTTCCGCCACCGCTAACGCAGACATCCCGCTCACTACATGAGGCTAGCATGGTGGCTGGCAGTCAATCTCTGCTCAGCTCCACTATATGGGGCTGGATGAGGAGCACGTTCTGTCCATGTCGCGGGCGATCCTGTCACTTGCTGAGAGGACGTCCTGGACGATAGTGACGGTGACAGTTCACCATCCGACACTGACTCGGATTCCTCCCGGGACACGTCTTAGGTCCCGTTCTAATGGCTTTTCTATACCGTGATGGTGGTGACTGTTTCTGGGTTTGTTCCTGATTGAATATAATTCCCTATATAATTTGGCTCACATATGTCCGTGTACGAGCCCCGCCAGACCGGCCACTGTTCTTTCATCTGTTGGATCTTTTGGTCCCAGCCGACCCCGTACATTTTGATGAAAAATCTACGCTGTCTAGCTGCGAAAACTGTAGGGTTTCCTTGGGAGGAACGACCTAGGAAACCCTGGTTTTCGCAGCGCAGTCAGGGTTAAGTGACGACCCTGCCGGCCCGGTACACCAGTACCGGCCGGCGCCGGTCCGGCGGCGCCCTTTAACCGAGTATAAAGGGCGGCCGCGGACCGGGGGCGCCTTCAGTTGTTGGAAGGCACCCGACTATATTGTCTCCCACCCACCCGCCCGGAGACAATTATTCGCTTGTGTAGTACGTTTCCGGATGCTGCTCGATTTAGATTAGGGATATAGTCTGGTTAGTTGTGAAAGCACCTGAGGTGGGGAGTGAATATCATTTTTGATATACGTCATCCCACAGGGGTGTTGCGTGTCCGATAAGCCCAGGTGCGGCAGCAATTAGTCAGGCTTTCCCAGCGTCTTAGCCGTGATGAGAGGCCGAGAGCAGCATAGCGGAATGTACTGTCCTGATGAGCCACGTGATCGTTGGTGGCATGTAATTTACAAACACCGGCGGGGGCTCGGGACGCGCGGCGCCTTTCCGGACACCATCCGGTCTGGCGGCCCCGTACCAGTCGTGGATCTGTTGGTCCCAGCCGACCCCGTACATTTTGATGCAAAATCTACGCTGTCTAGCTGCGAAAACGTATTTTGTCGAGACGCTGCAACAAGGGTTTCACTACCGTTGCCAGTCATGCTGTCCCGCGGGGGCGAAAAACAACAAATGCCCCCGCCAATAATGGTCATAAAAGTAAAGTAAAGTAAAGTTCGCCCCGGGACATCGGCCGAAGCCGCCCCAGCACTTGACCTCGTGCGCCAACTGCAGTCGTAGGTTTGGCATAGCCAATAGACCATTGCCTCATTCGAACCCCGAAGGGCTAATGCATCAACCGGGTAAACCCGGGACACGCCGGGCCGATATTGCCGAAATACATCAGCCAGGAATCGAACCCGGGTCTCTCGAGTCTATAATGGTCATATTGAGAATTATAGAGGTTTGAATTGCACGGGGCTAAGTACGACGGGTGTTACCCGACGTTACAATTCCGCCATACGCGGCTAGTACGCTACTGCCGTGTCCCCACGTCCATCCCTCACCCCGATATGACGCCCCGCGACGCGGCGGTGTCTCCACCTTCTGCCTTTGCGCCAGCTTCCAGCTAGCGCAACGGCATCGAGACTCTCGCAGTCTCGTAAGGTGACACACGATCACACAACGACGTTCGACGCCAGCCGCTCGCCGCGACTGTAAATAACGACAGCATGCCGTACTATGGACAACACACGGTTGCCTGACGACATGTACGATTCGGAGGGGATCGGTGGAGGCAACGCCGCGAGTTCGACGACTGACACCGCTAGCCTCACTGCGCTGGTGCAGCGGATGCTGCTCCGACTCGACGAGCTAGACTCCCGCACCTCAACAACCACCTCCGCAGAAACCTATTCCCGCGATGCCAGCCGACGGCCTCGAGGGTGACGACGAGGAGGACGACCCTCCCCCCGGTTTCTCTGCGAAATCTCCAGGCCACGCGGCGTTCATCGACCCGCGCGACTGGATCGATGACTACCTGCCGCGGGCATACGCCGAGTCTTTGCCCCCTGTAGGACTCACTAACCCCAGGATGTGGAACCCACGCAACGACGAGTGGGACCGCTACCCCACCGACGAGAAGAAGCACGCGACGCGCGACGAGTATCGCCACCAGCTGTGCTATGGAGTCTTTACCGCCGCCGCGCACGCGGCGCTCACGGACGCTGTGGCAACGCTTCGCGAGAACAACGCCACCGCTCGCGACACCGCGGACGCCAACGACCTACTCGACTCCGCGATTCGCATGATCGCGACGTGCGGGCAAGCTGTTGAAGACCGGCTCACCTATTTCCGGCGTTTCAAGTGCAAGAAGGCGCTTACCGGCGAGGAGCGAGTCGCCGAGCGCCTCGTTTACTCCCGCTTCTTCGACACCACCGCCGCCGAGCGCTCCAGCAATGGCGTCGACGGCCTCCTCAACGCCCTGGACGACAAAAGACTCGATGTCAGCCTCCACCAGGCGGCCAAGGCGCAGGCCGCCGCGCAGTTCATGGGCAGCGGCAGCGGAGGGAGCGGAGGCGGCAGCGGCAACATCCGCATTAAGGAACAAGAGCGCGCATCAGAACACGCAGACCGCGCCACAAAGGAGAGGGCGGACAAAAACAAGGACAAAGACAAGATCAAGGGCAAGCCTCGGCCCGGCAACCCTGCGAGGAAGACAACTACCCCGCAGACCGAGGAGCATAACTGACGGTGTGCCCCGCCGTTCCGAGTCATGCTACCCAAGTTCAAGCTACATGCGACACCGCGTGCGGCGGCAATGGCGGCAATGGCAAGACATCGGGGCGAGCGATCAAGTCCTACAGTGGATCCAGGAGGGCGTCCGGATCCCCTTCAAGCACAACCGCCCCCCACCCAACTTCCTCAACGGCATCAGCATGCAGGACGCTACCCCAGCGCAGCTCACCTTCCTCGAGGGCGAGCTTGCCCGCTTCGTGGAGTCCGGCGCGTGGGAGCTTGGCACCTGCCGCAAGTGGGTGTCAAGACTATTTTTAGTACCCAAGCCAGGCGTCAACCAGTGGCCATGCATCATCGACCTCCGCGTGCTCAACTCTTACTGTGTGCGCAAGCGGCTCAAGATGGCGACCCTACTGGGAGTGCGCCACCTAACCAAGAAGGGAGACTACATGTTCTCCTTCGACCTCCAAGACGGCTTCTATGCTCTAGGCATCGCGGAGGCGGACCGAGACTACTTCACCGTGGACGTCCGAGGTCAGCTCTATAGGCTCGCGGGTCTGCCAATGGGCTAGAGCCTCTCGCCCTATTACCTCGTCACGCTCACCCAAGTCTTCATCACCCACCTGCGGAAACCCGAGCCCGAGCCCCCCTCATCGTCTACGCAGCCCACACGGAGCAAGTGCTACCTCCGGCGGACCAGGTAGAGGGGGGCGCGCATCCTACCTTACGTGGACGACTTCCTCCTCTTCTCCGCATCGATGGAGCAGGCGCTCCACCTCCGTCAACGGCTCGCTAGCCTCCTCGACGCCTTGGGGCTGCAGCGGAACCCCACAAAGGGCTTTTGGGAGCCCTGCCAGTTCGGCAGGCACCTGGGGGTGGACATCGACTCGGCGTCCGGCATGTTCTACGCACCGGGAGACAAGCTGAACCAGCTCTCCCGGCAGGCCACCCGGCTCATCGGCCGCGCCACGCGGAACACCAGGTGGCTCCTAGTGCGCGAGCTGCAGTCACTGGCATGGCATGCGCAGTACCTCTTTCTGGCGATCCCGGCCGCAAGATTCTTCCTGCGGGAGCTCCACTCCATGGTCGGCGACCGGTGGGGCGGGCGCGTCGGGATGACGCCACAGCTCCGCCGCGACCTACAGCGGTGGACATCGGTGCCCAGTCAGTCCAACGGCAAGCCCATCCACCGCCCAGTGGAGACGGCTTATCTGCACACCGACAGCTCAGGCTATTGGTGGGGCGGGGTGTTGAGCGGCAGGCTTGAGGCGCGGGGATTCTGGAGCTCGGCGGACGAGCGCCAGCACATCACCTTGAAGGACCTCAAAGCGGTCCGACTTGCCGTGGAAAGCTTCCTCCCTCACGGGCGCAACGTCCTCGTGCACGAGGACAACCAGGCGGTATGTCACATTCTGTCGGGCCTAGCCTCACGCACGCTCTCCCGAGATGATGGCCGAGCTGCGACGACTCTGGTGCTTGCTGGACTCGCACGGCACCCACTTGCGCGTGCGGTACATTCGCTTGGCAGCGAATATCTGGGCGGACCGTCTAAGCCGGCACCTCGACAGCGACGATTGGCAACTCGAGCGACCCCCTCATGTTCGCGGAACTAGAGAGCCGGTTCGGCCCTCATTCCATCGACCACTTCGCGTCCGCCCTCAACACCCTGCTCTCCCGCTACAATGCGGCGTGGTTGGACCCTACGTGCGAGGCGGTGGACTCGTTGCACCTGCCGGATGCGGACAAGCGCCGCGAAAACAACTGGTGCAACGCACCCTGGCCCCTGCTACCCGACCTCGTGCAGAAGTTGCAGCAGAGTGGCGCAAGGGCGACCGTCGTCGCCCCGCGATGGGAGGGCAAGGCGTGGCACCAGGCACTCACCGAGATGGCAGTGGAGGAGCTCACGGTGGCGCCGCGCGCCGGTTTATTCCGGCCGGGACGGCGGGACGGGCGAGGTATGATCGGCAGGCCTCACTGGCCCGTGACTGTATTCCGCGTTCCCTTCCGGCATGGGTATACCTGCGCCGAGGGGCCGTAAGTGCTACGCTATCCATGTTTCCGGGCAACAGCCACCAACTACCGGCTGTACGTGCGGCACCAGTACGAACTGCAGCGGTGAAGTACCGCGTCGAGGTCGCGAGCTATACGACACCGTGGGCTGATTCGATGCGCCCGTACATGACACGGGTTCTAGGGCGGGTCTGACACCCTTGGCGTCCTAACCCTGGAGCTCCTATCAGCTGCGTGGGCGCCGACCACTGCCGCGTCTTACGCGAGTTGCATGAAGCAATATTTCCGTTTCTGCGAAGAGGAGAAGCGACCGGCCCTGGCTGCCGACCCCGGGACTATGGCACGGTACGTCACGTGGTTGGGCAACCTGGGGACGATCAAAGCCTCCAGCTTGCAGCCTTACCTATCGGCCGTCAACAACAGCTTCTTCAAGGACCACGGCCGGGAGCCGATGGCTCTGGGCGATCTGGTGAGCAAAGTCCGCAAGGGCCTTGCGGCGTCGCAGGTGACGCTAAACCCCGAGCTGATGCGGGCCCCATTGCCCGCGCGTGTGGTGCTGAAAGCCCTGACCCTGGCAAAAGCCCTACGGCTGGAGCTGGGACCTACCTGGGGCACGGACCCAAGTACCGTGGTGCGCGTGGAGCTGTTCCGCGCCAGCCTGGCAGTCGTCGTACTTTGTCTGTTTTTCTGCCGCGGAGGAGCGGGGGTGGAGTGTCTTACGGGCGACCTCACGGTCGGCCCGGACGGCGGGATCCTCCTATACCATCGTGACCGGAAAGGCCAGCGTGGCGCGGATGCAAACAAGAAGTTGTTGTGTCAGCTGCCAGCGTCAGCGCATGCCGACATCGCGGCGTTGCTGCACTACTTTGATGCCGCCCGTCAGGTGTTCACCGGCGGCCGCGTGCTATCGGCGCGATGGGCCATCAGCCAGCGCGAGGGACAAGCCAAATGGACGGCGGACACCCTCACCAGCTGGCTGCAACTGGTGCTGACAGCATTGCATGAGCCCCCCCCCCCCCCCCCCCCCCCCCCCCCCCGCGGGGTTCGCGTGGACGTCCCACTCCCTCCGCAAAGGGGCCACAACAGCCGCGTACGTGATCGGCGTGACGATGCAAGCCAGAAGATCAAGTACTTCGGCGGCTGGGCAATGGAGTCTTGCGTGGTGCTCGACTACATCGACCCAACAGTGCTGCCGTGTCCGGCAGCATGGCACGCGGCGGTGTCTCCACCTTCTGCCTTTGCGCCAGCTTCCAGCTAGCGCAACCCACCCTTCCCAACCCTTTCATGCGTGCTTTGGGGCCTGAGCCCCTGTGTCAAACGTTGTAAGAGATCTGACACCTTTTTGGCAAACAACTGCGAGCCCCCTGTTTTGCTAATTTGAAAATTCCCATTGCTGGTAAGTACGTAGATTATGTTCATAGTTACGTAATTACGCATATATTACGTACACGTCGTACGGACACGTACATAAGACTGGTATATTACTCCTATGCGGGCCGCTTATTTCAAGCTGCTTGCTCTGCTGATCTTTTGGTCTCTGTTGGTCTTTTCGGGTTGTTTCCCCATCGCCCTTTGCAGCTAGATTAAGTAGCGACTATATCTTTTATCTTAGTCCCGGTCTGATGTTGCCATCCACAAGGATTACTCGCGAAGTGACGGGTGGAACGCGAATTCCGGTGGATTTGTTACCTGCCTTTTATTTATTGTATGTTTAATACATAACTCACATCATCGGTAAACCGCGAGCGCACCATCGTAGTCAGACCGTAGCGCACAGTGATCGATTGCTGATAGCGATGGACCGCGGGGGCAACCGCCAGCACATATCCACATCCACCTGAAGCCGCAAGCAGCGCTTGCCTGATTTATAGCTCACATCCCGAGGCTTGGCTCGCCGGCAAATCTCACAAACATACGCAAGGTATCCATTCTCGGCGCAGTCAGAACAAGATGGAGTTGACGGGCGTCCGTGCGGCGCCCTCGCTGGCGCTGGCCGTTTTTCTGTTGGCCGGCGCGTCTTGTGTCGCCGCGTCGTACAAATACGTCTCGGCGGATTACGCGCTCAGGAACTCAAAGCCGTCGTCTGCGTCGCCCGAGATCCTTGCGCGCCTTCGGGATGAGTGGTTCGTGCCGCAGCTGGAGGGTCCAGCAGACAACAGGCTGCTACATGAGACATACATCAACGGTTGCGGCACCAAGGGCTCGTGGAAGGTGTCTGGCCGGCAGGTTCGTTCGCCGAGACGGCGCGTCGCGGTCAATAATGAAATGTTATTACGTTATTATCTGCACCACGCTCTGCATGTGCTGCACCACGCCCTTCGCCTGCCCTGTGCTTTGGTTCCGCGCATGGACACGACAGCGACTCGCTGACGACTCGCCCTTACCTCTGCTGTGGAAATACAGCGCCCGCGCCGCCCTTGACGTGCCTGAGCGCCCGCCAACGCCGTCTCCCCGCAGGCCGAGGTCGACACGCTGTTCAAGGAGGTGTCGAAAGAGTCGCTGCAGCGATACCAACCGCTGCGCATCGTGAGCGCACCGCACCCTACCCTACCAGACCCCTTGCCTTTAGCGCGACGGGCCCGTGTTTCAGGGCCGCTGCGCCCGTATGTCCACGAAAGGCGAGGGGTCTTGGCAAAGGGCTTGCGTGACGTGCGTTGAGACACGTTGGGTTCGCGTCTCTGGGTTGGGAGTTGGGGCCCCCTTCCCTTTCCTTGCAAAGAGGGGGAAACTACACTGTAAAACGTTCGAATGTATCAAATACCGCAGAGCAGCACCAGGCATCAGATGGGTCTTTCTCGCAGCCGTCTGTTTTTGTTTCATGAGGCTGGCGCCTGCGGCCGCGCCGGTGCTGAGAGCCACGAATCCCTCCCACCCTCGCGCCGGCAGCTCGGCCACGGCACGCAGGGCGTCGTCATCCTGGCGAAGGACATGCTCCAACATCGGCTCGTGGCGATCAAGGAGGTGAGTCGCCGGCCGCAGCTCGAAGGCCAACTCGCAAGCACCCGGCGCGCTAAGGAATTACCACCACACGTGCTCAGCCCGGCTTTGCAATGCCACACTTGCGCAGGCGGGTCCCCAAACAACAGCTAAGGAGGTCCGAATTTTGCAGGCGGTGCAGGGCTCGGGTAAGGCCGCAGCCTACGCCGAATCTTCCTCCCTAATTCTTTTTACGGGGCTCACGCTTAGCACGCTGGCTAAAGGGTAAGGTCGGAATTATCGACCAGCTGACGCGCCCAATGCACTGCCTACCTGCTATTGCTGCAGTCGACATAATGAAGCTGCATGATGTGCTGATGCCGAAGCACCTGGACACCAAGCTCAGCTCCGCGTTTATCGTTCTGGAACGACTGGTGCTGCCGCTTTATGAGGTAGGATGCGCGCATGCCAAACCGGGATTCGCCTCCCTGCGTTGGATCGGCCGTCAAGGGGGGCGAGGCAAAGAACGGCAAAGTTCTGACCCTCGTGTTGTGGCGTACTGGCATAGCCTCGTACAAAAAGGCCCTGTTTGCGCGACCCCTGTGTGACCATATCGCCCCGGTACATCCCATCTATCGATGAACATCGTACGAGGATAAGAGGCTACGGGCATAGCCTCGTATTCTACATTCCATCGAGTTTCAGCCTTACACGGCCCGGCGCCGCTGCTTGCCCCCCGGGCAGATGCATCTGATGTGGGGGCACAGCGTGATCCACACCGTGCCCTCCAACACACTGAAGCACGTGCTGTTCAACATCGTCCGCGGCGTCCATTACCTACACACGAGTGAGTCCCCACCCACCCGGCGCGAATGAGGGGGCTCCATGCACGGGTGGACCAGACATGCCGACAGTTGCTGAGGCCGGGTGCTTGCCGCCGACGTGTGTGCCCTGCAGACGGAATCGCGCACCTCGACCTCAAGGTATCGACCCGCACATACATAATGGTTGCTGGGCTTGTTGCCGTCAACAAATACACAGTCGATCCCATCGCCGCGTTCTGCACAGCGGGAATGCATAGCCGAGAGGGGGGGCGGTTCTAAATGCGGTTGTGCGGGACTTGCGTGCAGCCCGACAATGTCATGATTTCGGAGGGCTGCGAGCCGAGGATCGTCGACTTAGGCATCTCCAAGGCTCTGTACGGCCCCGACGGCGAGGAGTTGCACACGGCTGCGACCTCCCTCAAGCACGGGTAGGCCCCCGCCTCGCTGGGCAAGCGAACCGGCGCCAGGCCCAAGCAGGCAGTGCTGACGCTGGCTGCGTGGCGGCGACGCAGGAGCCGCGCGCCCGAGTACGCGATGCGGTCGTGGGAGAAGCTGCGCAGCCTGCAGCTGGGCCCCGACATGGCCAAGGCCTCCGACCTCTGGTCACTCGGCGTGGTGCTGCTGACGGCGCTGAATGGCGGCGACGTGATGGCGCACTACAAGGCAGCCGCGGACTTGAAGCATTCCTCTGACCTGGACGTTCTCGCATACATGCTGGGACGCCCCTCGGAAAAGACTCTCGGCAAGGTTGGTCCCGCTGTTGTGCATTAGTCGCTGTAATGGGGGGGGAAGGGGGGGGGGGGGAGGGCTTCTACGATAACAAGTTGCGCCATAAGAAATAAGTGAGCAACACCGTGCACCAGTATCGACCCATGACACAAGAATGCCATGAGCGGAGGCACTTGTGGCAGATCGTATGTCATATTGACATATTGGTCACATGGTAGCACTTTCCGCCAAGGTGCCCAGGACTTGCTGGCTTTGCCATTATATCATGCCTAGTTGCGATTCACAAAAGTGAATCACAAACTATGAACAACAAAAGTGACTCCTGAGTGAAGAGTAAAAAGATAAACGTAAAAGGGATCATAAGTGGTAACATAAGTGAATCGCAAATTATATAACATACTGCACAAAAGCGGTCCGCGGGGGCCAAAAAGTAATTAATTGGTGCATACCTCTGCGCCTACCGTTCGCATCTTGTTCGTGGTCTATTCTAAATCATTTTTCTATCAAATAGTTTTTCGTCTCGGTGACGATGTGGTTGAATACGTCATGTAGTCGCTATTTGCAGACCGTCTGTGGGTGTGTATGGTGGGGTTTACACTACAAGTTGAGTCATCCGAATGCTGTTTATGAAGCTAGTCACCAAATACCCAGGGCGTCTTCATGAAAGAAGGGGTTGCCCGTGTGGACCCTCACACCCTCGCGGCGCCGCCGTGTAATGCAGTACTACGGCAGGGATGCAGCCAAACGGCTGCTGCCTCTCTCCAAGTCCCCGCACATGTCCCTGGAGGAGGCCTTCCCGCGGTGTGACCGCGATGCGCTCAAGATGGTGGAGCGGCTGCTGAGGATGGACCCCTCGGCCCGCGCGAGCACGCGCGACATCCTGCTGGACCCCTATTTCGCGGACATTCGATCCAGCAAGAATCACAAGGACTGGATGGCGGAGAACTTGGTGCCCAACCCGCGAGTCCTGGAGCTCATTCACAGCAAGGCCGCCCTGGTGAGCCTTCCCCGCCTTTTCTCGAAACTGCGCATGCCAGCTAGGGAGGCAGGACGGCGGTTAAGAACGCCTATCGCATGCCGATTGGTTGAAGTGTGTGTTGCCTTGATGTGTGCCAGGTTAAATCGTCGCAAGACAACGCCAAGAAGACCATTGTGGAGCTCGCACTCGCGTACTCGCCCGCGGCTGAGGCGGCGTGGATGAGGCTGAACCGCACGGGGAGCGTCAACGGCGCCCTGTGAGCGCCGGCATGAAGATGAGGAACTCACTGTGCATGTGAATGGCTTGCCAGCTGCACATCAGAAGACAGAACGGCGCCGCAATCGGATAGTTTCTTATTACGAGCTGCACACGGGCTCGCTGAGGAAGGGGTGGCGAATCAT
>VCJN01002978.1:0-87828 GCA_006384855.1 Tetraselmis striata | reverse complement strand
TTGCCCCTGACTGGGCGGCGGGCCTTGTTGTCTCGCGTGTCCGCGCCGCCGGCATCGAGGGGGACGAGAAAGACATGAGGAAACGCGTGACAAGGTGGGCACGCAACAAAACACTCCACCCACCACATAAGCACGCACCTACTCGTGGCTAACTTGTGCCGCGCGCAGGTTCGTCCGGGAGCGCCGTAAGGCCCACCTAAACGCCAAGGCTTCCACAGTGCCAGCGGCGCAACTCGTGGTGGCCGAGGAGGCCGCATCCTCGGCCGCTTGGAGGCGAAACGATTGGGGCTTGTTGTGGGCGTCCGGGCACAGGGGGCGTCCCGACGCCAAGGCAATGAAGCTCATGGCGGCGTCGTCGACGGCACAGCCTCCCGGGGTGGTGAAGACACTGACGGCCGCCGTTCTCCCTCCGGACGCGCCGCTGCCCCGCCCACCCCTAACTGAGAAGGAGCTGTGCTGGATGAACGCCGCCGACAAGAAGCAGTCGGACGCCGACAAGAAGCGGAAGAGGCCAGTGAAGAAGCGCCCAGGTAAGAAACTGACGGTCGCGGAGTCGGAGGCGGAGTCGGAGGCGGAGGCGGAGGCGGAGGCGGAGGCGGAGGCGGAGGCAGCGAGGTCGTCGAAGCGGCGGGTCCCCCGGGCACGCAAGAACAAGAACAAGCAGTAGCTTCCCCCCCCCCTCCCCTCACCCCCCCCCCCCCCCCCCCCCCAGGCGGGAGCGGCTGGCGGCGAGGGGGGGCGGGGGGGGGCGGGGCGGGCGTGGTCCCCCCGCCCCCGCACCCCCCCCCCCCCCCCCCCCCCCCCCGGGCCACATCCCCCGATGGCAGCTGTCGCGAATATTGTAATTCAAACATTCTTCGGCAAACCGCTGCCTGCCCCCGCCCTCCCCCTCGCGAATATTTATGTAACGTGAGCACTCTTTGGCAAAACATGGCAGCCAAACCGCCCATCTGATGACCTTTGATCGGACGGCTGGCAGGCCCGATCAGCAGTACTAGTACTACAAATTCCCCAGTGTTACCAAGTACGTACGGCTGCGATTTGCGCTCCCATGTACTAATAGTCGTAGTTATCCACAGGACGACTAGGGTTCGTGCCCGGGTACCGGGTACCGGGTACTACATCCCCGGTACCGGCGTAATAAATATATCGCGTACTACCCGGTACTACACGGACAACCTTGTACCTTGTACGTCAGTGCCATGTACGCTTCACCGGGCTGGTACGACTACCAGAATGATGACAAAAAGGATTTATCGCCCGCCGGCAATAACGCCGGATGTACTCGCACGTAACTGGATGGACGTGCCGCCACCAGCAGCAGCCTTCACGGATAAATAATAGTCGCTAGTAGTAGTGCTTCGTCACCTGTATGTCACATCTGAATCTCACAGTGCAAAGCCTCTACGCCGGCCAATCCGTTCCTGACGTAATGACATCCTACTTTTGACAACACGAGCTGCCCGCCGGGGTGCAGCTCCGCCACCTAACGCGACTTATGCATGTCGTGGCGTCATCGTAGGTCTGCGACTTGTGAAGTGGTCGGCAACCGTCGCTGGTGTAGCAGCGGCGGCCGCCTCACCACACTCCGCGATGCGAGACCCGAGCCGACAACTTCCCGAGTCGGCGGGTCTTCTTCGACTCTGCCGGCAACCGACCCCGGCACACATAAGAACCGGTGCGGCGCGACCACACTGGGTCCCATGTGCCCGCGCCCCGATGCGTTGTGCGTTTCAGGTGCCGCCCCTCGTGCGAGTCGGCGGGACGGCCGCCGTTGGTGATGGCAGCGGCCATACACCACCGTCATCGCGCGGGGTTATGTGTCCACCCCTCGTAACGTACACCATCCGCCGGTACATGTGCATAATTAAATCAAGTACCGTCGCGTCGCACACGGCGTACCATACTTCATCTGCCTTCACCTCGCTTCATGGCGTGCAGCTCGTACTCGTCCTACATGTGCTGCTATGATGGGCACTCGTCGCTTATACCGGCCCGTTCCTATTGGCCAACCGTTCCGGTTCGTGTCGCAAGCCGCCAGCACGGCACGCGGCAATTGCTGCTGCATGGCGGCGTCAGGAGACGGTGCCTTGATTTTGCGACACGTCCGGTCTATATCGCGCCGGCGTTTGCTCCGTCAACATCTTTCATCCGAGTTTGTTATTCTGCGCATGTGCGTCGATCGAGGTCCCTAACCCTCTCGACGCGGGACCCTTCTACAACTTAAGACATCTTCCGCCTTCGTATGGTTGGCACGTCTGCCGACAGCCCACGCTCGCAGTCGTAAACGACCCGCGTGTAATTTGGAAAACCACACTCGATTGCATTAAATGATCTAAACATGTTTATGGGGTTTCCTAACAATTTTACTGTCCTAGTGCGACGCGTACGGTATGTTGGTGGTTTCAACCGGTTGATTTACCGGTACCATCATGTTTTAGTACGGGCTGCCTCACCGACCGCGAGCCCTGCGCTCCCGGCCGGGGAGCTACTTAGGACAGCCAGCAGCAGCTCGCCTGCCATCTCCCAGCTCGCTGCCTTCGGCAGCGCCCTCACGTTTTCCGTTTCCGCCTTGCAGTCTCCTCCTCCGACGCCCCCCCCCCCCCCTCTTTCGCAGCTCCTTCCTAGCCATAAAGCGGCGCTTCCGTGTAAAACAGCCTCCACACCTTTTTTGAAATGCTTGAAATGTTTGAAATACCTCAATCTGCGAAACCTCATATCCTCTATCCGCAGACTTTGCGGTCACATGCGTCTGCGGACGAGTAACGGACTTGAGTCTTTAATTCTTCGGATCCGCAGCTCGGCGCGGGAGGACGATGATATTTACCCGTGAGATTGTTCGTACCCGTACGGAAAATCTGCGTCTGCGGACAAGTATCGGACGTCGCCTAAATTTAAAAGTATCAAGGAATACTTTATGTTTGTTAGAAGTACCTATACTTAGGCTTTCCTTTCCCTTGTCGTCTACTTAGCAGGCGCGGTACGGCGCAAGTCCGGTGCAAGTATGTCCGGTGCTAGTATGCCGTACCGCCCGAGGCGCTGCATCGACCCCGCAGCGCCTCGAGGAGATGCATCGACACTGTTCTCCCGTATGACACTACCCGCGTGCGATTCCCGACGCAGCCATCCCAGGTAGCGCTGCTCCCGCATGTTGCTTCGTCGTGTTCTTAAAAGCATCAAGGGGGCTTGTCTGTTCCCATCTTGCTTTGTTGCGGCGCACTCGCCATGGGGTCGCGCCGCGACGGAGCTCGTATCTTCGTGACGTGCAAGGTATTTGGTTCTACAAGCCATTTAGAAGTGACGCCCCGCGCCCAGCTCGAGGACTAGTCTCGCTTGCCGGGAGGCGATTGACGATCGTCCAGAGGGCACCATGCGCCGGCTCATCGCGCCGACAACCAGTGTCCCACACGGACAACCGTTCGACTGAACAGGGCGGGGGAACGCTCAAATTCATGCCTCGCAACGCAAGAGCCCCCCATGCCGCCGGCCTTTGGCTCGCCGGTGATGAAGAAGACCGCCGTTTCCGGGCAGGAACGACTAATGCCCCAGTGGGACCTGCGGCTTCAACGCGCTACTCCGTGCCACAACCGGGCTGCCCCCGCTTCGGGCGCCACCCGGCCATCACTGTATCCCGCCTCCGGGCACCCGTGCTGGCACTTTCATGCGGCGCTTTCATGCGGCCCCCACACCATGTGCCCATGGTTGCCATCCGGCGCATTCGGGCGCCCACGGCCCGCCGCAGCACGTTGTGCCTCGATTGCCTTAGTTGGCAGCCCCGGACATGCAGTTGGTCGGCGCCAGCAGTGCGCCACTGCACCAGTGCCCCTGTCGCTTCCGCGGCATGCACACGCAGCTGGTCGGCGCCAACGGGCCGTCGCTACACCATGTACCCCGGTCGCTTCCGCCGCGGCATGCGCATGAAGCTGGTCGGCGCCGTCAGGCCGTCACTGCACATGGTGCCCCTGCCGCTTCCACGGCCAGCGCACGCGGCTGGTCGGCGCCGTCAAGCCGTCCCTGCGCCATGTGCCCCGGTCGCCTCTGCGGCCTGGGAACGCAGCTGGTCGGCGCCAACGGGCCGTCACTGCACCATGCGCCCGGCCGCTCCCGCGGCATGCACACGCAGCTGGTCGGCGCCAACAGGCCGCCTATGCACAAAGTGCCTCGGTTGCTTTCACAGCCCCGGGCACGCAGCTGCTCGGCGCCAACGAACCGCCACTGCATCATTTACCCTTGCCGCATCTGCGGCCCCTGTACGCAGCTGCTCGGCGCCGACGAACCGCCACTGCATCATGTACCCTGGCCGCTTTTGCGGCCCCCGTACGCAGCTGCTCGGCGCCAACGGGCCGCCTCTGCACGCTGTGCCTCGGTTGCTGTCGCAGCCTTGGGCACACAGTTGGTAGGCGCCAACCGGCTGCCGCAGCGCCCGGCGCCCCGGTCGCTTCCGCGGAATGCGCACGCAGCCGGTCGGCGCAAACGGGCCGCCACTGCATCACGTGTCCCGGTCGCCTCCGTGGCCCCCGCACGCAGCTGGTCGGCGCCATGAAGCCACTGTTGCACGATGTGCTTCGGCTGTTGTCGCAGCCTCGGGCACTCAGGTGGTCGGCCGCCGCGCCAATGGGCCACCACTGCGCACTGCGCCCCGGCCGCTTCCGCGGCCCGCGCACGCAACTGGTCCGCACGGCCCTTGCACCATGCGCCCCGTTCGCCTCCGCGGCATGCGCACGCAACTGGTCGGCCCCAACAGGCCGCCTCCGCCCAAGGTGCCTCGGTAGCTTTCGCAGCCCCGGGCAAGCAACTGCTGGTCGGCGCCAACGAACCGCCACTGCATAATGTGTCCCAGCTGCTGCTTCCACGGTTGCGCACGCAGCTGGTCGGCCGCTACAACCGCCGACCGCCGATCCGCCGACCGCTGAACCGCCGCTGCAAAAGGTGGCTCGGTTGCTTTCGCAGCCCCATGTAAGTAGCTACTGGTCGGCGCGGACGAGCCGCCACTGCATCTTGTGCCCCAGCCGCTTCCGCGGTTGTGCACGCAGTGGGTCGGCATTAACGGGCCGCCGCTGCACCATATGCCCGGTCGCTTTCGAAGCCCGGGAATGCAGCCGGTCGGCGCCAACGGCCGTCCCTGCACCATGTGCCATGGTCGCTTCCGCGGCATGCGCACGCAGCTGGTCGGTGCCGTCAGGCCGTCACTCGACCATGTGCCATGGTCGCCTCCACAGACCGGACACGCGGTTGGCCGGCCCCATTGTGCGGTCACTACATTCTGCGCCCCAGCGGCTTTTGCGGTATCCGCACGCAGCTGGTTAGCGACAACGCGCCGCCGCTGGACCCTGTGCCCAGGTCGCTTTTGCCACCCCGGTTGCTTACGCCTCACCCATGTTGGACCTGTGTCTGGGTGGACAGAGGTTGCAGTGACTCCGCGGCTACTATATTCATCTCGGCCAATCGGCTCACAATGGGAAACCGTATCAGAGCCCCCTGCGCGAAGACTTGGCGCAGCTTTGTACGAGTTAATCGAGGGTTTCGATCGTGGTGCGGGGGAATTGCAAATTGATGAAAGGGAGTTGGCGGCTCAACTCCGGCAAGGGCGGTGTCGTCCCGGCGTCAACCCCATGTGGCCAAAAGACGTATCGACGCGCGAACGCGGCACTTGCCGGAGGGGCAGCTGCCGCGTTAGTCTCGACCACTTCATTGCATGGCCCCCAAACATTGGCCCTCCTCCTTTGGTCCAACCATAGGACTCATGGCGTGGGCCTAAGGCTGGCCCTCCCCAACCATAGCCACCCCTCTCTCGCCCTCAGCATTGGTTGACCACTCTTGGGACACCTCCGATCACTTCCCTGTCCTGTCTTCTTTCCCCATGGGTGCCATCCGTGACAATACCCGTCCACCTCCCCTGCACGACCGCCTGTGCAAGGTCCATTCCCAAACCAGTCCACGGTGACCCTCCCTCTGAATGGCCAAAGTTGTTTAACGATTTCGTGACCGCTAATCTGTTTGGGGTGCTCGCCCCTCTGCATGACCCACCTGTAGACGGGGGGCCCTCGGGAGGGGGGGCGGTAGTGGTGGTGGTGGGTTGAGGGGGAGGGGGGGGGGGGGTCTCTTGACACCGGCACGGGCCAATGTATTCGGGCACAATGGTTGGCGGCGCACGGGCTAGGGGCTGTTACCAAGCCCATGTGTCGTGGCCCAGAGCCATCGCTGCAATGGTCTGTCCTAGGGGGGGATCATCCGTCGGCGCATTGCGTACATGGCGTGCGGGGGGCCTGGGGGGCCTCGGGATGCCGCTCTGGCGGTGGCACATTATGCTGCTGCGCCTATAGTATGTATCGCACTACATGGAACTGACTGCAACTCCCAGATTGTTTGCTGCAGTATAGTCCCCAGCCACGCACACAGCATCATGCATACATCATTTGGATCGGGGGACGCAGGTCTTAAAACAACGAGGTCATAGGTACAAACTTGCAATAGCCATTTCATGAACGAAAGCCATTTGCCGAATTGGTCTGCCACCAGCTAAAAGGCTGTTGCTCAGCAGAACCACGGGGCGCAGCAGCATTTCTGGCTGCTGATTCAAGCTACTGCGCATTGCTTCTGTTAGGCATTCCATGCTGACATCCCTAGTGCATGCATCCAGGAGGGGAATATACATCAGCTACCCGGTCAAGGCAGCAGCATGCCAGCGCACATTGCTTCAGTGCGTTAGCAGCTGCATGGTGATTTTGCTCGCCTTGGGACCGAGCAGTAAACGCGTCTCTTCCTTCTGCGGAGCGGCCAAGCCAAAGAGGGCATCTTTTCTTTGCCGCCTTGGCAAGTTGGCGAGACTCCAAGTGCGTCGATCACACCGCCGGCAATTGAGCTGGCAGGCTTGAGTCAGACCTAGAGGACGCAGCCACTTCGCCTGGCAGACTGAAGCAATCGACGTGTCGTGCAAAGCTGCGGGCCGTGCTGCCTGTGATGTGCGGCACTGCAGCGAGCTCTGCCGTCGTGGAGAGCTCTGTGAGAGTGACTGCGCCGACGCTACTGTCTTTGGCCGTGGAGATTGCCCACTGGGCTTCACCCCCCAGCAGCGGCTCGGGCCCTCCTGGGGTTTGACTGTACTTCTGCAGCAGCGGGTGTGTCAGCAACTTGCGCATCACCGGGCGCTGCTTGGGGTTCTTGCGAAGCGTCAGCAGAATGAAGTCCCTGAGCAAACACCGCCACATCACTTGTCAAATCATCAAGGACAGCCAAGGGCAGCGCCTCAGGCTCATGCTGTATCAGCTCTGTGTGTAATGCGGCGCCGGATGGGTCTAGGTCAGCTGTTGGCAGGAAGGCAGGGCGTCTTGCCTAGCTTCAGCTGACAAGTACAGCGGTATGAAAGGAGTTTTGCCAGTGATCTTGCACATAATCTCGGCCCTGCCGCATTCCAGCACACATTGAACGATTCAAGCTGAGGCGCACTCCGCCGATCGGACAATGATAACGACTCGCCGAGCACTGTACAAGCGGAAGTGCTTGTATGGAACGCTGCGCAGGCGGCCGTTGGGAAGAACGCTGTTACCGTGTAGTGCCCTCAAATGGAGTCGACCCCACCAACATGTCGAAAAGCAAGACGCCGACGCCCCAGACGTCAACCTGTCAGCATGGAGCACATCAAACGGTAAGACGGATGCGGCATGCTGCAGTTATGGACACTTGCGGAAGGTCGTCCCGGAATGCAGTATTTTCAGGCATTTGCACGAGCTGTCGAAGCATCTCACTCCTGCAATGCACAGGCACATATCACGGAACATGGCAAAAGCATGAAGTGCGGGAGACGGGGGCCGCACGACCGGCTACCTTGGCAGTGTAGGCGGGCCTGCCCAGGTATCCACGTCTCTGGTAGGTGGGGTCGTCAGAGGTGACTGTCACCTGAAGGAACAACGGACTGCGCATCAAACACCTGGCTGCGCCCGGAGCATACACTTCTCTGCCAATGAAGCTCAGCGAAAATTAGATTCTAGTGTACACATGCTTCGACTCGCTTCATACGCGTATGGGCACTTGCGCACATGGGGTAGCTTGGCGCACCTCCGGGGCCATGTACTCATAGGTTCCCACGCGCGAGCTCGGGCATTCTTGGTTGACGTTAATACACAGCCCAAAGTCCGCCAACCTGCGCCGGGATAGGAATGGCCTCAATATAGCGCCTTCGGCATGTCTACACGTACATGCTGCACAACCAGTCCTTTGACACAACACAACACGGCGCATGGACCGAAAACTCTCCATCGTCACCTGACTTCGTCATTCTCCATCAAAATATTCTCAGGCTTGATGTCGCGGTGAATGATTCCCTGCAGAAATGCACGAGGTGCGTCAAGTACAATTCTCTCTGGTGAACGCCCGGTAGCCTCGTTGACGTGGCCAGCGATCGGATCTGCTGCATGTGACGGTATTGGCAGGCAGCTTTGCTGCTCTACGCTGCGCGTCACTCCCCCCTTTTCGATCGCCTCCCGCCGAGGCGCAGCAGTGTACGTACCATATCATGGACGTCGCTCAGCGTCTGGATCAGCGGCTGCAGGATGGATCGGACGGCCTTCTCCTCAGACATCACCCGGTGGTTCTCCTCCATCACACTCAGCAAGTCGCCCTGCACGGTTCCCCAATGCGCACGGCACCCGTCGGCTTGGTGCCACGTGCGTTTCGCAGGCAAGAAAGGACCAGGAGCATAGGCATCGACCGCCGCCCACGATAGGGAGGCCAAGCAGAACAGACACAGCGCACCTGGGGTGCGTAGGCCATGACCAGGTACAGGCCTTGTGCATCTTCAAACGCCGCGTACTGCATCAGAGAATCGGAATAATATCAATCTCTCAGTCGGGTTGAAGTGGGGTCGTGTGTTGGCTACCTGAGACCCTTCACGCCGCAGAGCTGGGCCTATGAGGCAAAGTACGGGCGCATTGAATGCAATTGGAACACAGGCGGGAACACGAGATAATTTTCAGAAACACTCGTGGTTGACCTCACCAGCGCAATGACGTTGGGCAAGCTCGCGCATGCTCCATGGTTGCAGACCTCCCGCATGACTTGTGTGTACCGCCGGGCGGTGAGCTTGCTACGATAGTAGCCCTTGAGCACCACCATGAGGCCGCTGTAGCTGCAGCGCGCAGAGATCAGGATGCACGGCCCGTTGTCTGCCAAAATGCACCGCGGCTCGAAGTCCTTGATGTGCCTGCGCAGTGGTCGCCGGGACAAATCAGCTCTGACTTGCTGTCGCAGGACTTGCTTTGCATGGTGGGGAGGAGGGGGTGCACAAGTAAGCCAACAACAATTCGTTCAAGATGAGCCTCAGCATTGATATTTGCGTCCCTAACCTAGCTGTAGTATTGGCGAGATGGTGCAACCACATGGGGCGCAGCGCTACGAATGTGAAGTTCCACATGGTAGCCCGTTGCGATGCCCATAATACCTCGCTTTATGTTAATTGCTGTGAGTTTCCAGCTGATGTGTGCACGTCCACACGCACTCCAAAGCACCTACCACATGGTTCGTGGCTTTGTGAGTGGGGCAGGGCATTTCTCGCTCAGAAACAGAAGCTGGGACTCCACCGTATTGCTCCACGGCCTGCAGCCGCAGCAAAATTATTGTGGGCAGTCAATAGTGGCGATTAGATACGCAGATAATAAGCCTAAGCAAATGAGGCACTCGTGGATGGCATATCCAGTTCAATGGATACGGTAGCTTATATCGTTTTATACCTGGCAGGCATGTGGAATTGCCCTGCAGGGTGCAAATCCCCTACTGCAATTCCAGTGAATGTACCTTGCTCGTGGCTTTTTGACAACGGCGGCTAGGAAATTGTGCATATCGTGAGCTTTGTTGTTGATCTGGGAGAAAGTGGCGTTGACTGTGAGCTCTTTGGGTTTTGCCGTGGCTCTGAGCGTCTCCGCCCGCCCGCCGCATTTCACCGATGGCACCGCCGCCGTCAACTCCAGAGTAATGGCAGTGCTGTTGCTGGGAGTGGCAACATTCTTACTGCCAGGCATGGCTGCCCAGCCCGTCTCGATGGGCTTGCTGTCGTCAGGGATATTGCGAGACGACCCGCGTACGCGACCGTGCTGTCCCCGTCCGATCGCACCAGACGAGCTGGGCTGTGGAATCCCTGTCCCAAATGCGCTCTTCTGTACGTCCACTGCATCACCTGGAAAATTCACAGGGCAAGCGTTAGTCATTAGGATGCACGATATTATGCAGCGCAAAAATATCCGAAGTTGGTGTCAGGCGGGATGGGGGACGACGTTTGCAAGGTCAAAACGTGGGGTGCTCGGCGGCAAGCAGTGTGGAGACATACAGTAGCCCTCGATTCTAAATAAAAATTTTCAATGTCACTAATTAACGATGCACGACCATATTCTTTATCGCGTTGTGTTTGTACCCCCACTGACACAGCTCGACGACGGCCACGCCGCGCGGCTCGGAATCGTCACCAGCTGCTGCTTCTCACCCGCAGGCGACTGATATTCGTCAATATTAGCACTTACGCGACAAGAGGATCGACGGAGAGTATATTGACCATTACATAGCGGACTGCGACCATAGCGCGCTTTGTTGTATATGGTGTATGGCGATGACTGCAAGTCTGCAAGTGGGTCGTCGTCGTGTAGGTTAGACAATCTGAGAGTCGACTATATATATGTACATGTGACCCACGGCACTGAGACACTCTAATATGGTGCGGAGGAGTCAAATCGAAGTCGGCTGGAATTCTGGTCTTACCATGTATATGTGCGGGACATGCGCCAGTAAGGCTGCGGCTTCTCTGCACGGTAGGCTGTTTTCGAAGAAAAGGCAGACACTGCTGTGCAGTGACGACGTTAGGTGAGATATGGACCGCCGATGAATAGTGGGAGTTGTCAGAGTTGCCGTCTTCTTCGTCGCTGCCAGGTGATACATATAGAGCCAGGAATGCCCGTGCGGACATATATTTCAAGCCGTCCTTCAGGCTCGCCTGGATGCTCCGCGCACTGCTCTGAACTTGAACACTATCAGAGCTCGCTTGCTGGCGGCCGTTCGAGGAGACAAGCATATTGCCAGGCGGTCTAATGACGAGTTGTCGGAATTTGCTCTGTCGGTAGAGTGCGTGCCGCGGGATGCGTCGGGAAGTCAATGTTTGGTTCCCCTATACTCGCGGCAATTTACATGCACCAGGTATATGCCCGGTGGCGCATGAAGGTGAGAGAGAAGTGGTGGCGTTAAATGGAGCCCGCGGAGCTTTGAAGAAGTCGAGGGGCGTCTCACTTGCCTGGACTACTCGTTTATTTGCGCTTTTTGGTTTTTTTCGTCCCGGGACTGGACTGGCGGCACCAGTGAAGCCTTCTTTGCCAGGTCTATATAACGGCCTTAATTATATTCATCAACGACTACCAATCGTTTACGGGCAGATCATTATTTTTGCTGAGCATAACGATAACAGCCCTGTGTACTCTTGTTGGTGCTCGTATTATTCCTGCCGGATGAATACATCACTGTCTAGAATTTCTGTGTCCTGGGTAGGACTATACTAACCCCGTAAGGGTTATTTCTTAGACAGTGACAACTACTTACTACCGTCCTATCCTAAATTACTGGTACATGGGGGGCACAGCGCAGGTGTGAATTACATAGGAGCACAGGCACGGGTACAGGCACCGGTGCTGGTACCTGGAACCAGTGCTTGTGTTGATCTTCCATTGCTTATTTTAGCGGTGGTTTTCTCACTGGCCTTTTTGTAATTCACACCGGTACGTGTATGTTGCAGGTATCGGTGACGAGTACCGGGTAGGTAGGTAGGTACCTGTAGGTAGGTAGGATCAGTAGCATACAGCAGCGTAGGGGGTTAATGCTGTGATGGGAAGATCCTGTGCTGAGCGCGTTCATGATGATGCGGCTGAGGTTATTGCGGGTACGGTGGACGAGTACAGGTATGATGGGTGCCGCTACCGTATTATAGGTCACGCCATGATCACGAGATAGGCAACTTACTGTATTTCGATAAGGACCTCTGCTACCCAAAAAAAACTCTGCTACTACCATCGGTAGTTGGGGGTCCCCATACACAACATGTGCGGTAGCGAGTGTTTTTTAATACACGGGTTGAACGAGCCGCACGTACCAGCAGTACCATGTGGCATACGGTGTTAATACGGTGTTACACGAGCCGCTGGTACCAGTGTCGAAACATAACCCCAATAACACCACTACGGTCGTATGAGGTCGTAAAGCGATTTGGGCACTTTTTCGCGATTTCAGAAATATAACCTCTTCGACGGCGTGTGGTCACCACACGGGCGTGAAACTCTGCGCCAAGTGGATAACAAATCCCGATACTTGGTGGCGTGGCAGTGTCCTCGTGCACGCATCACTCATGCTTGGCGCACACCCCCTTGAGCGATGCTCCACATCCCCTTTTACGTCTACTTATTCCACCAACATCGACGCATCAAAGCGCACGCTATTCCCGTGCCACTCGGCTCACGATGGTGCGGCGGGCGATGGGCATGCGGGCATGCATTGCTATGAAAAAGCTTCGCCTTACATCAAGGAGGCCGCATACCCTCTCCCGCTTGCGCATGCACCGATCACATCATGTTGTCCACGAGTTTGCCCCAACGGCAGCAATACCGGAATCGATACATATGACCCGTGAGTCCCATACCATGAATGGCGTGATTTCATTTCAGTGCACTACACGCATGGCGGATAGTTATCATACACCAATACGGGTAATAGTGAGATGTGAGTACGAGGCCGCAGTTTTGTCCGAGCATGTGCCATTCATATGTATGGACATATCAATATGGCGCAATTTATTGTGATTAAGTTGAAGTAGCACTAGCGCCGGTCGGAGGCAGATGAAGCTCCGTTTTACCTATTAATTCAACGTGTGGTTTATGGCAACGGTTACCACGTGGCAGTCCTGGGGAGTATAACCCTCTATCATCACGGCAACATGTATGCATGCACACGCGGACTACGGTGTTCGCGGGCATTTGGCATTTCGATTGTATTCGCAAACCCCCCTTGTGTGTAGGGATGTAGGGAGGCTTACAAGAGCTGCTTGCGCGCTCAACATATACGTCGCCATAGGCAGCACCTCGCGCGCCGTCATTGTAAGCCAACAACTAAGGAGCTCCTAACCACCCCGTCGCTTCGGCTTCGTAGACACACCGATTACACGTACAATAATTTACATACTATGAATTAGCATGAGTTACCGAACGGGATATGACTCTCGTCTCATAATGAAGAGATAGTACCGGGCTCAAAACCCGCCGGAACATGAAATAGATACCAAAATGAGTACAAAGCGGAGATCCCGCGGCTCGCCACATGCACGGCTGTATGTGGCGGTCGCAACCCGCCCACCATTATTGCCGCACAATGGGGTATCGCGGGCACTACGGGCATCTGCGGTGTGTGATCCACCTTCAAGCCAAGCCTCATCGAGCCGCCATCTCCGGTTTGTGACGACCTCTTGACATATGTCGTCGTCTCTCACATCTCCTCCTTGACCCCCCAGGCAACGACAAGCCCCTGCCAACTTTTGCCACCTTTAAAGTCATGAAAGCTACTTCGAAAGCCACTTTGAAGCCATGGGCGCCTTGCAGAGGCGGTCGTTGACGCACTCCTTCGCAGACATGCGTAGCTCCCCGCGGGGAGCCCACACGACATGCATGGCCCTCCTGTCCGACGAATCGCGGGACGAGGCCGGTGTTGACTCAAGCTTATACCCGGCGACCTTGGACTTGTACACTTGCTAATCTTGGGCCTCCGCGATATCCCGCCGCACCAAATCCACAGAGCCCGGAGCGTCACGGTTCACGATGTCCCAGCCCCCTTGGGCGTGTTTTTCGCGGTCAACACCAAGCGAGTCCGCCTCCGCATTGAGGACGGCCCTGGTTCGCCATGCCGCTTTAGGGTGTGCCCTCCCGCCCCTACCAACCTCCCCCAACGGCAGGAGGTACGCCCTCCCGCCGGCCCCCCTGGCTCCTGGCTACCACACCAGGAAGCAACATCGACCTTTGCTTTTTGGATGTCTTCCTAGGCGCTTACGGAGGTGGCATGTTAGAGGCAAACACCAAGTCCGCACACGGTCACCGAGGCCGACCGCATCGAATTTCAGAACGCGCCGATGTCCCAGTTCACGAATTGGACCACCGTCGACTCCAACCGCACAACGAAACAACAAAATCCACATACCGCAGAAGCTCCGACCCCGGCCGCCTCCCCCCGGCCACCGCCACCCGCTCCGGCCGCAGCCAAAGCCGTGAATCGATCGGCGGCATGTACATCACCTCCGGCCCGGGGAGTAAAGGTCGCGGCCAGCAGGGCCGCGGTCAAGGCCAATCTAAGCCCATCGCCTCAAAGTCCGCGTGGCAAAACACTGCACAGCCCCGGATGGCGACTTAGAAGCGGCAGCCTCCACTCGCATCCATACACAACCATCGCGCCCGACCATCGCCCGCAGCATGACAGCCGGCAAAGGTACACAATGCACCTTAGTCCATGGCCCGCCCGGCTCCGGCGTTCAGCGGCCGCGTAGTGCACAAACACAATTCACAGTCCACTCAGACAAATCCGGCCCTACCCATCACCCCCACTCCGGAAGCATGCCGAGGGCCACCCTCCGCCTTATTCCGGAAGACCTCATCACCACTCGAGATACCTCCCCGGAACCCGCTCGCAGCAAGCAACTCATCAGCGGGAACACGGTATCCGCAAGAACACGGTTGCTATCGATGCCACAATTGCCCCTATCCTCGGCGTGTCAAGCTCGGACCCGACGACTGCATTGCGGGCCGCAAAGTCCCAAAGTATGACGAGGGTGTCCGAAACGCCGCCGGGCGGCATGCTTCGCTTTGTTCCCTTCGCCGTCTTCGAGCTCAGCTCGCTAGCCCCGCACGATGAGGCTTTCTTGGTGGAGCTCGCGAAAGCTAGCCACACACACACTGGCCAGAAAATCGGCCAGCTCTCGTTTGCGTGGCGCCGCCGTTTCTCCTTGCTCATCAACATGGCACATGCAAATAATGTTCTTGACAGGGTCGCGGCGGCGCGCGCGGCACGTGATGGTGCTCTTGCGCTTGCGTCGAGTCGCTCGTCAACATGTGTTGCTATGACCCAGGTCATCGGCTGCAAGCGCACTCGCCGCGGCTGTGGTCCCCATTGGTTTCATGTTTCCCTTTCGGTTTTTCCTGGCCGTTCGTTGCTTGGCTTTCAGTGCTTCCCTAAACCCTTTGGTTCCTTGGCGACTTGGTAGATTCATGGTTCCCGTGGCCTTTCCTTGGTTCTTGGCTCCCTGGCCTCCTGCTTTACCCTTGGTTTCAGGCGTATATCTCTTTTGTTGGCAACCTTTCACATCGCTTTTAGTACTGCTTTTTTCTGCGCGTATGTTTTAAAAAGCATTGATGTTGTGAGATGAAGAATTTTACACTGTACAGGTACTTGTATGCATCAAATATATTGCTGGCGGTATTGCCGCGTATCGGTCACGAGCAGTACATACGGTATTTATTAAGGATTAGTCGCTATTCGGTACCAGCACCATAAGTCCATCAGTAGGTCGGTACCGGTGCTGGTGTGAATTACAAAAAGTCCAGTAACAATGCACTACCGCTAAAAGCAGTACTGGTGTGAATTACAAAAAGGGCAGTAAGACACGCAGTACTGGGGTGAACAAAAGCAGTACCTGTAGCGACCATATGCTGAGCGATATGGTGATATCGGAAATCACCATATTTTGGTGATTTCCGATATCGCCTTCTGCTGCTAGCTCATGTAATTATATGCTGAGCGCGTTCATCATGAGGCTGCGCTGCGGAGCATAATATAACACCGTATGTTCTGATATTAGGGGTACGGTGCACGAGTACAGGTAAGGATATTGTGCTGTAGGTCACCGCAATTAACGATAAAAGGGCCACTTTCGACACGGATCTGCCCCACCATCGGTAGTTGGTGGTCCCCATACATATATTAACATTGACAATCTGTATGTATACCCACACGGCTTAACGAAGGGCATCATAGCAGCAGTATCATAACATACGGTGTTATACGAGCTGCACGTACCAGTATCTAAACATAATCATCCGCCCAATATCACCACGGTCGTTTGAGGTCGTTATTAAGCGATTTGGGCACTTTTCGAGATTTACAAATAAATAACAGGTCAAATTTTGACCTCCTCGACGGCGTGTGGTCCCACTTCGGCGTGGAACTTAACACAAAATGGACAACAAAACTTACACCCGGCGGTGGCGTGGCAGTGAGTTGTTGGCTGTACTCGTGCACGCATCACTCATGCTCGGCACATTTCCACCTTGAGCGATGCCCCATCCCCCCCCTTTACATCGATACTTCTTCCACTAGCATCGACGCATGAAAGTGCACGCTATTTCCGTGCCACTCAGCTGACGATGGCGGGTTGTGGGCATGCGGGCATGCACTGCTATGAAAAGCTTCGGCCTACGGCAAGGAGGCATGCCCTCTCCCGCTTGTGCTTCACAACAACAACAAACGATCACAACAACATGGTGTCCACAATTTTGCCCTACGATTGAAGTAATTGATGACATCAATACATAGGGCCCGTCCCATACCATGAATGACATATTTTTTATGCACTACACGCTTAGTGGATATTTGCCATATACCAGCAATAAGGACAATAATGTGGTATGATTTGAGTATGGGGGCCGCGCAGTTCAAAATTTAACTTCCCTGACTTGCTTGATACGTGTACGTGCCGAAGCTCGCACATGAGCGCCAATCGACAAATCACATGTACCTTGCGTAAAAACCCCCAACTTGCCGCAAACAAACACACGGCTAAAGTGCAGTGTGGCCGCGGCCCGATCCAGCAACCTCAACCGTCAACGGCCACAAGCTCGCGCCATGCGCTCACCTCCGCCAGTCCGCCCCCCCCCCCCCCCCCCCCCCCCCCCGCACGCAGCTACTCCGTCTGTCGGAAGCAAGTGAACAAGGCCCATTGTATACCCTCGGCAGAGGAGAGAGGACATAAATGAGAGGGGGGGTGAGTAGGTGACGCAAGTAAAGCATAAGCCGCGGGGCGCCGACAACGCTACGGAGGATCCGGCAATAACCCACCCGATGGGCGGCGCGGCGGAACCATTCGACGCCAAACAACACACTAAGCATACCTACGCCATTGTGGCCACCGGCCACAAAGTGAGACTCACACCGCCTCCCACATGGCAAGGCTATACAGACCGAGGAGGTCGAACTTCCAGCCGGCGAGGCCGCCGTAGTCCCGCAGGTTTCGGCGGACCAAATCGCGATGATTGCTCCAACCAAAATCACCACCGCCGGTCCGCGAGGACTGTTGGACTAGGGCGCAAGCAACATAGTCCCCACGCACCACCCGCCGCCGGCCAACCAACCGCAGAGCCCACATTATGCCTCGGCAAACGAAAAATCAATACCGAATCACAACACAATGCCACAAGTGCCGCCCACAAGGGGGTTGTTGTGGCGACACCCCACGATCCGGGGTCGGCCCACGCCGGGGACGACGACGTTGCGGCAGTGACCGTCAACCCCTCGCTCCCTCCCCGCCCGCAAGTGACCCGTCATATCCGGACGGAGACGATGGCCAACAGCTCCACCGCCCACCATCGCATGCATGAAGTCGTCACACCGCCCCAAGCAGCGGGGCAAAAACACAACTCGCCGCATGCAGCTCCCCGCCGCGCACGCCCGCGCGCTTTTAGCCCGCGGTCCCGCACGGCACAGTTGCCACTGCGGTGGACGCACTCGCCCAACCCGACCCGCCGCCATGGCGTACCCTCCCCCAAGGGGCTGCAGACCCCTCATATGCCTCATGGGCCGACCTAGACAGTGTAATAATGCCACGCCCCACACCACAGAAGGGGCCGCCGACACGGTGCCCGCTCCGCCAAAAAACCATGATTTCTTTTGGTGGAAGACCTGCCCCACAACACACTCACGGGTGTGGTGCGGGTGCACCTTTAGGATCGTCAACCACATAACCGCCATGAATGCGCCACACCAAGACTTTACTCATCTTGAACGATTACTCCAACCCTCAAGTCGACCTAACCACAGACATCACATAACGCCGCAACGCCGATCTTACCTTATTCCGGGCTATACACACGCGTTGGACATACTTCACAGCCAAGGCCAAGACATCCGTGTATGTAACAAGCGTCAGCCCGTGCCCAACAACAAAAAGGGCAAGCGTGACGTTACGACGGGCACTGTTAAACTTCTTCCTCCCGAAAGTGGAAACAATTGAGGCCATGTGCATACAAACCGGTCGCCGCCCGGCATCTGCCAACAAGCTATACACTAACGCCAGGCAGCCGGTGCCGCTGTCCCGCATCGACACCCCAGTAAAAACCTAAGACCTCCGCGCACAGCGCACCATATTCGCCTTAAACCCCGTGCGTGCGGACATCACCGGCCCGGAATTATACGCGGGCGTCCAACATCCTCACTTTCTATGCACGGCCAAATGCCAGTGCTAGGGACACCACCCTCTTTCGTTCCCAAACCCCGCCTCCTTCCGTCACGTGATCAACATCTGTGTTATTTTCCGGATAATTTCGGGTAGTCGCCAGTACGAGCGACACCCACTAATTGGCAATACGGGGATTATGAATGTACAGGTAGTACTCCCCGCCCGCCTCGAATCGATTTTCCTGGATATCGGTATGCACCGGCACCGCGCAATCTTTGCTCGTCGTGCTGCGTCTTGGTTCCACTTGCCGCTGTCGCTGAAAATGTACCGCATGTCGCGGCCCCACAACGCCGGCTAGGGCTGTCCGCCGGCCTCGGCCGCGGGCCGCCGATCCTCCCCCAATCTCGCCCGCCTTCGTTGAAGGGGGACCCCCCCCCCCCCCCCTCCACGTGTCTTCACTGCGTGGCCGGCACGCCGGTCGTGCTCGCTCGCGCGCCGCTCGCCGCCACAGCGCGCCTCGTCGCTCAGCCGCCCGTCCAGCGTCAGACCGGGATGGCTGCCAGCTGCTTCCTGCCGCTGCATGGGTGCGACTCCCTCAGGGGCACCCCGGCTCATCTCTTCATGCCCCTTAGTCGCTGCCATGCCCGGCCTCTCCGCCCCCGAACGTACGCCCCGCCTTTAGGTGCCGGGCTCCCGTCTCCTCGCGTTCGCCGCCTCTGTCCGTTCTCACGGGACGAATCGAACGGGTCCGTTGCAGGGTGCCGCCGAACACTCCGCCGTATTAAGCCGGGATTCGAGTGATTCACTGGTGGAACCAATACCGGGGGGGGGGGGGGGGGGGGGGGGGGGGGTACGCCAGATCTTATTCTGCAAGTCGGTCACGGGTCGATATCACGGCGCACCCGACCGTTGTTATAAACCGGCGATATAGTCGCTGGCACACGTACGGTTTCTCTTGTACCTGTACAGAGACCACCTCCACCCTACCCATGAATCGTGCCAAATCGGCCACAAGTAGTGCACACGACGCGAACGAGAACCTCTAGACCAGCACCCATGGCCCCTTAGGGGATAGGGGTGGAATATGGGCCATGTCGGGAGGTATTCAGGGAAGCACGGATCAAGAATCGTGCGATTTAGCCCGTGCCCAACCTCCGCCCGTATGTTTCGAGATTGTCACAGCTACCCATCGTCCCATCGGCTCCCAACACACATGCATGCCACCCAACCTGCAAGTATCGGTTTGTATCGCGGTAAGATAGATGCGTATATACACAATCTATGGGTGTGAGGGGTGGATGGCGCGTCGACCGCCGCGCATCTACGGGTGGTGGTTGACCGTGGTCCCATTCTGCACGTTTTCCTTTTTCGGCTCGGAAATGGGAGGCACGATGGGGCCTCTAGCACAGACCACCTCAGAGGTAGATGTTTTGCTAGATCGCGTCCACATGAGCAAAGTCGAGATAGTAGGGGCTGGCTGGATATTAGAAGGAGGTTGGGTGGTAGTCACTGAGCGAGGGGTGTCGACATGGCGAAATCCGTCAACGTGCGTCAGCCCTCCGAATGAGTATGTCCTAGCAGTGCGTTTAGGCTCGGTTGGCATATGGGTTGCCTCGACGTCTGTCGTAGGTGGGGTTGAGTCCGAGGGGGTGTTTCTGAAAACTGCGAGAGTTGTTGTATCGGGTATATTAATATGAAGGGACGTGTGGGCACCATATGCATCCTTAGCCCCCGACATACACCACATGTTTGTATACCATCCCTACGAGATAGGCGACATATACCTAGCCTATTTCCAGGGCAGATGATGCCCGTTCGGCTCGGGCATGCATGGGGCCGTAAGCACGAGCCCCCTCCGTGAGCCAAATGAGCACTGCCCTTCCGTAGGTAACGCAGGCAGTACGATGTTTTCGAGCACTAATACGTAGCACAAAACATGAATATATCTGTGAATAAGGCGGTACATACCATACACTGATTAAAGGTAGTCAAAACGCACCGCGACGTTTATATTTTGCCATTTCTCAAATATGCGAGACCCGCCAGGTGCGCCGTGGTACGAGAAAACGATTTTATTTCGAACCGCACTAGCCTCCGCCCGGACTGTCTCGTAATTATACCGTAATGGCACGTAGATTTCCGAGGGACGAACGGGCGTGTAATCCCCGTATCTACCGTGTAATCGGCACTTTAATGCTAGACTCAGTAATCGCAGTGACGTGCCCGGCTCGCCCGCATGCCGTAATATTACGCTACCAGCCTGATGTGCCATCCCCGTCGTACATGGGACCCACATTGCGCCTCGCGCGTGTACCCGCAATCGCTCCGGGTTTCGCCACACTATACTTTAACGCCTCACAAGCTCCGCGATGACGCAACGGCCAGCGATACCGTATGTCTCAAGCCGGCTCAGTTGCAGCAGCGCGGACACTATACCATGCATCGCAGCAACCGGAGTGCCAGGGACGACCCCCTACCAAGCCCCCCCCGCTGCGAGCCGCCGGCGCCGAGTAGTGGTGTGCCATGGGGCGTCGCAACTCCAAGCGCCGTATTCTTGAGGGCAAGGAGGGCTGCACCGCTGCCGATGAGGGGATTCCGGAACCGGTGACCAAGAGAATTCGCTGCCCCGCATTCGGCGCCTGCTTCACGAGGACTCGGTTCTGCGACTCGCACAGATGGGCGTGCGCCGAGCCGCCTCCGCCCACCGACGCGCATGTCGCAGCCGGTGGTGATTGCACCCCTGCGGTAGCCGATGCATTGTATTGGTCCGTCGTAGACCGGGTGACACCGAAACGTGGGGCGAGACGGGTGCATCGATACCGTCGCCGCCGCCATCGCCCCCGCTGCACTCTTCGCCCCCTCGTCTGCCCGAAACGAATCGGCGAGCCCGCTGAACGCATGTCATAGGTCAAAATATTAACGCAGCATGTTCCGGGCATATACGCAACTTTCCACTACCATGTGTACCGCCGTGAACCATGTGAATGCCTACTGCGTACCATGCTGCGCGTTGGCGCCCCGGTGCCCCGGCCGTGGCGCGTTGGCGCCCTGGTGCCCCGGCCGCAGGGCGTTGGCGTCCCGCTGCCCCGGCCGCGGGGCGTTGCTTTGGCGCCTCGCCGTCCCGGCCACGCTAGCAGAGGAAATGCCGTTTGTGAAATCGACGGACATGAGTCGATTTCACTTCTATCTGCGGTCGAAAATGATTTGTTATGATCCTTGATTATTAATAGTCAGGTTGTTGCACTACTACGCCGCAGGTACAACCTGTATCATCAGTTCAAAGATATGAGAGGGAACATCATTCTTGCCTACCTTTGTATCGTACGCCAGGACACAAAAGGCGAAAGCGCAACTTTTGGATGAAGGCACACCCTCCCCCCGGCTTAAGCACAAATTAGGCCTCATTTGTCTGCAGTCTACTCTCTCAAGGGGTGGAGCATCTCCTCAGCTGGTCTCACCGCAAAATTTCGAGAGTCGACTAATATAGAACAATATCATGGCTGCCGGTATCTATCTTCCCATTGCATGATAATGGGCGTCACTACGGAGGCCGCTGGCCCGGTGGCCTCGTCCACGCCCCACGCACGGCATGTTGGGGTACGGCAAGAAGGCTGCTCTGAGTGTTGCGATTGCACCTGTTGGGTGCGGGTAATTGGGGACGATGCCACCCGCCAGGTCGGCTTCCCGATTCTTGGCAGCCTCTACCAATCTGCGCACATTGATCAACGTGTGATGATTCATGTACAAGTAGCGGGATAACAAGGCGGTATCAGCGAGCGCCAATGCCGTGAACAACTTGAATTGGTCGAAAAATGTCGACAAATGCTTCCCGCAGCTTTAGGTTCCCTACTGGGTCCTTCGCGATGCACACCTCCGCAGCGCGGTACAGTTGATCCCGCGCCGCCGCGAGCCATGTCCCGTCCAATTATTCGCTCGTTGTTCGTGTCTCTATCAGAAACCTGGGTATCCTCCGGCGCGTCTACGAGGAAGAACTTCCAGCCCCGAAGATTCTCTGCCCCAACGGCGAGGATGCCCGGCCATGTCTGTTCCGTGCTGAGAGAGGCATACATGTTTTGGTCAGTCATGCGGGTTGGAATCCCCGGCTCGAGATGGATGCACCCCTCTCAATCAATTGTTGGTCGAGGTAACGGCTGAAATTCCTAGGGACACCGTCGTACTGCGCGGGCAGTGGGTTGGCCATGCAAGGCGAGGCAAGGAACCGTGGATATGATGTTGGTTGCGTGGTGGTGAGTGCTGGTTGAGTGCATGGGTTTGGGTTCGGTAGCTAGGATAAGCCGACAATTTTGCTGCACCGTGTGCCAATCGGCCCCTTGCGGCACTACAAGCCGTCGGCAGCCCCGGCGTAGTTAGTCGCTTGTCTCACTGTTTGGGCTAGTGCAGACGCGTACCGTCGAATTAAAAGCTCCTTACGCGATCAATTCCCCGCGGAAAAGGTAGCTACGGGAGAATTACGGCCATGGAGCACGTCTATGCCAAATGAGGACACATGTGTCATCATTTAAACGCAAAACACGGTCGCCATACGCGGGATACGGCTCAGGACTAAACACAATTACGCGGATCGATATTGCGCTATGGATACGCAACAAGCCGGGTACTCGCACTACTACTACGACCTGCGCTATATAATAGCGGAGCGCGAGTCGTCCAGGCGCGGCGCGGGACTCGTATTTTTTGAAAGCACCGGCTGCGCCTACCTGACGCACACTCGCACACCCGCCATTCAGTACCGTAGTTGCTCGTCCCCCAGCACCCTCCACCATGGCCAAGCACGCCAACCTACATCTAGGCGCCCCCCTTTGGGCAAAGCTGTGAGGCCTCAAGGCATCACCATACCACTCGGCGTTGGTATGTGCAGGACGGACCGCATCCTTGAGGACGTGCTGCATGCAATGTTCCACGGGCAGGCGACCAACTCCAATATTCGCGTTCACCCATCGCAGCCCCATGGCCGCGACGCTTTCGGCTATGCTCTCGCGGACATATTGGACAACTGCACTGAGCGGAAGCACTACGACGAAGCCGGGAAGGTGAACACGCGTGCTGCAGGACGGTTTTCAAGTGTCCGATGAGGGTGTCGTCTTGATGTGTTTTACCTCATCCGTACCCGACGCATGGCGTATCCCGATCTTGAACCCGGCACCCGAGCCCCCCCCCCCCCCCCCCCCCCCCCCCCACCGCGGGATCTGACATGGGCACTGGCGTTAGGAACGCCCCCGTCGACGGTCCATGCCATACTCCCACTAGCCGGGGGCTAAAGTTCACCTGAAAGGTACAATGAGTCGGTGGGTGGCTCACATGACTACGTAGAGGATTTGAATTTCACTGGCGTTGACCGCCATGTGATGCTTTTTTTGTTGCACTTGCAGCTCTAGACAAGGCGGTCCTGTCGGCTGTCTCACGAATGCTTGCCGCGCGACACCAGACGGGGATCCCTTACTTACCGTCTAAGAAAATGCCGAGGTTTCCCATCGCCGCACCCTCGTACACCGAGCGGATTTGCTACGCGACCTTCAACTTCCGTGCCGGCTACACAACCGAAAACCACTGCTACGCCAAGGATACCGGAATCGCCACGTTTCGAGAGCACACCCCTCCCCCTTCCTCCCAACCCCACTGCGACCATCCTTGTGGGTTGTGCTGACGGTGCACCTTGTGCTATCCAAGAAGCATGGGAACGTGAGCAACTACCTCCCTCGGCACTACTTCCGGGATGTGGGCAAGAACGCCCAAGGTAGGAAGAAGGGACCATTGCCGAGCGAGGGCCGACTCGCGAAGGCCCGCGACCTTGCAAAGGCATGGCAGCATAGCGCACTCGGGAGGTACTACCAAACCGGCAAGTGCTCCCCCCCTTCTTATGTGATGTTCAAGAGCGAGGAGGCGGTCTGCAATGTGACGCCGCACTCGGAAGCCGCATGTGAGTCGAGTTTGTTTTCGCACTTTTTCGGTTACACAGCCACCGACAAGCAATCAACACGCATACTGACTTTCACGGTCGCTGTGTCAAACCCTCGCCCAGTCTCTACGTTTGGCGGTATCGAGTGTTCAGCGCACCGCAACAAGGTCGTGGCGCTGCCGCATGCGGGCACCGCTCCGTCGCTAGAGCTCCATGGCTTGGTGGGCGTGCTGAAGCAGCAACAGAAGAAGGCGGGCGGCATCATCAAGCAAAACACCAACGCGGTCAAGAACCTTGCCGCCACGCAAGTTTTTCCCGGAGACAACGTCGACGAGGGTAGTAGCCCGGAGCCCTCGGCCAAGAAGGCCAAGCAGCCCGCCAAGCCGGCGGCTGGAGTGCTGGCCCCGGGCGGGGGCGGTGCTTGGGCCAGGGCGCGCGGCGAAACGTTCGGGTCGCGGGCCGGCCGCCAGACCTCGATGGCAGTAGCCACTGCCGTCACCCGCGAGCGGGAGGCACACCGCCGTGGCGGTTCCGGCCGAAACCGGATGTGCATAAAAAATTTCCGCCCGCCCACTGACGCGCGCCTCGCTGCCCACTGCTGCCGCGGGCTATATTGCGCTATCGCACTACTTTCGCGCATCATGACGCGAGGTTGTCGGGCTTCTAGAGCTAGCTGCAAAAAAAGCCTACCGCGGATATTGCGTAGTGGTTACGTGCGATATATATGCGCCCGATGGAGTGTATTACGAGTATGTCACGGAACGACTACATACGAGAGTCATTATAACGGTGAGATTACGGAGTAATCAATAGGTATTACATGCTGATTACGAGGTGGTCCGCAAGACTAGTGCGCCCTTGCGAGCAGTAGGCGAAAAGGTCCGAGTCGTACACCTCCTCGCCACCCATAGGTGGATCTCGGAGAGGCCGACGCAAGGCCGAAGTCGTACATGAATCATTTTTGGCAGCCTCTGGTACTGGGTGGGTGCTAAGCGGCGCCAGTCGGCGCTACAAGGACTACGAGTATTGTTTAAAAGGCCCCGTAGGGCTCCCCGGTCGTCGCGCGATCCGAGGTCCCGACACAACCGGCCGCCCCACTCAGGCCCCTGCCACGCCTAGCCGGGCATGCCTAGCCGGGTCTTAGGGGTACCTGCGCCCATCATGTGGAGGTGGGGGTGCCGCCGCCGGGCATGCCGTACCGGTGATCATCCGCTTCTGGTGGGCCGCTGCTTGGCGGCGGGCGTCACGCCCCCCGCTAACACCAACCCCGAAGGCTGCCTTCAGAGACCGAGCTTCCGTTGCCGGGGAAGTTTGGTGGCAGGGCGGCTAAGCGGAGGGCCGTAGCGGCGAGGCCTTGTCGTTGTAAAGTCGTTTATTGCCGTATTATACTTTCATCTTTATTTTCTGGCGGTTTTGGGGACCCATCAAGCACTGCCAGCAGGGTTTCACTCGAAGGCGGCCCACGCGGGCAATACCCATATGTAAGGACAGCGAAGGCCACCAGGGATGTGGCCAGGGGGATACCGGACCGGCTGCTGAACCGCATATGCCTCATGTCTGCCTCTACATGATGGTGTTTCCAACTGTTGGCAGGTCCAGCACGGCGAAGCGCCCCGATGCTCTAAATATTCGATACCGACCTCTCCACGGTATTCTTCGCTCATTGCCCTACGCCTCGCTCGGCCGTCAGACCTGCGCCGTCGATCGGTGGCGCAGCCATAGGCGGCAGACAGTGGCGTTGCGGACGTGATACGTATATCAGCTGGAAGGATGTATTCGGAAGGTGCGGCCTGCGCTGGTGTTCACACCAACCTCTACCCGCGACCTTGGATTTGTACACCTATCAGTCCGGGGCCACCGTCATACCCGCCGTGTGGTATTCCATATACTCCAGCCTTGTATATATACTACCGCTAGACCTAAGAGACTAGCTATTAGCGATTACGAGTACCTACAGTACCGTGTCCTAACTGATGCTAGTCTATACCAAGTTGCCTATACATGGGGAATCCGCCGGTACTAAGTGATGTGGCATAAATAGGCCATATAGTTACTGGGCTGAGTTCACAGAAGCTTCCTTAATTTTCTGGTTGCTTCTGGACGGCACACCGTAGCTGCATCACAACACAGTACGAGTATACTAGTCAGCAATTCCTCGCGGGTATATATTCCGCCTCGGGATAGCCGACGACCAGACTGAGAGAACGCCAAAACCCAGATGTAATTCAACCCAAAACTGACCAGCAATTATCTTATATTCCTTCCGCTGAGAACATGGGAGACTCTCTAATTACGGGTACCTATTCCCGCTAGGTTCCCTAATTAACTGGGCCCTAACACGCCGTCCCATCTACACATAACCCGAAGCATCGAGCTTCGCGATCTCGCTCAAGCCCCCCCCCCCCCCCCCCCCCCCCCGCCTCCCCGGGCGTGATCTTCGCAGTCAACACAAAGCGAGTCCGCCTCCGCATTGAGAACGACCTTGCCGCGCTAGGCACTTACATAGTATGCCCTCTTGCACCTACCAACCCCCCATAAGCAGCGGGCCGGAGGCAAGCCCTTCTCCCGCCCTTCGTATCTACTCAACAACAACCCATGCAGCAACGCCGACCTCCGATTCTTGGATGTCTCCATGGGCGCCTACCGCGGCGGCTAGTTGGAAGCATACGCCAAGTCAACATATACATAAGCCGAGCGAACGCACCGAGTTCTAGTGGTGATGACACAGCTCAAGGGTTGGGTCACCATCGACTCCAACCGCACAGCAAAAACACACAAGTCCGAGGGGTTCCCACCTATTCCGCTTTCCGCAGGCCGGCGCTGCGCGCTCCGCCCGCGGCGAAGGCCGTGGCTAGACCGGCGGCCCGGGCCGAGCCAGGGGGAGGGCCGCGACCCGGGCCGCGGTAGAGGCCAACCAACACCCGCAGCCGAGTCCGAGGCGCAAGGCAGTCCGCCACCAAAAGTTGAGCACGAAGCAGCAGCCTCCGCTCGCATCCACATTACCCGCCGAGCTGGCCCGGTAATCACCAAGAGCCGACCGTTGGGGTCGGCGCACAGTCCGGCGGCGGTCAAGGCCCCGGTCCCCGGGAAGCGCGCGTGGCACACAAGCGCACCCTACGGTCCGCCTTGGCAGCTCCGGCTCTTCCCACTCCCACCTCCGGAGGCCCGTCACATGCCAGAACCCCGGTCCCGGAAGACCTCACCAACCGCGATTCCTCCCCGGAGGCGGTATGCCGCAACCACCTCATCCAGTACGCTGCCGACTAGATGCAACACAATCCCCCCCGCATATGTACCCGCATCGCGAGCAAAATCGCCTCCCTCGCCGCGAAAGGCCCACTCCATATCCTCACTCGCTCCCCCCCCCCCCCCCCCCTCACCCGCCTCCTCTTTTTAGTGATGACGAGCAAATGGCTGACGACGCCCAAGACTCCGACGCCGACTTGGCGACCCGGAAGACGACGGAAGACGCCAAGGACGCAGACGAGGGCCTCTACGCCCATCTGCCCGCTACAAACACAAGCCATACGGCACATATGCACACACGCGGCCCCAACACCTACAACCACTAACGCAACACACCATTCCCACAAGGCTTGAGACTACGGCACCTCATCGGAGGCGGAGACCCATGTACGGAGCGCATGGCATAGCGGGACGCTTCGGCTGCCTCAGTCCGCCCGCGCTTTGCATGACATTCCTCTACGCTTGCAATGGGCGGCAACATGGCGACATCCTAGCTAGATATCTAGCTGCGCAACGACGTGTCGAATTTGAACGTAGCGGGCCAAGGAAACAGCCGGAGGAGGCCTATTGCTCTATGCCAAACTGGGCCCAGAAGACGGACGAGAAGCCAATAAGTCGGAGATAGTAGACATGAGGGGCGGCCCAAGGCTGCGCAGGATGGAAGAGGGGCTGGAAACATGAGAGGATGGCCATAGTGTTCCCATACTGTTCCCATCGCGGCTAGAGATGTTAGGCGCCTTGAGAATAACCCTTCCCGGGCGGCAGAGCGCAGCGAATTCGCATGTTGTAGCAACTTTTATTAGACTTATTCGAATTTCGGCCCGCGGCTGGGTCCCAGCATGGGCCATGGCTATGTGTGCGCACATGGATTGCACGGTTTGTGGTTAATTTTGAAGTAGCATTAGCGCGGCGGTAGGCATAAGTTGTGTTTGTGCCTATTAAATGAACGCATTATTGATGGCAACGGTTACCATCACGTCTCAATATATGAGGTGTATCCCACCATCACGGCAACATGCATGCACGCGCGCACGGCCGCGGCCTCAATGTAGCCGCCGCGCATTTGACAATTCGATTGAATTCGCAGCAAACCCCATACTTATATGGAGGGGTGTAGTGAGGCTTACCAGCGCGCTGCGCGCGCCGCGCTGCTCCTTGTCTGATGCTGATGATGCTCATGCGCGCGCTCAGCATGCATACAATACTCGTAGTCGCTGTATGATGGCAGGTTTCGTTATTAATAGTAGCCGTTACATACACGCGCACGGGGTAGAATCGGGCGAGGATAAAGTAATATGTATGGGCGGCAAGCAGAGCGCACTCAGCATATAACATGGATACATATACTCATACTCAACATAGGCACATATTTGTACGCATGGATATATGTATAAATATATATGTACACCTGGATATACTTAACATACACACATATATGTACACATGAATATATATGTATATGTATACATATATATGTTCATTTCATATATGTGCACTTATTTATTTGTATATATATATATATATATATAAACAATATATATATATGCACATACATAAGTACATACATACATATGTGTGTGTGTGTGTGTGTGTGTGTGTGTCTGTGTGTGTCTGTGTGTTTGTGTATGTATATATATACACATTTCAAATTTAGGGGGATTGAAGCCACTACCTATGTTGTCGCCTCCTGATGATGCATGCCAGCAACGCCAGAGGGTGTGCATGACAACGGTAGTTCACCTTTGGGCAACATTGCAGATTGTAGAGACAAATGAAACCACAATTAAAGGTTGTTTTGGCTACACCCATGACCCGCCCGGCCTCACGGCCTACAATTCATATAGTTGATGCAGCTACTGCCCCGGGCGGTCACTACACTTGCTCATCCTATAGCATCTCCATCATTTCTTGCCGCTGATACTACTCGATCTCATCCAGCAGTTGATCATACTGCTGCTGCTCCACGCGCCTCTCTTCCCCCTCGGAACACTTCACGACGTAGTGGCCCTTAACGCAGCCTAGCTCAACCTCCACGGCGGCCGGCAACTGCTCGAGGAGGCTTGTCTTTTTCGAAAGCTCAAGGTAGCGTCTAAGCAAGTCGATATAGGTTTATTGTTGTTGGAAAACCACAACCAAGACAAGGGGATCTCGGCAGGCCTCCCCGCGGGCTTGCCACTCCAACTGTGGGAGACAGGCAAGGGCACCACATCCTCGGCGATGAGTTCCGGCATCGCGGTGCTCCGCACACTCCGCCGAGGCGGCGCTCCGCGGCCGCTCGCAGCCGGCGCACGTTGCCTTTAGCTGGATGGGCGGTAGGCAGGGCGAATGCGAGCGCGAGACAGCGGTTGCGGTATCGCTAGGCGGATAGGACTAGATAGGATATAGAGGGACAACAACTCGCGAGGGCGCGCGCTATTGCGCGCTGGACATCATATGCCGGCGGGATCTTCTGCGCTATGAAGTACGTACTCGTTTCCGAGCAAGTTACGACCAGGGTTGGGCTGCAGTCCACTTTCCAATACTGCAGGCTGCAGGCAGGCTGCAGTGCAGGCTGCAGTCAACATGCTGCAGTACTGCAGGCTGCAAGTAGGCTGCAGTGCAAGCTGCAGTCAACATGCTGCAGTACTGCAGGCTGCAGTACAGACTGCAATAGCACTGAAACTGTTGATTATAGGGAAGGGCGGGACAGTGAAGGGCATATATTTTGGGCACTTTGGGTAACTGCACTGCAGCCCCTTTTCGGAAGTATTGCAGGCTGCAGTGCAGTAGCTTTACTGCAAGCTGCAGTTTCTGCAGTCTGCAGTGCAGTTGATACTGCAGCCCGACCCTGCTTACAACCGAACAAACACATCCCCCCCCCCCCCCCCCCCCCCCCCGCCTCCGTTTTCCGGGGTTTCTGGCCTTAAAACATGTTATTTCATCGTTAAGGCTAATGTCGATGATCAGCCATATCTGCGCCCATACGTGAATACGTACTTACGTACTTACCTACGTACTTACTACGTAATCAATTATTGTTGTACCAGTAAGGTTAGCCCGGGACATCGGCCGAAGCCGCCCGAGGACTTGCGCTAAACCTCTTGCCGCACCGACCTCTTGCGCCAACTGCATGTATGTAGTACCGTAAGTATGGCATAGCCCTTAGACCATTGCCTCAATCTGAACCCCGAAGGGCTAATGCATGGATTTTTAACATCAGTGTTGTAACGTATGCGAACTAGAAACAGACTTAAAAGCAACTATGAAAGGTTGCCATGAAATTTTGTTTTACATCAGTGCTTTAACAGATGCGCACTACAAACAGAATTAAAAGCAACTATGAAAGGTTGACAGTAAAAGAGAGACATAAGGCTGAAACCAAGGACAAGCAGAAGGCCAGGGAGCCAAGAACCAAGGAAGAGTCAAGGGAACTACGGAAGGCCAAGAAGACAAGAACCAAGGAAGAGTCAAGGGAACCACGAAGTCGCCAAGCTGTCCATAACCAAAGGGTCAAGGGAAGCACTGAAGCCAAGGAACGACAAGAAAGACCGAAAGGGAAACATGAAACCAATGGGGACTCCGCCCAGGGGTGGGCGATCAGCTGCGGCGAGGACGCTTGCAGCCAATGATCCGGGTCATAGCAACACATGCCGACGAGCGACGCGACGCAGGCGCAGGAGCACCGTCACGTGCCGCGCGCGCCGCCGCGACCCCACCAAGAACGTTGTCTGCATGTGCCATGTTGATGAGCAAGGAGAAACGGCGGCGCCACGCAGATAAGAGGGGGCCGATTTTTTGGCCTGTGTGTGTGTGGCTAGCTTTCGCGAGCTCCACCAAGAAGTTCTTAGCGTGCGGGGCCGAGGAGCCGAACTCGGAGGCGGCGAAAGGAACAGAGCGAAGCATGCCGGCGGCGTTTCGGACCCCCTCGTCATACTTTTGGATTTTGTGCCGCTCTGCGGCCCGCAATGCAGTCGTTGGATCCGAGCTTGACACGCCAAGGATAGGGGCAATGGTGGTATCGACAACAACCGTGTTCCCGCGGATACCACCATACACAAAAAGCCCGACATCGGCCGGCCGGCCGTCGCTGCCTTCGGAAGAGAAACAAGCACCGACGGGTCCGTGAGGGTCTCGACACCCACGCCCATGGCGGACCACGTCGGAAAGGCCATGTGCCGCCCACTACTGTGGATTTTCGTCCTGCTTCAAGAATACCCGTATACGGGTATGATATCTTCACGCGAACTTACCCCTCTAGATTTGGCAGGGTGGGCATACCCTACAACGACTCCATCGCTGATCCGCAGTCACCGACTTGGCACTATCGGCCGGATATGGACCACACTATTCAGCGTTGACCATACTATAAGTCAACCTCCGAAAATGACTGCTATGAGATGATATCGAATAGGCCAAAATACAATGCATCGACAGGAACATCATGATTCCCTCACTCAGACGAGACATACATAAGGATTACCTCAAGGCTACACGGAGGTTGCGCTGCGATATAAGAATTACGGCTCGCCACTGGAAAGTCGACGGGGTCGACACCGCCGATATAAATTCGACGGAAAAGGCAGCTCTTTAATGACTAGCCTCGTGACTCGTCGGCGTGCGCCTACAGAAGCCGCCCGTTCTCTTCCCGAGTAGCAAGGAGGCCCGAGTCGCCCCCCCCCCTTGGGGTCTCCGGGTGGGTAGGGGGGTCGCGATGGCGGTGAGAACGCCGGCCTTCCCGCTGATTGGGTTGGGTAGGTCGGGGTGTTATCGACTCGCGCACTCGAGGCCATGCGCGAGCATGGCCAGAGCACTCCGCGAAGCACAGCCCCCTCTATATGCTGCCTGTGGTTGGCACGGACCCATACACGCCCAGCGTCGGCCGTTATATCTCTCACAAAGGCCACGACGGCCCTTCCCCCATAGCACGCGGGTGGTGCGCGGGTGGGGGCCGTACGGGTCACGGAGCGGCTCAATGCACCGCCGGTGCATTGTGACCAGCCGGCCCGCACGTGCCGTCAAAACTAAAAGCCTGCTGCCCCAAGAGCCCTTCTAGCCTCCCAGAACCTCCATTGCTGTTGGTTTTGTCTGCGGTGCTCCTGGGTTTCAGTTTTGTGGTCACTGCACGACGGTGCAGTTTTGACTGCACCGGGTATCGCTAACCGCGGTAGACGGATAGCGATTTGTATGTCGTCAAAGGCACCAGGCCGCGGGCCCTCGAGCGCACAGTCACGGCTAGCCAGCAACTGAGGAGCTGCTAGCCGCCTCGTCGCTTTGCCGTGTAGACACAGTGCGGCGCAGGTGCGCATTGCCGCACACGCAGCGCTGCACGCATTCGTCCGTCTCGCACTTGCAAACGGGAGGCCGCCCAGCGAGAGCCGCAAACAGCGCCAGCAGCACCGCGGCGTCCAGCGCCGCGTACTCGACCTGCGCGGCGCTCAGCGGCCGCGCCGTCCAGTCGGAGCACTGCTGCCTCTTGTCCAGCGGGCGGCCCAGTACGCGGAGGCACACCTGGGAGAGGCCCATCGCCTGCAGGCCGCGGCGCTGCTTCATGGACACCTGGGGCGAGGTGAGCGCCAGCAGCGTGCGGACGTCCACCGCGCCGGCCGCCGCACTGAAGCACGGCATGTGCGGAAAGGACCGCGCCAGCTTGCGCAGGTCAGACTCGACGCCGAAGCCGACCACCGTTGCTTCTGCATCGCAAAACATGGGGCGCAGCGCCGCCTCCACCGCCGCCTCCGCCGCATTCATCTGCGCGGACGGCTCCAGCCACGGCCGGCACAGGCTCTGCAGGTCCAGCAGGTAGACGGCGCTGGGCGTGGCCAGCTGCAGCAGCGCCACGGGGCTGGCCCGTCCGCCGTCGGGGCCCGGCGCCCACTCGCAGTCCAGGCCGAGGCACCCCGACACGGCCGACCCGCCCCGCTGCCGCGCCATCTCCTGCGCCACCGCCGCCGCGAAGCCCGCCATCCCCGCCTCCGAGTCGACGACCGCCACGGGCGCACCCACAGCGCGAGGGTAACCCCGCAGCGGCAGCACGTCGCGCAGGGCCAACGCCGGTACCGGCGGCTGCTCCGCGGGCATCGTCGCCACGCTGCCGTCGCCGCGCTCTCCGGCAGCTGAGGCCTCCCCCGCGGCCGATGTATCTCGGGCATCCCCCCCGTCCCGCTCGGGAGCTCGGTCGGCGGGCTGCTGCAGGGCGGGCACGCGGAAGCGCTCCTGCAGCACGCGGTACTCCGACACCACGACGTCCAGGGTGGAGTTATCGCGCAGGTTGGCCGCCCCGCGCTCGCCGTTGACGCCCAGGCGGCCCACCACGTGCAGCAGCTGCCCCACGTGCAGCCCCCTGATGGCCTCCGCGGCGCCCGCCAGCCCGAGGCGCTCCTTCACGGTGCGCCCGATGATCAGCTGCACCGCCAGCGGCGCCCCGCCCCCAGGCCCCCCGCCACGCCACGCGTACTTGTCCGCCGCGCTCGCGCAGGCGGCGCCCACGAAGGGCGCGCACTCCGCCGGGGACTCGCCGTCCGGCGGCGGCACGATGTTCACAAACGCCAGCGCACGGCCGATGCGCCGCTTGGAGGTGACGACGCCCACCAGGTGGCACACGTTGGAGGCGGGGCTCAGGAAGGGGAACGGCGGCGCGCGAGGGCTCGGCGGCGCGACGGCGCGGTTGGCCTGCCGGGCCTGCCGGCTCTCCCGCGATGTCGGCCGCACGCTCTTGGCGCCCTGCGGCACCCCCTCCCCCGCAGCCGCCCCCGGCGCCCAGCCGTTGGCGGCGTCCAGCCCAAAGCGCGGGTCCAGGTCGCCATACGCCTTGCCGTCGCTGTGGCTCGCGCGGAAGTTGCGCCAGCGGCGGCCCGCCGCCTCTTGCGCCGCCTCTGCTGCCTCCAGCGCCGCGACTGTCTCCGGCCCCACGTGGCTCGCGGCAATGCTGCGCGGCGTCTGCGCAGCGGCGTGCGGTCGGAACACAACAACACCTTCTAGAAAAACAGGCGGGTAGTTGCTGCCGGACGATGAAAACTTCTACCATCTCAGGCGCTAAACCGGACAGGTATGAATTGGAATCACCGGGAGGTTTGATCCGGGGTCTAATCACGCAGCGCTGCAGCGCACCGGCAGCGCTGACAGCATTGCACCCACCGGCCTTATCGTTGCGTTGCGGGAGGCGCTACAGTAAGGCGCAATGAGCCGCAGACATGTCATTATTGCTACCGCACAAACGGGTAAAACGACGGAGGCCCTCGCGGCATCGGCGCGGAGATCAAGGCAATTTGCGGTAGACATATGGGAGGGGAAGTCTCGCTGGCACTTCCTAAAGCTGCAGCTGCTGAGACCAAAAGCCAGGGACGCGCCCCGCTTTGGAGCTGGGCGGATAGCACTTTAGTCATCGGGAGGTGGAGTATGTGGGAATGGATGGAGGTGTTAATGTGTGTGTGTTGGGGGGGGGGGGGGGGGGGGGGGGTAATTTACCTGCCCCTTGTTGTTGCAGATGAGCACGTCGGCGCCGCGGTCCAGCAGGAACGCCACCATGTCGTCCCGGCAGCGCGTGAGCGCGTAGAAGATCGCCGTCTTGCCGTAGTTGCCCTGCCCGGTGCTGTGCGCATCCAGGTCCGCGCCCGCGTCCAGCAGCGCCGCCGCCGCGCCCACCGAGCCGCGCCACGCCGCCATGTGCAGCGCCGTCTTGCCGCTCTGGTCGGTGCCGGCGTCCAACAGGCGGCGCATGCCGGCGCCCTCCGCTGGAGCATCACAGGCCGCCAGCAGGGCTCGCACCTGCGCAAAGGGGGGAAGGCGAGGCGGTAAAATCCTCAAGGCGCCAGCAAAGCCAGTGCTGGTGCGAACGGAGTGGTCACCATTTGGCCCAACATCCATCTCCGCCAGTCCCTCCTCACTGTGAACGTGTGGTGCAACAACGCAACGCGCCGCTGGCGCCCTTCAACGGCCCACATCGGCCTGCCTTAGCCCGTCCCTATCTATACCTGCACCTGGTTCCACCGCCCTAACGGCGGCAGTTTGGTCGGCATCAATGGGGATATTCATCCCCGGGATGACAACCTCCCAAAACTGCCCGGCATGGGGCGGCTGGTGCGGCGTGCCCTTGCTGGTAGTGGACTGCAGCGAGGAGCAGCCACTTCAGAGCTCAGAGCGCCGAAACGCAAAGGTTTGCAGTGGCATCGCCGGTGGACGCTTAACAACTGCACTTTTTGGTTACTAGGAATCAGCTCCTTACGCCCGAGCCGGCCATAAGCACCCCCCGAGGAACCCCTCCTGAATCCACATACTCAATCGATACTTGATGCGGACCCATGAGTGATGAACGCTCACCTCCGCCTCGCCGTCTGGCTTAGCTGCTGCCTTCCTCAGCGCCGCTGAGGTAGGAAAGCCATCGGGGCTGGGGGGCTGGGGCGGGTGGGATTGAGGCTTTGGTGCGATCGGCTCTCCTTTGGCGGCACCGCCCGTCTCGATGCTGTCGAAATATGGGGCGGGGTCATCGTCGCCGCCTACCGCGATGTCGGCCACGGTCGCACCGCTCACGGACAGCAGGTCGCCGAGCGCGAGGCGCAGCTCCCAGCCCTCGCCGCCGCCCCCGCCGTACACGGCGCCGCAGCTGCCCGTCCCCGCCGCCACCAACCCGGCGTCCACCACCGTGGGCAGCGCCCCGCCGGCGTGGCCAACCGACTTACGTTGCCCATCGAGGCACCCGCTAGAGCCTCGGCTGCACCGGGCTCCATCAGCCGCAGCCACCCCGCCCGCTCGCGCCCCAGCGCCGCCGCGAGCTTGGCGCGCCCCACCCGCCGATGCACCCCCAGCACCACCGCCACCGGGCCGATGCCGCTCGCCTCCCACAGCAATGACTTTACCACCGTGGCGTCTCCGGGGATGTCGGCCTGGTCGATGATCTGGAACCGCTGGCGCGCGAGCGGCGCGCAGGGCGGTGCCAGCGGCGGCAGCGACGCCAGTCCCAGGGACTCCAGGCGCCCCGCGAGCGCCTCGGCTGCCGTACCCGCGTACGCGTACTCGTCGCCACCCGGTTTCCGCTCCGTTGCGTCCGCCGCGGAAGCATCTGCCGCCTGGCTGCTGTGGCAGCGCGCGGGCGCCCTGCTGGTGGGGCCAGAATCCTGGGCGGCGGGGGAGGAGGTGGAGCTGGGCGGCATCCGGCACCACATGATGGCTGCGCGAGTTGGCCGACCGCTGGCGCAGCGCAGCATGCCCGGTAGGCGGCGGCGGACCGCTGCGGCCTGGTTCGGACCCCCGGCGGCCAAGGAATGCGCCGACATGCACCCCTCCGCGGCGTGCCGCCTACGAAGGGGGGCAGAGAGGGGTGCCGCTGAGAGCTTTTGAGCGCGGCCGATGGCTCTGAGAGCCCCTAGAAGCAGGTCGTGGCGGTGTCGAGACTCTCGAGTGCGGCAGCGCGCGCCGATGGCACAAGGTCCGGCACCACCCCGGAGCTTGTCACATGCACAATGTACTGGCTGCGACCGCGGCTGAATGAAGCAGGTGCTTGACGAGAAGGGCCAGCACGCACTGTCAACCACCACGTGTTGGCGGGTGGGAGTGCACTTCTAGCGGCTCCCTGGGTGGCTGACCGAAGCGGGCGGCGAGGGTTTCACATATGGCGAGCCACGTTGCGCGGCGCGGCCCGACGTGACGGCGACATCTGCGCTGGCTCGTACGATGCGCGCTACTAGAATACAGGCCGTTGGTCTCTATACTGAACTATGGGGTCGCACGAAGTACAGGTAGCACGAAGATTTTCCAATATTAAAAAAAATTCCTCAGGCATTTGTCGCTAATCTAAATATAGTCGGCAATAAATAATTTACTGTGCTGCACAAGAGACCTTACGGGGGATGCAAGGCGGACCTCTAGTACTTCGCATTCGGTGAGATGAATATTCGCCTAAACTAAGACTGAAAAAGGCAAGCACTTCATTTCATATATATACTTGCATGTGCTAGCACTTCATTTCTTATCGTTTAGGCCGTCACAACTTGATGTATCGTTTAAGGTGCCCCCTTTTTTTGATGAGCTCCCCTTTTTTTCTTTCCTGCTGCATCCACATGTACTACAAAGCATTGTCAAAGCACTGCAAAAGATGCAATTGGGCGGTTATATATCATTCATTGGTGGTGATGTCCTGCAAGCACACATTGGCCGGCAAGCTATTGCCTCAGCCATTACAGTCATGCACAAGAGGACAATTATGAAGAAAACCCACATAAGTCAAGTGTAGAAGTGTTAACCCGCCCTCCCCGCCCGGCCGAAGCCTACCATTCTATGGTTGTGTAATGATGGATGCATGCTGCCCGCCTCACTCTCACAATGCTCTCTCCCTACACTGCGCCTGGACGTGTTGTGCCTCATGAGTGCCCTCGTGCGCCGCGCATGCTCGCTTGCTGGCTGTTGTTGAGCTGTTGCTCAGCTCCAGACTTCCATTGACCCAAGCCAGTCTACTGCTGTATCGTTCAAGTGTCTCTTCTTGATTCCTCGACAGACTATCGGGGTCCCCCGTATACCGGTTGTACCAATAATCACATATATACACTACATCGACTACTTCTAGTCTATCTATCCTTATTCCTATCTGAATATCTATCTATGTAATCCGTATCGATACACATTAGCGATACATTCATTCATAGCGATTATGTACCGGTACCCTGATTGCCCATTAGCGACTGCTGAGGACAGATACCGGTATAATAATACCCTGATGACCAATAGCGGCTACCTACTTTACCTGGCCTCCCACCCGCTCGAGTACTCCCGGTATGTATGAGTAGGTAGTAGACTACCATCCTGCTCCTGCAGCTCTAGACCATGGGATGCTGATGCCGCCGCCGGATTTCTGCTTTATATCCGGCGCTGCTGCGCGCCGTAACACAGATCATATACAGCAGCCCACAAACGTCTTGCATTTACTTCTGCTGTGAGAGAAGTCGCTACTACAACTCGCTGCCTTTCCACCTGTAGGACGACAAATAAGCTGGCGCTCGAGTACATCCGGCATTCTGATAGATGTTATAACTGCCGAGGCGAGCCGCCACACGGCACGTGAGCACACCATGGGCGATGTGGGGGGGGGGGGGGGGGGGGGGCACAGCGGCGCGACGCACCCCGGCGCTTTCATCTGCAATAAGATAGCATTCGATGTTGATGTTCGGTTGGTTTCAATACCGCGGCTGCCTTACCAAATGATAGAGTTGGCCTTCTATGCCACATTCGAAAACGCCCCAGGAGAAATCCGTCGTCCAGGTTCCTGATATGCGGTGGTTGCAATCTCCAGGCGAGGCAATGGCGAGGCCCGCCCCTCATCGCATAGCGGGATGGCTTTACTTTGTGGTGTACATTTTCGTTTCAATTCTCATCGTTTAGCCGACACTGCTACGCTGTTCGTAGTGCAGTGCCCCTGCTGGTGACAATGGCCTTTATTTTGCTGTGATGAATGCCTCACGCGACAGAGCCTCTACAACCCGGGGCGCGGCCGCTGTTGGCGCGATAAGACTACCGGTCTGTCCCTTGCGCCCGACGAGTTGCGCGAGGGAGGCGTGACTGTGCGCCGCCCTCCGCGGCGAGCTGGACGTCGTCGGGCACCGCCTCCTCCATGGCGCTGAGCGCCCGGCGGGCCGAGGCGCGCGCTGCCTTGCTGCTCAGCATCCGCGTCATCGCCGGCACCACGCCGGCATCCCTCAGCGCACTCCGCGCGCCGGGCGAGGCCGACAGGTTGGACACCAGCTGCGCGGCGGCCCCGTGCTCCGCGCGCCCGGGCTGCTCCATCAGGGCCAGAGCCCGGGGGAGCAGCCCCGCGCTGAGCAGCCCGTCCACGTGCCACTCCGGGCAGTGCGGCCCCTGGGAGAGGTTGGCCAGGATGGCGAGCGCCATGCGGACCCGCTCGCCCTGCGCCGCGGGCATCGGGACGACACCGCCGGCGTTGCCCTCCGGCAGCATCTCCACCAGCGTGGTCACCCCGCCGGTGCTGCTCAGCACCTCCTCCCGGAAGCGCGGCTCCTCCGTCAGGCGGCCCACCAGCTGAAGCAGGCTCTTCACCAGCCCGTGCGCGTGGCCGTACTCCGAGGGGCCGATGCGCTCGAGGAGGGTGAAGATGGCCGGCACCGCCTTGGAGGCGTGCAGGTCGTCGGCCATGTCGGCAGCGCCGTCGCTGTCCAACATGCCGCCAATGAGCTGCGTGATGCACCGCAGCGCCTGCTGCTGGCCGGCCGGATCGCCGGGCGCCGACATGGCAGTGCGGCTCAGGAATGCCGCCAGCACCGCGGAGCCCCGGTTGGCGGCCACCTGCCCCAGGCACCTGTCCTCCAGCCGAACCAGCGTTGCGAGGACAGACACCGCCAGCGGGGCTACCGCGGCGTGCGAGCTGTTCTCCACCACGCGCAGAAGCCTGGGCACCAGGTCCGTCTGCACCAAGTGCTCACGCACGCTCGGCGACACGATGACTCCCGCCAGCTTGCGCAGCGCCCCCTGCAATGAGGCGCAACAACAGCAACTTTAACAGCAGTGCCGCTCCCGACGCTGTCCCAGAGGGCGGGGGAGGGGGGGTGGGGGCAGCAGCGACAAGTCTCCAGGTACCACTTACCTGGGCGGAGGCCTTGCTATCCAGCTGCCGGACAAGAACGGACAGCGGGAGATCCGTGCCTGCGTCAGACTGTTCGCATGGGCGCCCGGTCAGTGAGAGTGTCGGCATGGGGTGGTCAGTGTGAAGCAGACTGGAGCGGCTGCGGGGATTACTCTGCATACTAATGTCTGTGCTGTCAAAAACCTCATTAAAGCAACACTGAGAAGGGCTCTCCTGAATACCCCTGATGCCCACATCCGGCACACCTGCGCTCAGCTATATACATACTATACATACTATACATGTATATATACTATATATGCACATCTATATACACATCTATATGTATTATATTATATACATATATACACATATTTATGTACATATATATACATATATCTCTCTCTGTGTATATATTCATTCATTTCTCTCTCCGGGGCACCACAGGCCATCCGTCCTTCATCCGTTCCAACAGGCATATGACAGCAGGATCTGGTCTGGCGGAGCATCATGGACCGGTTGCAGTGCCCTTACGGAGCGACCATGCCCGATACTTGCGCATACCACTTCATGTACGGGGGCCGGCGCGGCTACAAGAAACCACCCTCCAAGAAATGGCCGCTTTCCATGGCTCGTTTGAATGCGCAATCACCACGAATATACAATGAAATATAAGAAAATGCGGTTACCGACCCCAAAAAGTCTTATTAAACCGTTTCGTTCTAGTAGGTGCGTCGGCATCCGTTCAGGTGCTGGTGCCGTGACAAGACCGCTGCGGATAAGAGCCTGCCCTACCTGTCAGACGTCAGATGCGGACAAAAGCACATCGGAACTACTGCGACTGTTCAGTCTCTCAGGTTGCTTGCGACCCCAATGTGATGAGGCGTATAACAAGGGTTCTTATCGGTGCGCCGGCACCCGTAAGCACATGAGCATCGGGCAGTACTTCATTGTCATGATTAGGATGGTGCACGTGTTGCTCGAGATATGGCACGAGCGGAGGATTGCAGCCACTCTTAACAATTTACGGAGCGGAGTGTTCAACCACACAAACACACACACACACACGTGATCACGTGTAAAAGGCGGACGGTCACCTGTTCCTGTGGGCCCCGCAAGCCGCTGGCCGGGCGGATCTCCCGCAGCGCCTGCGCCTTGCACTGCGCCACCAGGCTGGCCAGACGGCCGCGCCGGAAGGAGGTGCGCCCCACGGCGCCTTCAACCTCCGCGACAATGGCCGCAACCTCCGCCCCGCTCAGCTCCACCAAGTCATCGATCGCGGCCACGCCGTGCCCGCGCAAGGTTTCGGCTAGCTCGGACAGGTTGTACGCCGCCAGCGCGGAGGCAAGGCTGCCGTCCAGGTCCACTACCGCCGCCTTGGGAGCCTGGTGGCCCGCCTGTGACCTCGCCAAGAACTTGGCAAGTCTGCGCATCCACCAAAAAGGTGCAGAGCAGTCATTGCCTCGGCAGATCAACCACGCTTCTATATTACCCTCACAGTGACAACTGTGCAAAATCAATCCACTATTATATGCCGAAGCAAACAGAACATGCCAGCATAATAACATAGCATACAAGGGTAACGACATCTAGTAACATTATAACTCTTCAAGCATAGCAGTAATGTCTGTGCTATAATATTATTAGCAATAACAGTATACACTACTACTAGGGCCTCAGCTGGTCAACTTCGAGGTCATCCGGCGATGCCTGTTAGCTACCGCTGCGCCAGCGAGCCCGACGGTTTAACCATACCATACCATACCATACCATACCATACCATATGCATGATTAATGTAATGTCATGCTTGAGAATGACACAAAAACAAAAAAGTTAGACATGCAATAAGAACAACATCCCAACCTGTGTTATTGTTTATATTATATATATACACACTGCGTAAACTAAAATGGAAGAAAAGCCTTGAAATCGGACCACATATCGGACTGTTTTGAGGTAGGGCGTCCGGCTTTATTGGAAATGAAATGAAAGGAGATAATGAACATAGAACAGGAAAGGGCGCTGTTGGAGTTGGGTCAAGGGGGGGGGGGGGGGGGGGGGGGCACACTTCTGCCTGTTTTGGTGCGATGCGCGGATGGCAGTGAGGTCCGAGGCACTGACGGCGTGGAGCTCCTCCATTGTGGAGACTCCCAGCTCCCAGCACAGGCCGTGCACCAGGCCGCCGAGCTGCGCCCCGATCAGCTCCTCCACGATCGGGCGCCCCTCGAGCGAGCGGTCCATGTTCTCAAACACCTGGTTGCGCTCGGTGCGAGTCTACGTGGACACAAACAAGAACACCATGAGCGCACCGGGTAGCGTTATGAAGGCCACTGGGCACGCAGGGGACGCTGTGATGTCTGTCTTCATGCCTTTGATGGAGACGTGGGGTGTACATCGGGCAGTCATGCGTCTTACCGCGGCCGACCCTGGGCGGGCGCCATGCAGCCGCCCTACGCGGCGACCGTCATGCATGTTGAATGCGTCCTGGTGTTGGGGGCTGCCGATGCGCCGGGTTGGCGATACAGGCGGGCTGCTGCTGCTGCTGCTTCCGGGCAGCGCGTCCTCCTCCTCGGCGCAAGGTCCGTTGTCGCCCGGGGTGTCGCCCGGGTTGTCGCCCGGGGCGGGCGCCGGCTGGCCCAAGCGGCCCTCCTCGGCGTGCGCGGGGACGCCACTTGCTTCGCCCACCCAGGGAACCCCGTCGAGCTTCAGCACCTGCGGGCCCGTGTCTGCGTCCGTCCCGGGGCCAGTCAGCCACTGCCCCGTGGCGCCGTCCAGCACCGCCTCCGACGCCAAGCTCAGTCTGCGGGTGTAGCGGCGAAGCGCTGTCCCCGCGCCAGCCCCACCGGCGGGCTCCACGGCCCCGGCATCCGCCGCGTCGTTTGTCAGCAGCTTGAGGCGGCGCTCCCCCGGGATGACAGAAAACAGGGTGTCCTGCATGTCGGGCCGGGAGGGGCGGCCGGCGGTCTCCGGCCACGGCTCACCGCCCGTCACCTGGGCGGCTGCTGGCGCGACAAGATCGTCCTCCAGCGGGCGGAGCGCAGCGCGGCCACTGCGAGCGCGTGCGCGGTGCAGTCCAGGGTCAGGCGAGGTGGCCAACGGCTTCGGAAGACTTGCCCGCGGCGGTGATGAGCGCGCTGCTCGTCCGCCTCGGCTGTATTGCCCGCGCGGCTCCGCTGCCACTTGTTCAGCCGCTGGCGCGGCCCAGTCCGGGCTGCCTTCGGAGTCGTGCGGTGGGGGCGAGTGCAGGCGCGCAACGAGGACGCCACCGTTGGTGTCGCAGGGCCCAGGCCGGCGGGCCGGAGCCACTTGCACGCGGCCCTGCGGCGCCGGCGCATCCGCTGCGCGGCTGGCGGCCCTCTCGAGCGGCTGCTTCGACAACGGCGATCCCCGCGGGGAGCTGTGCGAGGGGCTGCCGGCGCGAGGGGGGGCGGCGCGCCGCATCTCCTCTGCAGCGGCGGAACCCGCTCGCCGCAGACCCGTGACAGGCAGCTCCTTTCCGCCCTTGTCACTGGCGAGACTGGAGGAGAGGGACTTGAAGATGCCGCCGATCATGCGCCCCGCCCTGCTGCTTGTTGGACGGCCAGTGCCGCTTGCTGGCACCCCGCTGCCCTCATCGTCCATATAATGCGGCGCCGCAGACGGGTCGACCCGACTCAGCAGCGCCAAGTCCGCTCCCATCGACATGGCAAACGGCGACCTCGAGCTGCCACCGTCGCCATCGTTCGGTGTCCAGGGGGGGGTGCCATATGGCGAGGAGATGCCGGCCTCCAAGCCATCCATGTCCAGGATCACGCTGCCGCCCGACTCACTGGCAGTGCTCGCTGTGCTGACGCGCAGAGGACTGCCACCCGCGCCGCTCGTCCCCGGGAACGCAAGGGAGCTGCTTCTTCGCCTGCCAGCTGCACCACCCTTGGCGCCGCCAGCCGCCTTGGGGGGCGTCGTCGTGCCGGAGGGGTCCTCCTCATGCTCAAGCTGCTGCCCAGCCGAGCTGCCAATGGATCGCGAGGAGACATGGAGCCCGCCGGCGCCACTGCCCGCCCTGCTAGCGCCATCTACCGAGCCTCGCGGTGTGGTGGCTCGGTAGCTGCTTAGAATGGAGTCGCCATCGCCGGCCCAGTTGCCCGCCACTAGGCACTCGGACACGGGCGAGTCTTCGTCCACGTGACTGCCGGCCAACCGCCGGCTGCGGCGGCCGCGCCCACTCGAGTCCGCACTGCGCGCGCTCCGCTCCGCCAAGACACCGTCGTCCAGCGGCAGGACGGCCCGGCTACGGGCACTCAGCGCCTCAGCGGCCTGCTGCCGGGCTTTGTCCAGCTTGGCACGGTCCGCCTCCGACAGCACCACGCCCAGGTCCTCAAAGTCCTCATCCGCGGCCTGGGGCAAAGCGCCACAGCGGCGCCGGCCATCAGCGCTTGCCCACCCACCCATCACCATGATGCAGCAGAAGGCGAGCGGCAGCCTTCCAGGCTGGCGGCATGATGGGCGCCATTAGAACCCTATCATCACGCCTATTAATACAAGCCTCAAAGTGGGTTGCATGCGGCCTAACGTACGAACATCCGCTTTACTTCCGCGGTAGATTATGACTTCCATATAGCGACTATGTCTTACCTCTGGCAGCAGGTAGGGTTCTGACTAGGGCATGTCTTGCTAGCGCATCACCAGCCGCAGCCATCGTAGCCCGTACTGTACACCCGTGACCAACTACGAGGCGGGTATACGAAATAGTGCAAGAGGTGCTTTTTGGACATCCCGCGCTTGTAAACGTACATTTCTGGACATTTAAAGCCAATATCGAAGTAGGGAATCAGCCATTTCGTACATGATACCAACTACATGACAACCAACTACGCTGAGACGCGGCAGCATACTGGAGATGAGGCAGTGCGAGTACCGATGCACCGACAATCAGGACGCTTATTCCATAGAATAGCCTCGAAATGGGCCTTCATGCAACCCAAAAAAAAGAAATGTCAGATACGTTCCCCTATAGTAGTTTTGTCTGCAATTGACCCCTGGTAGGCAGGGCGGGTTATAATTCGCATTGTTCTTACTATCGCTTTGGCACCCGGACATGCACGGGTGCGGCGCAGCATAGCGCGGCGGCTGCGAATTAACAGGCAGCCGCTGCAGAGGATGTCGTCAGGGACACGGGGTGGCTGGGGGCCACGGCGCGACTTACATTGGCCACATCCTCGGTCGTGAACAGCTCCAGGTCGGCCCTGGCGACGTGGGCCAGGTGGCCCAGGCCGGCATTCTGCAGGGCTGTTACCGCGGGGACCTCGCCGCGGTACTCGCCGCCCACGGTCTCCACGATGCGCTTGCCGAAGCTCAGCGCCACCTGTGACATCGCACCACTTGCGTCATCCGGCATACCGGAGTGAGCGGCCTCTGTTTGGCCGTTTTATAGCTTTAACCCGTGACCACGCGATGGATTCACTATATGTGTGTGTATGCACATACATTTTACACATTATGTGTGTATGCACATATATATATACACACATATGTATACATGCGTATATGCATATACATGCATACATTCACATATGCATATATACATACATGGGTGCCGGCGGACCTATAAAAACCCTTATTCTAAGCCTCAAATTGGGCTTGCATGCGACCTGTGACAGCATCCCCTACAGTTCTGCCACATTTCCCGCTGTCGACATCAAACATGGTGAACGACAGGTAGGGCAGGGTCTTGTTTGGAGTGCTTTTATTAATACCGCGTCGGCATCCATGTATGCAAACCCCTCGAGATGAAGAAAACACGACATCCATCACAATACATCACAAATACAGCAAGGAATACATGATTATATGGTGCAAAACAACTCGTTATCAGTGTGACACGTGAACCAATTAGCAGTCCGGTGAGGTGGAGAGGGTGAGGGGACTGGGCGCAAGATGACGCAGCCGTATCTGTGCAGAAGCCCGCACCTCGCCGTCCTCCTCATCCACCCACTCCAGGGGCGTGCAGTGCCGGAACGCCACCTGGATTTCCGGCGACAGCTGCTGCATGACCTCTGGCGTGATGTCTCTGCGGGTGGCGCAGGGGCACAGGACGGCGCAGCATCCTCAATGCTCGACCGGACCAAGCGGTGCAGACCTCTGCCCAGCGCCCGTTCCCAGGCAGCAAGCAGCATTTGACGGAGGTGACGCCATGACACTGGAATCCTATGTAGAATTATCTTGTGCGAGCGAAACGGATCAAACTGTGTTATATGTATGTACATATCTTGACAACGGGTTGGGTCTCTGTAAGTTGTAGTTTTTGACCCCCTTGCAAAAATTAAAGGAAACTATGATTACCTGCTACCTATCAGAACACATCACAAATGTATCTCGTGTCGGTACAAAACAATTCATCACGTTTGCCATCCGCAAACATGAGTAAATGTTAAGGGTAAGTAATACGTATCTAAACACACAAACTGTAGAAATACACCCCCTTATCGTTTGCCTTCCCGCCAACCAAACGCCAACGTCCAAATGAGCCCGAAGGGGGAGCCCTCGGACAAACCTCGTGTTGGGCCACAGCACCACGACCACGGGTTTCTGCATGTCCACCGCCCACTTTAGCTCTGAATAGCACCAGGAGCTCGGCTGCAGGCCGCAGCTCTCCTGGCTGCTGGCGCGGATGACCTCATCCATGAACTCATCCCGCACCACCGCGACAACGCAGCGCGCCTCCTGCCGGCGTCCAGTGGCTGTCAGCACCTTGGCATACCGGGGATCCCTTTCATCGACACCCTCATACATGCCGGCATTCAGTGAGACCCGTCAAGACGCTGGCGTTGACCAGCCGTGCACGGGCTCTTGCTGGGGTGTACACCCGCTACACGACATCAGGGCAAAAGTGCCCACCTACTCATCGGTACACGCAGCATCGGCAGGTGCAAGACTACAGCGTACAGCGCATATCAACCTGCGACTTCCCAATCTTCGCAAGTCCATAATCCGCCAGCTGCTCCACTGACCTAAACCCCCTCATGCCCTCCACACACACGCACACACACACACACACACACACACACACACATGCGCGCGCACACGCACGCACGCACGCATGCACCCGCCCCCCCCCCCCCCCCCCCCCCACACACACACGCACACACGCACACACACACACACACACACACACACACACACACACACACGCACGCACGCACGCACGCACGCACGCATGCACCCCCCCCCCCCCCTCCCCCCACACACACACATGCGCCCGCGCACCTTACGCCTCAGGAAACTGCACTGCCAAAGATTGTGCAACTGGTTGCACACCAGAGGTTCTACATCAGAGTCTATACGACAATGGGACCTTGTTGAGAGGGCTTAGCTGCATACCCAACTGGAAGACAGTGACACCCTAATACCACCTGCACCTCATCTTTGTAAGGTTTTTCTCACTCCCTCCCTCCCCCTATGGAGCCTCACCGGTGCCTCCAGCTGAGCCGTGCCCCTTGTTGGCGCGCACCTCAACTTCAGCCCGAAGCGCGAGCAAGTGCCAGCCCGCCGAGCGGCGCTTGATTGGCGACACAGGCAGACCGTGCTGGGCCAGCAGGTCGTGAACCATCTGCGCGGGGGTCATGCCGCCGTTGAGCTCTTGCCAGTTGTGGGCATGCGAGATGTGTATCGGCCCCTGCCCCGCGCTCGCGCCCTGCGGCTGCGAGGAGGACGCCCCCATGGCGGCGGCACTTCCCCGTGCGGCTGGGCCTCCGTCGAGAGTCTATCTCTGCAGTGTTGCGTAAGGTCGAGCGCCGCCTGCCTTGGCCCGCGACGCTGTCCGGCAGGGCGGCTGAGACCGATGGCCGTTATCACTCAAGTGCGCGTACAGAACTAAAGCATGCTGTAACTCGATCCCTGCTGACCGCAACGTCACTACCGCCCAGCGTACACCCTGTATTGAACTTTATTTATACCCTGTATCGTCATCATGTACCCACTACAGGTGTACGCGGCGCAGGCGCAATATTAACTACATCGCAGCGCGCGGGCGGGAAGTGTCACGCGCACGCTTACGCGCCGCATGCGCGGCTAGCCCCGCCAGCGCGTCTGCTCGCATACTTTTCGCGCTGCTACTGTTATGTGGTCGTGGTAAGACCATTCGACTCGTCGAAATTTATTAAAAGCAACTACTACCAAGATTGAAGATTATGTAGAGGCTGTGGGTGTTACGTTCTCACGCAGAGGCAAATAAACTAGCATAACCAGCGACTTTCAGCAAGTTGCGCTCGCCTGCGCTACCGCGGTCTATCAGCGAAGGGCACTATTGGCGCGGCTAGTGCGTAAGACCGGGAGCGCCGCGCCTACCGAACAGGGGGAGCGAGTTGGGCCGCCAGTCAGGTGGACTCAAGGTAAATATCTATGGGCGCGGTAATCAAATACGACGCGAAGCTCAAGCGCGCGCGGGCTTTCGGACCTTTAGTTGCCAGGTAATTGAAGTGGTAGATGCTATTGCCTACCGCGCGGGCATTCATCTCCTGCGATCCTCCTGATGAGGGAGATCTGACCGTTCTGATTGTCGAGGAACCGCGAGCCTACTCGGGCTGTACTCGGTATCGATGCACGCCGCTATCTACAGGTACACGGCATCATAAGGGCCCACAACGAGACCAAGCCCACTCGGGCCCAAAACGCGAACTCAGAATTCCAACTTCGCATGTAGCGCAGCTAGCAACTATCTATTCATCCTACACATCGAGCACTAGTCTTATTTATTTCGCCCCCGGTACAGGGAACAAAGTTATTGATGGCGGTAACTTGTATTTTTGTAACGGCAATTCTACTATAACTGCTCATTGTGCGGCGATTGTTATTTTTACTCACAGATATACACTCACTTAAGAGTTCAGATGTACTCATTTTTGCTGGGGGGCTGGCGCAATGCTTTTGCACACGGAGTAGGGTCACAATTCGCCGTGTGATCCATATACATCATCAGAAATAAATACGTCGGTATCGATAGGTTGCTGCCATCTAAGGACTTCAAGCCATCATCCTGGGAACGCCATTGTCAATGCTGGATTTGCACGATTTGGCCAAAAAAGCTTCTGCCAATCGGACAGCTGCACCTCTATTATGATGATATTGCTCACGAGTTTTCTGGCATACATATGAACCAAATGTGGCCTTGACAATGACTGTATGCGCTGCATGATTGTGTGTCTTGGCCCTGCGTCATTGTCCATTGTCTCACCTACCACCGTCCACTGCCACGACGTTATGACCGCTGCAGGGCAGCCGCCATATGTCCCGGCATGTTGTGATGCCTCTGATGATACCAAATGACAAATGTAATCTATACATCGTGGGCAGGCACATGAGCATGGGCATTCCATGCATAGGATGTGTTGGAATACCAATGTACGACCGGTCTGATGCCCTGCATCGTCAGCCACAAAATAGTCTATCACCTCAGAATCATTTCCGGGGGGGGGGGGGGGGGGGGGGGGCGGCAAGCATGATGTATGAATAAAAGGCAGCTGTATGTTGACGCCACAGCAATGTCTTGCCAGGACTGGCCAGGAGCATCAAATCAGCGAAACCAACTGCAGCGCCCTGTGGTGCACAGACTGCTGAAGAAATGCATGATCAGATAGCAGTGACAGGCCATTTGTGGGGTGGCCCTGTCACTGCCAGCATTGGACTGGGACTAGCTAGTGCCACTCCACTTTGACCCCTCCCCTCCCACAAAATCGCATTGCCTGCTTTTCAAGATAGAAATTTGGCTTCCTGCTATCTCATTCCTCAACCCCCCGCACCTCCTCGGCTGCAACCATAATAACAATACCATTGGCATGAAGGGTTCCGGGGTCAGCATGTGCACAACATCAGAGCACTGCCCCCCACCGCGCGCATTGTTTTGATGCATCAACACATGCGACTGTGCAAACTGAGACACACATATTGCGAAGCAGTGCGATCCGTACACACTCTGCCCTCGCAATCTCAGACTGGCAGCCGAGGCTTTGTTCCAGCGTATGCAGCCCCAACCTTTTTGTGGATGCACAGGGATATCGATACTGTCATGTCTCCTTGGAGCAAGAGATAAGTTTTTTGAGAGGGGGGGGGGGGGGGGGTGTTGCAAGTAGGGCGAAGGTTTAAAACCCTAAACAGTTCGCTTCGACGGAGATAATGAAAGCACCACTCGCAACGTTGCATGACAGGAGTAAGAGAGCAGGGACATGCACGTGAATAAATGTGCTCTGTAACAGGCGCAGAACACCATGGCGCGTGGGAGTAGTGACGCACCTGATTGGCGGTGGTTTGGGCGTGCGGTCGGCGCCGGGACACCAGATGAACGAGTCGGACAGAGTATCATACGTGTTTACATACAGCTCGACTCGCGGAGCGCTTACGGTATTGTTGGTACAAGCTAGTGCGTATATGCCGTCGTCACGGTGGGCGTCTGAACATCGCGTCGTCGTGTTGCAGCAGTAGTGCAGCGCGCGCAGCTTCGGGCCGTAGTAGCGGTAGTTTATTCCTATCTACTCGTCGTTCTTCTTCTTGTTCTTCTTCTTACCCTTCTTGGAGACAGCCTCCTCCTCCTCCTCTTCGTCATCCACGATGCCCTTGGCCTCCTTCTTCTTCTTGGCGCGCTCGGCGCGCTTGGCGGCGAGACGCTCCTTTCGGGCGTTCTCCTGGTTAAGCAGGTCCTGCAGGCGCGAGTTGTCCTGCCCCACGACGGCGGACTTGGCGAGCAGCTCGCCACCCTCGGCGGTAACCTTGGCCTTCAGCTCGTTCAGGCGCGCCTCCTGGTCAGCGCCTACGTCGACAGCCAAAAAAAGGGGGACCGACTCAGGCACCGAGTCTCGCCCATACTGTGTGCACGGAATAGCTGGTGATGGTGGAGGAGCGAGGAGAGTCGGGACGAAGAGGTGGTCTCTATTAATTTAGACCTGCGCTGACGTGGCATGCACGCAGCAGCACAGGGAACCAGTATCTGGGCAAATCTTGTGAATCGGCGAGATGCTTATGGGAGGGCGAGGCGTGTAGGCAAAGGCTGGCTCGAGAGGGGAGATCAGAGAACCCTAATTGCGAGCAGAAGCAGGCGTGTCGGGGTGGCTCGACGCACCAGCGACCCCCATATTCGCCGTTGTGATGAGACTTGCAGGTAGTGGTGGTTCGGTAGCGCTCTGGCCGCTCCGTAGGCGGTCGAACACAGAGAGGCGTGAGTCCTTGATCGTCGACGCCGGGCGTGCCCGGTGGTCGGTTGACAGGGGAGATGACCAATGAAGGACGTCGGTGATGGAGGCTGTTAAGAGGTGGTGGGAATCCGGAGTGTTATGAGGTCGGCCGCTGGTGGCCGACGGTTTAAGTACCTGTACCGATCGGGCTGCGGGCCTGCGGAAGCGCGTTTCCTTGAGTCGCCTCCATGCCCCAGGCCAGTACTCTGGGTTTTATTGCCGCGACGAGAGCGCGCAGTTGCTATCAGTACTGTACTGCCAGGACAGTACTTCGGACGGGCCACCCACCTCGCGGCCTCGTCCACGCGCGCGGGTCCTGGTGCAACGCGTTCCTGAGAACGCGAAACTATACCGGGAACATTGCACCAAACCTGCAAGATAGCTGGTGAGGAATGCCCAGTTAAGTACTAAGGTACTGTCAGATTTCAGATAAATCCGGATTATCGATCTTTTGTACGGTAATAGTACCGCGCAATCCATGCATTTTATCCTAATATCGCGGTTTGAGTCTTACGTCAGCAGCCCACGTCAGTGGCCGCGTGGGCTCCCAGCCCAACCATCAGCGCCGCGCCCTCGCCCGATCGCCGGATCGCTTGTGATCTCATCCTAACCTCGTCTGCGCCAAGTCGGCCCGATGGTCAGCCACTTGCAGGGTGTGTATCGTGTGCCGTGTCCGTGGATAGCCAGATATGGGTGGTCGGAAAAGCTAGCTATCGTCGGGGAACGGAGAGCGAGGTGGGATAAATAGCAATAATAGGGTTGGGTGCCACCCGGTTTGTCACCCGGCTCTGTAACAGGCGCTGGGGGCACAGACTGCACGCCGCCGCAGCCCAGCGCACTGGGCAGATTAGGGCCATCAAATCAAGTAAGCGCCACCGTGCAGTTGATCCCCCCCCCCCCCCCCCCTTTTTCCCATCCGCAATCCTTACTGGGCCCGCCTCTCGCAACAGGTTGGCGACAAGCGTGCCATGTGCGTCGATTCGACTCGCTTTCCTGCTACTGGTACTTTACTTGCGGACGTCACTCCCCAATGCTTGCCAGTCATTTTAGGGTGCATCACGAAGTATGTGGCGCACTACGACCACACAGACAACGCCATCTGGTGCCATCCTCGAGCGCCGCCCTGCCCTGCCCGGCGTCAACGTCGTCCTGCTGTACGCCACCGCATCGTAACGGTACCTGTTCAGCCGGCCAACCGCCCGAATGTCGCGAACCTTCTCCGTGGTACGTTTTTGCCCGGGCGGAGCTGTCACGCTGTGGCGGTGGACCGGCGGCAACGACCACCGCACACCCGCGCAGTAAACGGGAACTGTGGACGGGACCACGGCTACATCGCGTTACATCGACCCAAAATCCCCACGGCAGCGCCCAAGGCCGCCCACCCTGATCCCACGCCGAACGACAGAGCTCGCGCCCGTCTCGGCGGTTGACGGGCGAGTAACCCCAAAATACTCGTACGCGCCGTTAAGTGTCTGGTCGGGCAAGTTCGCTGGCTTTCCTATCACGCATTTGCGCGCAGTTGTGGCTACGTAGGTCCATCGTATCACGACCGCTGCGCAGGCGGCGTATGCCTCCCACTCGCTCCTCACGACCGCCTGCCCACCCTGCTCCCAGTGTGCAACTGCGCCTGCCTCACAGGGTGTGGCGTGTGCAGTTGAAGCATGCACGCGCTGCGTTGGCGCTGTTTACGGGGTTTAGGGGCCATCGCCCTTTTCTCAGATAATACGAGATCGCGCTGGTCCAATAGGGGCCATGCCACTGCCGTCCCGTTTCTCACTCTCACCACCTTCTTGCTATCCTTCTCCCTTTCTCACAAACACACACACACACACACACACACACACACATCGTCACTGCGGCAGCTTCCACACGCAAAGCCTACGGCGGCGTCTATTCTACCCCGCAAACGTATGATGTACCGGCCCAGCGCCGCGTCTTGCTCTGGCATATGTTGTGCATGTGGGACGTCTACGGGTTCCGGCGCATATAAGAACCCCGAAACATGAGCCAATAATTGGGGTTTCATGCAACTAGTTCCAGGCAGCCAATTATGAGAACGTTCGCTATGGCTCTGGTGTAGTTCCGTCTCGGTCTGTCCTCCTACGGGTACGGCAGGATCTTCTTGGCGGTGCTCTTATTCCCGCGCCGAAGCAAATGGAACGCCGCAGCTACCGGCTGCCCCGCTCGTATCTTCCTCCGCGGCAATGGTGTTTGCGTCACGCTCATCAGGGGCAAGGTGTGTGTGGGGGGGGGGGGGGGGGGACTGGCGCCTCCCAGGCACCGCCGTAGCGTCGGTCGGGCTTGTTTTGCGGTCGAGGGGGCAAACGCCCACGCCAGGCTGGACTGGGGCACAGACCACCATATCGCAGCAGACGTGTTCTGAAAGCAGGGTGTCGACGCACGTTTAAAAGAGCCCTCTTTGGTGGTGATTGTCGGAGTCGGAAGCAAGGAACATGACCCGCCCTTTTGGGCCCTGATCCAGGCGCAGTGCCCATAAGAGCCATTAACCCTGATGATTGCTGGCACCCTGATGATTGCGCGGCAGGGCATCAGTGTTTGGAGGTGTCAGCACCTTGGGGCATGATGTACACTGTCACAAAGGCCGGGTAATGCCCTGCAGAATACCGGAATATCACTGAATTGTGTGCCCGTAAGTGTCTATCAGCACCGAGACGGCCCAGAAGAGAAAGGGGGGGGGGGGGGGGGGAGCAATAGCAGCATGAGGAAATGTTGACTCTCACATATACCCCAAGGTCTCGGTGTTCTGACTCGATGTGATTACATAGAGGGCGGTGTAGCCACTGTGGCGCCACACTATAAGAAATGTTTGGAATGAGAGTGCCATCCTCGCCATAGGTGTGCTGACGCAGCCTTTGTGGGAACCCTAATTCTAAAAACCCTCATTACATTCCTCGGATTGGGCTTGCATGCAACCTAGAGCAACATTCGATATAGGCAACGTCCTCTGCGTGTGGCCTCTGGCAGGCGTAGCAGGATGGTTCTGATTCGCAGTGTTATTTTAACCACGTCGGCACCCGTATCAATCTTACCGCATGCCCAGGTAAAGACAGCTTGTCAAGAGAAAGAGCCTGGTTCAGTTGTAGCAAATTTCAACTTTAATACAGCGTGCCTGGCGTGAGTGACACTTTGCGGAGGGCCCAGCTTCGCTGTTGTAACTAGCTCTCTGTCGTCAGTGACCGCTTTCTGTCGCGCAAAGGGCGAATCCATTTGCTGCCCTTGCACGAGCCCTACTGCATGCTACCCAGCTCAGTGCTTACGCGTGGTGGCCGTGTGGGCCCGCTGTTGAGCGAGGCATGACCCGAGGGCGGGCACAGCCACCCAGCACACCACACGCATCAGCACATGACCCGAATCGCCTGCCTCCCAAATCGATTATTGGCGCTCACTCAGTACTACGGCATGCACTGATCCGATGTCCGATGATAATAATTTGACATATTTAACAGCTTATTCAGTGGGTAGTACCACAGCCATGTACCGCAATTGGGGCCGGGTGATGCCCTTTATATAGTTCCTACCCTAGGTCAGAGTGTCGGGCGCGAACCAGCATATCATGCCACATTCCATGGTCATGCCGCGTGGCTTGTTGTCTTGCCGCCCGGCGGCTTCATGCAACGGCCCAGGGTCGGCTAAGCTCGCCGAATGTTGCCCTCTGAAGGCCAGTGTCCCCAATAGATGAAGAGTCTGTGCGCATGCTTCGTGCGCTTCGCTGACTCACTGGAGCGTGGCTGGCTCATCCAGTCTCACTGTCCATACACGCCACGACGGCTTACCACCACCGCAGCATGCCACAACCGCCCCATTCCGCCAAAGTTCCTCCGCAATTGATTATGCCGATCATTATGTCGGTCAGCTGCTACTGCATTGCATTTGTCTGTGCCTCTCTCTGCATAGCAGCAAGAAAGGAGAAATTGCCTGCCTGCATACAGTAGACGTGACGAAGACGCCCCCTCGGGTGGACCATAGGATATGTACAAATGTACTCGATATGAATACTGAATGAGACTCGTCGGATCCAGCGAGTCGAGAGCGCCGGGCGGGCGGAGCACGGTGCAGCGAGGCGATGGCACTCGCAGGAGGACCGTCCCCCGGGCGGGCGGACCTGTGAAGGGCTACTCGAAGAGAAGACTCCCGCCTATAGGACGGCAGCGCATGTTAAAAATACACCTCACCGTCACCATGGACCATCCCATGGCAAGGCCACAAATGTCCCAATAAATGTCGCCTCACTCGCAGGGAGGGTGCAAAACTTATCGCACAATCATCGTGCCTAGCTCGCCGGCTTGTTCTCGTCCGGTCGCGCCTGTAGGCGCGCTCACCGACGGCGCTCCGTCAGTCGTCGCTTCACGCTGGCCACGAGACAGGCCACCTCCGCCAGCGACGCGGCGCGCTGGCCAGCGCGAAGCACGCTTGGTGCGGCCGCCGCGCCGACGGCACCTTGCGAGGCGGCGCCTTGGCTGCGCGACGCGGCAGCGTTTGCGTAGGGGCGCGACAGTCCCGCGGCCCAGGGCGCGAGAGGCAGCCCCGGCGGTCCGGTGACCCCGCCGCCGCCGGTGCTCTCTGCCGTCAGCCGGCTGAGCGCCCCGAACGACAGGCGCAGCGTGGCTATGGACGTGGTGAGGTCCTCAACCAATGTACCAGCCAAGCTAGGTTCCATCAGTAGCGCACGAAGCATCGTCAGCGCCTCCTGTGTCAGCCGGAGGTACTCCGCGCCCACGCCGGCCTGCGCAGAGAGTAGCGCCCGGCGCCCAGCGGATGACGGGTCGTCTGGGCCTGGCGCGGTCGATGCCCCGGCCTCGCCGGCCCGGTGCGACAGGGCGGTTTGCGGCGTCGAGCCGAGAAGCCGGCCCGGGTGGTCCAGCCCCGCGAGAAGGTCCAGCCCCGCGTCGCGCGTTGCACCATCCAAGAGCAGCGCCAACTGGCTCGCCAGGCCGCGAGACAGGAGCGCCGCGAGCACGCTGACCTGCCGCCCGGCCAGCAGCGCCGCAAGCAGCGCCAGCCCGGCTCGCGGCACGCCCAGACGGCCCCAGAAGGCGCCGGGGATGCGGTGACCACCGCCCTCCGCACGGAGCCGAGATAGATAGTCGGCCCCTAGGGATGTTCCCTCAGGAACGTCCGGTATGCTGTCGTCGTTGGTCTCGCTGCCGGCGTCTCGGGTATCTCCTGCTCTGAGCTCGGCCTCGATCTCCGACACGATCTCCGACGCGGCTTCCTCTGCACTCGGTGCGTGCAGGCAGTCGAGCAGCGCCTCCAGCACGCCTCCGCCAGCCAATGACGAGGGGTCAGTCGGGGAGGAGATGCCTGCGCCCGCGCCCTCGGATTCCTCCGCCAGGCCCCATAGGCTCGGTAGCTCCAACGCGCGCGGACCGGCAACGGCGGCCAGCTCAAGCGCGGCCACACGCTCGGCTGGCGATGCAGCGGGCAGGAGCATGGGCTCGAGCGCACCTGGCGCCAGCAGTGCGACCGCCATCCCACTCGGCAGCGCCCCCCGCGGACTGCCGGTCACAATCAATGAAAGTGTCGCTAGCCGGCTCAGCTCGCCCGCGTCGTCGCCAGGAGTACCCCGCAGAAAATCGCGCAGCGACAGCAATGCCGAGAGTAAGCCGGTGTCCCCGCCGATGGCCGCCTCGTCCGCTTCCGTGTTGATTGCCGAGGTAGTGCCTATTACGAATGGTTCTGGGAGTCGGAGGCTCCCATCGCCCTGGCGCACAGCCCTCCCCGGGACGTCCGCAGCCCCAGCTGCAGCGGCGGCACTAGTGCTGCCGATGTAATTGCCGTCTTGAGGCGTGCCGCTGCCTCGATCGACGAAGCATATCCGCAATCGGGCGTCGTCGCTTTCCTTCGCGGCGACCGCCAGCGCCTCCGCGCTGACGCCGCTGCGCGACCGCGCCCACCGGCCGCTCTCGCCGTCGATGCGCATCAAGCATCGAAGCAGCGCCATCGCCGCGAGCGCGGGCCACCGCGGTTCGGGCTGCTCGGCGAAGATCTGCCACACCGACGAACCCCTGTCACGCGCCCCCGTGCGCACGAAGCCTGCCGGCGTCATCGCGGCAGTAGCGGTCCCACCGCGCGTCGCAGCCGCGGACGAGGGCGCCGTCAGCTGCTCCCCAAGGCTGCGTCGCGGGCCGAGCATAGAGGCCGTCGCAGGCACCTCGGTGCCATCGACCTCAGTCACCGTCGCGCCGCGCTCGAGGTCTGACAGGCGAATGAGATACGCCCCGACAGCGGCGCAAAGGGCCACAGGTCGCGCCGTGCCAAGCGCCATGTCCTACGCCCGACAAACAAAACATGACACGGGGTCAGAGGCGCGGCCAGTGAACGACAGGCGGGGCAGAGGAGAGAGGGCTGCTCCGACATACGTCGAGCACCGCAGCCCTTTTTTGAAAGTAGTAAACGACTGCCATTTTTCCATGTCGTACTAAGGGGAATTAACAACTTGGTGAAATTGATGCTGATATCGTTTCGTGCGCGCATAATAAGTCTAAGAATATAAGCAGATAATAACCTATGAAATTGCCACTTGGGTTCAATACCAGGCCAATGCAGCTGCAAGATTGTATTGTACAGTGATGATGCAAATTGATCCATATTAGTACACCCATCTACTTCGCAGCTGAAATGTGATCCTATACAGGCAGTAGTTGTACGCATTTGCGGGGGTGTGGGGCGATTGTGGCAGGGTGCAGCTCACCGAGACCGCGTGCCGCACGGACGATTGCAGTTGCTCCAGGATGGACGCGTGCGTGGGCGGGCCGGTGGGCGCTGGTGGCGCGGCGCCGCCCGCCGCCATCAGCCATTCCGCCTGCAGGGTCGCCATCGCCTCCGGCCCACCGCTAGAGGACGCCGCGCCTGTCACAAGAGCCGCCGCGACCGTCAGTGGAAACCCCTGCAGCGCGCAAGAAGAGCTCGGTCTCCGCACGGCACGAAATACGGCGCTCCCTGTCTTTGGGTTTGTAATGTTGCTCATCTTGTGAGCCCCTCCACCAGCAAGAGTAACAGGGAAGCCAAACAAACTGCCAGCTGATGAACTTAAACCACACACAGATTCATATCAGGCCCCTCTCCCTCGCGCTCTCCCTCTCTGTGAGCTACCGACAGTGCTACCGGATAAGCAGTTGTGGGTCCTGTGTCCTAGGAATCGAGACCTGGCAGAGCTGTCCCGGAGTCGCCGGGCGGCTGGAGCGTAGCGGCCTTGACGGGCAGCGTACCAAGCGGCGCGGGCGCGCCCATCAGCGCGTACAGCTCGTCGTGGCACTCCGCCAAGAGGGCCCGAAGCGCGGCGCCCTGCCGCCGCTGCGCCAGCACAGGCGGCGGCACCGCCAGCCTCCACGACGCTGTTGCCGGGGCCGGAGGCGGGGGTGTCGCGGGCGGCGGCGCAGCCCCGGGGGTGTGGCCCCCGCCGGATGCGGCGAAAGAGGGGGGCGGTCTCGTGGCGCCCGACGTCCCCGGGGTGCCCGTGGCCGTGCCGCTGCGGCGCCGCTTGGCGCCGGACAGCGGAGTGGCTGCCCCCCTGGCCGGCACAAGCGGCAGCTGGTGTGATCAGCCGCCTGGGTGTGCTGCCATGGAAGGCGGCGCTACATGACATTGCATTCACCTGTGGGCATGCTGCCCCTGACGCCCGGGCAGCATGTCATGAGGATGGGGAGGGGGGGGGGGGGGGGGGGCGCCCACCTGCCCTCCGCGCTCGTGTCAGCCTGGCTGCCTCGCGGCGTCGCCCGCACGCCCGCTTGCGAGGGCTGCTGATGTGAGGGCTGCTGCGACATCAGCACGCCCGCCGCCCTGTCCCGCCTTCCGACAGAGCGAGCGCCGGCACAGTCCTCCACGAGTGAGAGAAGCGCACGGAGCAGGGACAGGCAGCGGACCATTGATGTAACGGGACCAGGGCTGGGTGCGGACGGGGGGGTTGGGGGGAGGGGGGGGGGGGACCCACCTGTCCCGCTGCATCTCCTCCAGCTCCGCCTGGAGCGCCTCCTTCTCCTGCAGCAGCTGCGCGGCCCCGAATTTCCCCGCGTCATCGTTGTTAGCGCGCTGCTGGCCACCCGGGAGGACACACAAGATGGCGGCGTCGCAGGCCCGGGGGGGGGGGGGGGGGGGGGGGGGTAACCTTCCGGTTCTCCTCCAGCAGCGCCCGCCCCGCGCGCAGCTCCTCCTGCAGCCGCTGGTCCCGCTCCCCGCCCGCCCGCCGCAAATCCTCAAGCTGCCGGGGGCGCCAAGCACCGTCAGAGCCCCCCCCCCCCCCCCCCCCCGGAAACACACTGTGCGTTCACCCATCACCGTGACGGCTGTTGACCCCCCCCCCCCCCTGCGCCGCACACTATGGAATAGTCAAAAGAATATCTTCCACCACCCAAACACTCTCGTGATGCTGCAAGACCGTATCTTTGGAAGCATGGGGAGGTCTCCACGACGGCGACCTAATAACCGGTACGGTAAACCCATGCGGGTACCCACGCGCCTAGGACACCCGGTGCGTTGAGCCTCAACCTGGGGGTGCATGCTGTGTACAGCAGCATCCGCTATGGTTCCGCAACAGTGTCGTGTACATCCAACCTCTGCCAGGCAGGGCGGGCTCCCACTCGCAAGGTTGGTATCGCACCGCATTGGCACCCGTACTTGGCCGCAGCGCAGCACCACGGAGTCACTGCCGCCGCCGCCTGCTTGTGGCATCGCCGGGGGTGCGAAGGGTTGGGGGAGGAGGGGGGGGGGGGGGGGGGGGGGGGGGCACCTCCAGCTCCACGTGCGCCAGCTGCTCGCGCTGCTTCTTCAGCTGGGCGTTGAGGTCGGCGATGGTGTGCGGGTCCGCCGCGCCGCGAGCGGGTTCCTGACGCCAGCAGGCGCCGCAGACGCCCCGCCCCCCCTCAGTGACGCCCCGCCGCGGCCGACACCGACTGCACGCACTGCTTATTGAGAGCCGTAACCTCGCTCTCTCCTGAGAGATCTTCAAGGAGTTGAGTGCATTTTTGAGGGCTGCTATTTTCTCTTGTGAAACGCGCGACACGGGCGCGAACCTGCTTGGCCTGGCTCAGCTCCCGGCGCAGCTCGTAGTTGGCGCGCTCCAGGGCGGCCAGCCGGTCGCGCAGCAGCCCGTTGCTGCCGCGCTCCTGCGCCAGCGCCGCCTCCAGCTCGGCCGGCGCGGGCCCACCCGGCGCGCGGCCGTTGCTGTGCGCCGCCGCCGTCCCTGCGGCGGGCTGCCGCTCTGCCGGGGTACGGTTGGGGGGCGGGGGAGCAGGGCGGGAAGGTGAGAGGGGGGGGGGGGGGAGGGGAGGAAGACAGGTTTCCTTGTTTTCAGTTTCGTTGGTTTCGGGTTTGATGTTCTTCGTTGGTGTTTAGAAGAATCGCTTGACGGACAAGTGGGGCCATTGAAAAATGAGTTCATTTCAGACGCGATGTGGATTTGCCGAGCCCTCGCGTTGGCAGACTGTTAAGAATTTAGTCAAACAAACAAATTGGGGGAGAAGGTCGTGGTGAAGAAGCTGTATGCATGTGGTCTCATACAGTCTGGTATATGTATATTGTGGGAGAAGGGAATAGGGCAAAGAAGGAGGGGTCGAGGGACCCAGTGAAGAGGCAGAAGGGGGGTTTAGGGGGAGGGGGCCCCACCTGCAGCTTGCTTGGCTGCCAGCGACACGCGCCCCGGCGGCAGGCCTCCGCCGCCGCCACTGCCTCCACGGCCGCCCCCTCTGCTGCTGCCGCCGTCTCCTGCTGGCTGAGCCGCCCAGTGGGTGTGGGGTGCTGAGGGCGCGGCGGGGAAGCGCGCTGGCTGGGAGGACGGTCCACGCTGGTCGCCCGCTGAGGGACCGTTCGTTGGGTTGGGGGGTCAGGGGGGGGGGGGGGGGGGGGTTAAGAGGGGGCAATTCCACGCCCCTCTGCGCGCCTCAGCGATGACCCCCCCCCCCCCCCCTCCACCACCACCACCCCCCTGGCCTCTCAAACCCCCCCCCCCCCCCCCGCGCCCCCAAGGTCCGTCGCCCAAGCCTCCAGTACCACGCAGTGATGACGGCATTCCCGCTACAGGATTGCCGCCACAGCTCGCCCGGGGCACTATGGCGACACGCTGGAGTGGGCTCCGGGCCAGCTGTGCTGTCCCTAGTGTGATGGGGTGCTGTCATCGCTGCGGGGTCCGGGATGCGGGAAGGTGCGGGCATGAGGCACGGGCGGGCGAATGAGGGCATGCAGAGGGCGGCGAGCAGCAGCAGCCCCGCACCAGCTGGTGGGGCTCGGGACGGCAGCGGCGGCTGGCGCTGCTGGGCCTGCTGCTGGGCCTGCTGATGGGCCTGCTGGGGCGGAGGTGCCCGCTGGGCCCAGGGCGGCTGCGGCGGCGCGGCATTGCTGAACTTGGGTGAGTCGGTGCCGCCAAAGTTGTGCGCCTGGGAGAGCGTGCTGCCCGCCTGCAGCCAGGGGGGGGCAGAGAGGGCGCGACTTTCAGCCCAGCACTAGCCCAGCACTGCTCCCACTCAGCTACTCCCCGGCTGGGGCTAAGCATGTGCGCCTCCATAGAATATATACTTCTCTTTGCCTCCTGCCCAGAGGGGAAGCCCCCCCGGGGGGGGGGGGGGGGGCGGAGGGGGGGGGTGCCCGCCCCGCGCCACTCACAGAGGTGATCCCGTCCAGCTGGTCCTGCAGCTTGTCCGCCGCCGCCGCCCAGAAGAGCTCGTCGTCGTCGTCCTCCATCGCGCCCCTCCTCCCCCCTCCTCCGCCTCACGGAGCGCCCCTCATGCACCCGCCGGGCCGGCGCCGGCCCCGATGCACCCGCGCTAGCTTCCTGACCTGGTGCGGCTGTACGAAGAACGGCCGGAGGAGAGGGGGTGGATGCAGCCTCCGTCCTCAGAGGCCGTGCAGGCGGGGGAGATGGGCCGGTGGTTGGTGGGCGGGGGGGGGGGGGGGGGCAAGCGCGGGCTGTCGGAATATGTACTCCCCGTTGGCCGCCGACTCACCTGGGATGTGAGGCGCCCGACGCTTCGCGCTCGTATCCCTGGACGCGTTCAATTGCGCTGGCGTGCTTCGTGCGGTTCCGTGGGGTGTTGCCAATCAGTGCAGAGTGAGTCGCAAGAGTGAGGGTGGCGATGGACGGGAGGGGACAGGGCAACAAATTGTCATTTGATCTGCGAGTCCTCGCAGTCGCCGTAGAGGGCCTTTCTGATTGCCCTTTTTTTGGTGATTGCCTGATATCGCCTTCTGCTGCTAGCTCATGTAGTCGCTAAGTATTATCTTCGAGTCCTGCTTGAGTGATGGCCTACTGATGGGTTTTGGCGGTACCCTGAACCGGATCTCCATACATGTAGTTGTCGGGATTGGATCGGGGCGCGCCGGGTGGGCGCGCTTATCTCCGTTTTTGCATCGTAAAATCATCGGCCTGGGTCGCGGGCAGTGTGGTCGATTACTTCATACTGCGCAGTGGACGATATGAGTAGGCGCGGAGTAATGTCGTGCACATGACCGGTCAAAATCGAGTTTGATTCATCGTACAGCTGTGAAGACATATGTCCTATATAAGTAAGGATTTACAGCGGAATGCAGATACACGCACGACGTGCAAGCACAGGCAGCGCGCGGGCAGATAAATCGTGTAGTATAGGTTATTTCTGTTTATTCGTCGTCCGTAGCGCGCTGTTTACACTGCACAATTTGAGCGGAACTATTGAAGATATATATATAGTGTCTCATTCCGACTATTTAAAACCGCCCTTTTATCATGCATAACCAAGATTGTGTATTATTGCATCAGGGCTTATTTAATTAACAAATGCGCACTTCAAACAGAAGTAACAGCAACTGCATAACTAACTACCAATAAGGTATTATTATTATGTAATAAAAATTATAACTACCAAGGTATTCTGACGATGTAAAGAATGATAGCTGGTCATGAACTCTACATGAGATACGTGCTGCGCGGTCCGCTGCTCCCCCTCTCGTCTCGCGCGCGCCATAATGATTCGTAGCAGGAGGCATGCGGGTCCGCATGCCATCCCCCCTCGGGTCGTGGTGACATCTCTCCACCCTTACAGTTTCTTGCCCTGCCTGCTTGGAACTTCCCCGAGACCAGTGCCAGCAGCGAAAATTTGGTTCCTCCCTGCCGTGATTCGTCCCCCTGACACGCTTGCGCTGGCCCCGGACGACGAGTCGCTGCACCAGGCCCAGGCGCCCCGCGCGCATGGGGAGGCGAGTCTGCGGGAACTGCTGGAGTGGTTTGCGACCCTCGCGGTGTTTTGTCGGGCGAGCAAGGGCGGCGGCTGAGCGCGGGCGGTGTGGCGGCCTCTAGGCGGTATGGCACCTAAGAAGAAGGCGGATGCGGTGCCGGAGCCGGAGCCCGAACCGGAACCGGAACCGGAGCTGCCGCCGGACAAGGTGCGGGACGAGATGCTGTGGCGGCACCTGAGCGAGGAGCAGCAGGCGGAGTACTTTCGCGGCGCGGAGGACGCGGAGGTGGCGGGAGAGTGCGCGCCGTACCTCCTACTCCTCGTCTTGCTGCATGTCTGACTGCCTCCCTCCTGGGGGGGAGGGGGGGTGCGGGGGATGCGCTGCTGCTGACAGTACAGAGAAACCATTATGCTATCTGGGCAATAAATATTTGTACAAATTTTTTCATTCCTTTGGATGTTTCTTGGAAAGTAGACTTAGTACGCCTGTACCATGGTGGCAGCTGGGCCTGGCTCTCCTGGGCTGAATGCGGCTGGCGCTGATGGGTGCACAGGATCCTGGCTGCCGCTCTGGATCTGCCGGACTACAAACACGATCCCAGACAGGCCACCAAGGTGGACTTCGCGAGCTACGTCCTCAAGTGCGCTCGTGCGCCCAGGCAGCCAGGGGGGGGGGGGGGGGGAGTGCAGCTCACAGGCCCACGGACGAGTGCCGACACCCACAACTCGACGCGTGTGCACAAGGCCCGGCTAACACCCCGGCTGCCCCCCCGCCCCACCCCTTTAGCTACGGCAAGAAGCTGGGGCTCGGCCCCGTCAAGATCAGCACGCTGTTCACCATCTCGCAGAGCCTGCTGGACGTGGCGGAGAAGGGCGGGCCCAGGTCCAAAGCGAAGGAGGTGCTCAAGAATTTCCTCGTCGGGCTGTGCTCCGCCTTCCCGGCTGTGAGCCCCCCCCCCCCCCTCTCTCGAGCCCCCATCCCTCTCCCCTGCGCGATAACTGGATGCTGCATGCAGCCTCCCATGCTTGTGCGCCATGACCCCCCAGCTCCGACACATTAGCCCGTAGATGAAGGGGCTGGTGATGTCGGTGGATCGGCTGGCGGGGTCGTATCAGCTCCTCTAGCTACAGCAGCCCTGCCCTGACCGCCCACCCACCCACCCATCCGGGGCGGACCCCCGCCGCCTCACTCGCAGCTGGACGATTACCACTTTGCGCCAGACCACATTGCCAGCATTGCGCAGTTCTTCGACGACATGTACTTTCGGCACTACAACAAGTTCTTCTACATGTTCAACTACGAGCAGCCGCGCCGGGAGACGGACGTGTCGCTGCTGGTACGCTGCGCCCCTGGGGACCCCAGGCGGCTGCTGGGCGGCGAGGGAGGGGAGGCGGGGGGGGGGGGGGGGGGGGCTCCGCTACAGCCTGCACTACTTGCTGACCGGACGGGGCGCCTTGCAGGTGGAGACCGCGCGCATCAACCAGGACTTTGGCGACGCCTTCAGCGAGGAGGGCTGGCGGCAGTACAACGATGACCTCGTTGCGGCGGCCGAGGCGGAGAAGGCGGCGGCAGCGCAGGCGCAGCTGGATGCGGCCGAGGCGGAGCGCAACTTCAAGGAGGCGCAGGCGGCGCAGGCGGCGGAGCTGAAGAAGCAGCAGGAGATGGAGAGGGTCAGTGCGGCCCGGACAACCAAAGCTACATGGGGCTCAGACCTACACTTACATCATTGATTAATGATATTGCTGTGTGTGTGTGTGTGTGTGTGTGTGTGTGTGTGCGGGCGGGGGGGGGGGGGGGGGGGGGAGATTAGTGCAGACCATCGTTCTTTGTTGAATACTACATACATAGTACCAACAAGTGGTTATTATGATGTACCGTTATGACCACGCTATGAGTAATACTACTGTTCTGCTCCCCCTCCCCCCCCCCCCCCTTCGCGCAAGCCGGGCCCACCCACAGTCAGAAAAATGTATCGTTATGTGGAAATATGTATATATGCACACACATATATAATCTATATATGACATGTATCAGAATATACCACGAACATAGCACCAAGTCTCCGACTCGGTGGTGCAAAATTGTTCAGTCTTTTTGTGATCCGATTGAATGTCACAAAATGTGCATGCACAGTGATGCGGAGACCAGTTACGAAGATCCGCGGTGCCAGCGACGGTGAGCATAGGGCCCTGGGAGTGCTGGGCCTGTGGCTGAATGTTGGTTGTGGCGGTCTGTGCCTGGTAGATACCGCAATCGCTGGACGAGGCGGTGAACAGGCTGGTCATGCTGCGCCTGGCGGAGGAGCGCCACAAGCTGGAGAAGGTGTATAAGGAGCGGGAGGACACCCTGCTGGAGCGCATTGCCACGCTAGAGAAGGCTGTGCCGCAGGAGAAGGTGCCAGCAAAGGCCCCGAGCAGGAAAAAGTAGCACGGGCGCCGGCAGGTTTGGGGGCTGCGGTTTGTAATAATGCCCTACAGTGCTCAGACTCGCCAGGCCGAATTGCACACTCAGTCGGCGTATGCTGGTGTGCACGTCAGCTTGCGTAGGCGCAGCCTGGAACAAAAGTGGGTCAAAGAGTCACAGGGCCTGCGCGACATTCTCCGATGGCGTCAGTGGATGTGCATGCATGATTACTAGGCCAGGCAGAGCCATATCCTCTGCTGATTATTTCCATATACGACAAGCTCAAACATAATAACAGTTTTTTTTTTTATCATGTTGTTTCAAAATTCTGTCATCCGAGTACGATTCCTGGTGGAGACTCGCTATTGTGAGAGGATCAACCCGCCAATATCGTGAACTACCGCATGCTACTACCGCAAAATGATGCGTATACTGAAACCGGTACTTGTTTCTTAAATATGCTACGAATAAATGACGGAATGACCCGCAGCACGGATGCGAACATAGCCACGGACGAGGCGGCAGAAATGCACAATTTTTGATACTTGATTTTCTGCGCCGGCGTTTCGTCAAAACCAGATTAACTGAAATCACAGAATTCGTTGCGCTTTCTCGCGCAACGATTGGGACACAGTGGCTGCTGAGCAGCTCCGGGCAGATCAGCGCAGCACGCCGCGATGACGTGCGGACGCAAGTCGCCCTGACCCACGAGTAGCGGTCGATGGCGCGCCACGACCCTGCCAGCGTGTCGAACCGTCGGGGATATTAAGTGTGGCAGCTCCACGCCGAAAGGGTGACTACGACATCATGTTGTCGTCATATCGTCCACGCAAAATTAATAATGGCCAATTAAAAGTGCCAAAGAGCGTTGTATGTGTTCATTACCCTTCCTCAGGCGAGTATGGATAAATAACCTGGTTTACATTCTCCATTGCGGATGCAAGGTAGCCACGAACAAGGCGCCAGAAATGCACAATTATTGATACTTGATTTCATGCGCCGGAGTTTCGTCGAAACCGGATTATTAACTGAAGTCACAGAATTCGTTGCGTTTTTCTGTCCTGCGCATCGTTGCGACGACGATTGTCATGGGCTCGGGATCTTGCTACGCCACGCATGCGGTAGAGCCACGACTGCTGGCACTTATTCCGCCACCGGTTCACTCATGTTTGGCTGTTACCTGTCGCATGTATATTATATACACGCTTGGTTGGTAGACGGTTGGCGCGCTGTGTCGCTCCGAAACCATTCCTGCAAGGGAGGTCATATGCGCGTTCATCGTTATTTGGTATTGATATATCGCGATGCCCTAATTATGCCCTAATTATACAGGCAGCAAAGTAGAATGTCTGACCGCATATCACGTTGCAGCAGCTGAATATGAAAAGGCATACCGGAATAAGGAATAGGATGAGGTAATACCGCTCAAGGCATGAGCACTTTCTGCTGCTGTAAGTAGAGTCGCATGTTTCTGATGCGACTACTTTCTTTCGCAATATACCAATGCACAATATGACTCCTCGCAGTGCTGAGTCAGATATTGATATCGCTATGGCTGGCAAGTATGGATATGGTGGGCATTTATGGGCGGGCGTAGCAGTGCTGATGATATATTCGATGCTTGTCAAAAGGATGTATGTGATGCTTTTGTAGGTTATATAATAATAATAGGTGGTGGTGACTTTCAACCCGACTGCGTACAACAACGATATATATCTACAATTCATCTACACCGGCAATTGCACTTTTGCGATGGTAATAACGTTGCCTGAATTTGCAAATCACTACAACTACATACACGATCAGTACTTTGTAAACGACAATGACAGTGTATTATTGCTCCATCAATAAACAGCGCGACGTGCTGTACTGATTTGTATGATGTAGTCGCTACCAGGGTTGGGCAGACCCTGGGTAGGATAAGCCCAAACCTGACAGACCGGAGAGCAGACATGCTCTGCCCGACTAGGTCGGTGGGAATCACGCTAACAGGCAGACCCCAACCGGGTAGGGGTCTACCTGAAGGTCTGCCCGGCGGACGCCTACCCGGATGGCAGACTACCCTGGGCAGACCGCCGCCCGGCCGTCGCGCAACCGAACCACCGCGCCGTCGCGAGCCTAAAACCGCCCCACGGAACCCTGCCATATTGTAACAACGTCAGAGGAGCCCGTGTTTGTTCATGGCGGGCAAAAATGTCGGGAGAATTGGGCCGCGTGGCCGGTATGCTGGCGCACGGCGAAAACGGCGACATGGGTATTACCCGCCGCCGCCGTCTATACACAGCGCGGTTATGCAGAGTGCTCTTGACACCCCGTTTAAATAAGGTAGTGAGGAAGACACAAGATACAAAAAGCTTGTTTGTTTCCGATGCAGTTCATGCAGCACTGACAATCCGGTAAAATAATTTATCTCAGGTGATTACTGGTCTTTATCAACGCTTTGCTATCTTACTCGTGTCTGCTCAATTTTCATTGGAGTGCACATGCCTTGCTACCTAGGTGGCATGCTTTGAGGATGATATCACAGAATCGCGCAGCCGCGATGGCTACCATGAGGGCGATATGGGACACTTGCTAAAAGTGGATCGCCGGAGGTGACCATGAACAAAACAATTGTCGAGCATCTCTCCCCTCACTACAACCGCGTACGTGATCGGCGTGATAATGCAGAAGATCAAGTACTTCGGCGGCTCGACGATGGAGTCCAGCGTGGTGCTCGACTACATGGACACAACTGTGCTAGCACCTCTTTGGCCAACAATGTTGCCACTCTCAGTGGCGACGTGATGGCAAAACTGCGAGCCCCTTGCTTTGGTAATGGTCCGCCATATAATTGTCGTTCCCGGAGTATGAGCAGGATCACGAAGCGAGCTAATTGCTGTAGCCACAATGATAGACCCGAGGCGGTGTTGCGCTGCCATGATTGAGGTAGTTGCTTACATGTTGCACTGTGGAACTTAGTATGTATGTACGTGGCATACGAACGAATACTATTGAAAGTGTGCAGAGAACCATAGTAACGGGTTTCATGATTGGATAGGTACATGAAGGGGCGCATGTTTGTGCTAGCCCGGCCGGGCGCAAAAGACCGCCCCACCTTTAACACATTGATGCAGCCCGTGGTGTGATGAAGGCATATGATGAGAAAACTATCATTCCAATGTGCGTCGAGCTTGCATGGTATGACATGATGAAGGAGAAGGAGGCTGCAGCTGAGGGCAATACGAGCAAGCCGTGAGTGCACCGAGTGGTGCGGGTCACCATGAGGACTTGATGGATGTGGACTAGGATCAGCCCCATGATGATGCGGAGCTGGATGGTGTGGACGGTGAAGAGGAGACTGCCAAAAAGCTCTTTAGCGAGAGGGTGACCAATTAGAAGCGCTCATAGCTTACCGCTTTCCTCAATGAGCGCGTCGCATATCGGAAGACGCGGCCGAGCAAGTGGTGGAAGGAGTATTTAAGGGGTTACCCGCGTCTCAGCCGTGCTGCTAGAATCGACTGGACTCCAACAAGCGATTTGCTTTCTAACGAGTCCATGGTAGACATGGCCTAGGCTCGCCTGGAGGATGATGATGCTGACGCTTCATCCGATGACGATACATTCACACGCATAGGCAATGGCATGTCCTCCCTTGTTGATGATGGCTCAGTCTGTTGAGTTATAGTTGTAAGCATGGCATGGATGTGTGAATACACAGCACGTTTCGCGCATTAAATGGAATTTTCTTCAGTATTAACATGAAGAAACATGACAAGGGTCTGCCTGAGGTCTGCCCTACCAGGTAGGGGTATGCCAGGTAGGCCTACCTGGTCTTCCAAGTTATGCCCGACCCGGGTCGGGCATACCCAAGGTAGGCCTACCGAGTCGGGTAGGCCTACCCATTAGGCCTACCAGGGTCTGCCAGCTCAACCCCAGAGTCTGCCCAACCCTGGTCGCTGCCGACCTATGTTGTATTGACATCGATCACTGCGCGGAGTGTGCGCTAGCATTGACGATGCGTTGACGACGATGGACCGATTATTCTTGGGTCGCTTCGGTATCGTCATCGCGTATATAGATGCATTATGTATTTCACATAGTGCCATGCAGCAATTCGTCAATATGATTTGAATTATATGTGTTGTACATAGCGCAGTACTGCTAGGGCGGCGAGATGTGTACACTCTCCCAAAAAAGCTTGGCCCCACACGAATCATTTGCATGTGGGCGCATCGCTGCGCACTAGCATATATCCTAAACCACGAATAGTCTTTTACTTATTTTATACCGACCCTCCGAAACATCGCGCTAATGCATCATTTTTTGTTCTGCTCTTTTTCCGCTACTCACAATGAAAAATGCCGCTTTTGATTGCACGCGTTTCAGCTTCATGGGGTGCGCATGCCCCCAAGCCTTTACGCACGGATATATGATACTATAAGACTGAATGATGGGAGTGTCGTGTCATTTGGTTGATGACGTGGCATCGCAGCCGTGCACGCTCCACTACCCCTACTTTTTTGTCGGTGCTCGAAAAGGCCCAAGCTGCAGTCCATTGGGAGCATAACACGCGACGCGCTATATGGCCCAAGCTTCACCATGTGGATAATTAGCCCATATCAAAGTCCTTCCGATGCACCACTACTGCCCTATCGCAGCGCCGGAGGTGTGGGAGGCAAGATAGGCATTGTACTCTACAACACCGCTTACCGCGAAATCGCATTTTTACGCATTGCGAGCAAAAAGAGTGCTAATTTGGGAAACGCTGTAATAAAGAGTTTTTTGTTTACTTGAGACCTATAGTGGGCTTAAGTCTGAGGCACTATGTGTTGCACAGTTAAGTCTAGGCGCCCGTTACGGGGGCTAACATTGGGCTCCGAAGTGTGAAAACGTGTTTTGGGGCTCGCATAGCCCTGAAACATTTAGCAAATGGCAATTCTGAGCGCGAAAATCCGATAAGTCACCCTGACTTTTGCGATGCGCTTTGCAACGCGATCTCGTACGCCTCAACCCGACACCGTTTTACGAAGATATGCCTCTTGGCACACCTACCAAAACTACAATTGCAGCAATTTTTTTCTAACAATGACGGCGCTCAGATTCCCGTACCCTCTCGCGGAGACTCCTTTTTACTCAATGAAAATGAGTGGTCGCATGACTTACACCACTATGTCGGCAAATTAGGATGAAAATCGCACCTATACATACTTGCCAAGAACCGTTACCTATATGGTCCGAATAACTGCTTAGAAATAATGCTAACAATGGCAGGCTGGGGCACTGTTGCAGTTGTTATACCACTTTATCACACAGCACATCTCCGCGACAATTTAACCGAAATTTACCAATGCACCCAGTGGCTATTGAGTGCACCTGCGGTTGATTGAATGGCATCCAATAATATTGCTGAATACCCGCGTAACAGTGAATTCCTGCGTGTTCTGTGGATTTGGGGGGGGGGGGGGGATTGTTGTGGGGGGTGTAAGACAATGCTGGCGCTTCTTCCCTGGCGCTTCTTATGCGGGGGATTTCTCAATTACTGCACCTACTGCACCACATTACCGCATCTGCGTTAACACACATAGATTTCCTATAGTGCACATAACGCCATTATTTGGCGGGTGCTCTGCTGCATTTGGATCTCATCCACTCATCATAGGGATTTATTATAATACCCTGCGAACTGAGCAAGGCAGAAGTCTATACTAAACTACTGCAATCATATAGCAATTACTTATTTCACCTGCACTGTAGAAAAGAACATAAAATAACGTCAGTTATTCATTTCTTCAATTGGATATAGACTTAATACATCATTGAAAGTCTGTAGTTTGCCACAGTATGTTGACTTGTGTATATTCCATCATATGATCTAGCATGCGACTTGTGTATAGTTCATTAGTCACCAGGGTTGTCAATGATCATGGCTGTATTGAGGTACGTTCCCGATACCCCAACATGGACCGATGGTTACATATACTAATCGCATCATTAAAACTACCATTCTTCTATCATATCAATACCTGTAGCCTGCTCGCCATTCGCCGGCAATTGCTCCCCAGTAATATGCATATCATTGCTTGGTGCATTAAGATGTGTGCCCATAACCTAATGCAACATCACCTGTCTTGTGTAAAGCTGCTACTGTTGTCACAACATTATTAATACTGATGCTAAGCGAAAAATACCACATTCCCCACTTTTTGAATCAGAAAGACAAGCAAATTTGCGACATCGCCCCAATGTGCCGGCTGCCATGCGGGTGTATGCGTGACAGGTGCATTAAAGCAGCAGTGTGGCGCGCATATCGCGCATCACTACATTCACGGAGGGCACACGCTGCTGCAGCGCTAGGGATGCCTGCTGCTGCCTGTGTACATACCAACGCTAGCCCCGGGTTTTGCGCTAGGGCTGCGCCACGTGTGCAGCCTTGAAATTGTCATGCTGACGCCTGGCTCCGTAACCACAAGGAGGCGGAAAGAGCCAAAGAAACGGAGGGGGAATTCTATAGCCACATGGCTAGCGTAGCCACGGCAATAGCGGCTGCGGCAAGTGCGGCATGGCTGGCCGCATTTGGCAGGTCGCCACTTGAGGGGCTGCTTTTCAAGCTGCACCCGCAAGCGGCACAGCCATCCTCGAGGGCTGTGGCGGCGTCACAGGACGGGATGTTGGTGAGCATGAAGCACTCCCGGTTGACGTGGTAGCCGAGCTCGGGGCCCTGACCATAGGCGAAGGAGAGGTGCAGCGCGTCGGGCGGCCCGCTTTGCCCCGGGTCAACCTCGTAGGCCACGGTGAGCACGCCGTCTGCGTATCCCACGGATCCACTCGCCACCGTTTCCAGGCCGGACAGGAACTCATCGTGCGCGGCTCCCGCGCTTCTGAAGTTCTTGAGAGCTGGGGAGATAGGACCCCGCCCCAGGGTAAGGCTGCCGTCCGGCTGCGGCTGCGCAAAGACGGCGTTGCCTGGACCGCCGCCTCGCGGGGTCATGAGGCACTCCGCTGTTTCGCGCTCGCTCAGCGCCACCCACGCCGGCTCCGCCATCTCAAAGGAGGCGGCCAAGCGCACCGCGCTGCCCTCCGAGCAGTACTGCACTCTCACGCCGGGCGCGACCGTCATACTTGCGCCCCGCGGGCTTGCAGCACCGCCCTCGCGCGAATCAGGCGCTGGCGGGTCCCACACCGGGCTGCCCGTGTACACTATGGACCGCCACGCAACAGGCTCCACCTCCAGGTTGCTGGGCACGTGCTCGTCCTGTCCCGTGGGCGGCCCGCCGCCCGCGCCACCCATAGTGACGCAGCTCCCGCCCGCCGCCTCATACGCCTGGTCCAACAGGAACAAAGCCTCGTCGTCTTCTGATAGCAGCTCGTGGTTGGCGTAATGCTGCAGCATGTCGTCGCCGAACCCCTCGCCCGGAATGTTCCTGGCGGCAACACAAGGGAGCACTGGTTAGCTTGAATGGTGGGCATGTGAGGCAGACCCATCGCGCTTCTCATTTTCCCATGAGTGTCAAGTTTGTTCCGACTGCGTTCGGCGCCGCCTGGCGTCGCCGCGAGGAGCAGGTTAAGCCCTTGTGCGGCTCCGATGTAACAATTGAGGCGAAACTCATCTCAAAAGCACAACGGTTGCCTGCCTTGTGGCATTATCTTGTTGTCAACTAATAGTAGACATAGTACACTCGCTGTCTACTGGTTAGGTGCAAATCGTACTCGTACTAACCCGTAGTATATTGCACGCGTTATAATTGCCAAACTACATCCCCCCCCCCCCCCCCCCCCCGCAAGACATCAATTTTCGACACCATTCGAGATCCAAACGGTGACAGTTGAAACTTATGCTCCGAAACCACTGTAACAATCGAGTCGACATTCGTCTCAAAAGCACAACAATTGCCACACGGTAGCATAATAGCGCAGATATACTTCGTAGTATCTTGGTAACATCGTACTAGTCCTGGTACACATCGTACTCGTACTAACCCGTAGCATATCGTACATACTCGTAATTGGATGCCACACAGAGGCCGCATATTGTGCAAATCGAGTGAACGGGGGAAGGGGTGTCAAAGAAAAGGGAGCACCCACTCACAGGATTAGCGGCCAGTTCACGCCATCGGCCCCAGTGTTCATCTGCACGGACATGGTGAAGTACTGGCTCGCGAAGTCTTTCTTGCGCCACTGCTTGACCAGCTTGGGCTGGCCGAGGTGGTACACGTGGGTGTTGCCCAGGTACTGGACGTCTGTGGACGCGCCACGGGCGTCCATGAACCAGTCGGGCCGCACGTTGCCGATAACAGACATGTCAAGCCAGGTGCAATCGACAATCTGTGTGTTGCTGCCGGGCTCATAGTCGAAGAAGAACATCTTGCTGCCGCGATGGATCATTGTGGAGTTGCGTGGGTGGCGGCGGCATTTGCGCGGTTCGCCCTCGATGCGATCGCCTTCCGGGCATGGCGACTGGCCGACGGTGAACTGGATGCCATTTTGGTAGCTGATATCGCTGCGCTTCCAATTGCGGTCTGGCATGTAGTGCACCCGCCCACGCGACTCAAACGTGACCTGCGGTGAATTACTGTGAGTCAGTCAGAGTCTTGGCGAGGCGGGCAATACTGTCGTTATTGACCTTCGCTGGAGGTTTGGCAAGTAAGAATCTTTGTTAGAAGCACATCACAAAGTGGCTCGTGTAATTGCATGTGTGAAATACAGCACCAAGGGGCGCTCATAACCTCGTCCGATTGGAAGGGGAGAGCGCGCGTCTCAACGTCAGCGGACCAACTCTTGAAGTTCGGAGAATTCCTAGCTTGCTGTTGGGACAGAGTCTGTGAGATCAGAATATTGTAATTACAAATGATGAGAAATGTCCCATTAAATTCTCATCTGCAGAATGCCCTTGCTAGGGGCATGCTCCATCTGCTCATCTGTCCATTTCTCATGCTTCTTGATCTGGTTCCAATATCTAAAAGGCTATTCAGGTTCAGTCGGACACCTGTCAGAAATCTGGGTGAGTTTGATGAAGTGTTATATGAGGCATGTCTTCACATGCCTCACACCTGTCTTGCTCTGCAGGTCCAGTATATGTCACTTGATAGTACCAGTACATTCCATCATTTCTGCGCAGTAGCCGTAATTTATACTGCACTATTACGAATATATTATCATCAGGCCTATTTGCCTATAAGCCAGATGGGCTCACTTACACTTCAGTGGACCAGTTGATCACCTGCTTCGACTAGTGTTCGTCAACACCCCTCCTCACTGGTTGCAGGTGCAATATTGTAGTTCATGATGCGCGAGTTTAAGGCCTCAAACTGCTGGCGGGACGCAAGTGGCTTCGTGAAGGTGTCAGCCAGCATGTCAGCAGTGGGCACATAGTACACCTTGATTTTCTTAGAGCGTTGTGCATCTCGCACGAAGTGAAGTCGGATGTCCAGGTGCTTGGTCCGGGCTGAGGTCACGTCGTTGGTGGCGATTGTAATACATGCCTGGTTGTCCTCTCCGATTGCTGTGGCGCCGTCATGCCTGAATCCCAGTTCTGATAGCATCTGCCTCAAGAACATTGCCTCCTGCGCTGTGACACAAAGCGCTATATATTCTGCCTCTGCTGTCGAGAGTGCTACCAATGGCTGAAGCTTGGATAGGTAGCTGACGGCTGCTTCTGCAAGAAAGAATACAGAACCGCTGGTCGACTTGCACTGACTGGGATACGTTGTTGGAAAGTTAGCATTGCTGTAACCATGAAGACGTAACTCGCATTCTCTTCCGAAAGTCAGTCCCCAGTCATGGGTTGATGCCGAGCAGGTAGGGCATATTGCTCGGGGCACAGCCCCTCCTGTCTTGGCGGCTGTGGCCCCTCCTGACTCTGTAGTCATCCCCTCCTGGGGGGCTGCAGACGGCCATGAATCGGGGTGCTCCAGGGTGCAGGGCGTAGAGCGATCAGTTTCATCGAAGGTGACGGATCGACTGGCCACAACAGAGCGCGTGGCGGGAAAGTACACAAGCCATGCCGGCGAGTCTGTGTAGTATCCAACGAAGACACCTTGGCGGGCGGAAGGGGCATCCTTGTGCCGGGCACTACGGGGAACGTGCGCATAGGCATCACAGCCAAACACCCGGAGATGGCGCAAGTCTGGGATGGCGCCAGTCACAAGGTGAAGTGGAATTCCATGAACTCCACGGCGGAAGGTGCGGTTATAGATGTAGGCTGCGACCGACATGGCGAACTCCCAGTAGGTGTCTTGGAGGCTGGCGTAGTCCAGCATACAGCGAGCCCATTGGCTGAGGGTGCGCCAGGTGCGCTCCATCAACCGATTCTGGAACTGGCTGTATGGTGCTGCATATGTGCGGCGAATGGTTAAGGCGTCGCAGGCGGACACATATGCTTGACTGCGGAAGGCTGTATCGTTGTCCAGACGCAATGCTGCGATTGAATGGTCATAGCTTACCACCATGGTGTTGAATGAACGCAGAGTAGCGGTAGCACATTGTCGGGAATTGCAGAAGAACAAGCACACCAGGGATGTCGCGTAGTCGACGTACCCACAGCAGTACGTGTGGCCTTGCAGCGAAGGAGTGCGCAGCTCCCAGATGTCGCTCCCAACGAGAGAGAATGGCACAGTTGGTTTCTCATGACAGATGCGCGGTATCGGGGCCACAGTGGATTTGACGATTGCGCATGACTTGCAGAACGGAAGGCTGGTATGACGCATGCCGGCATTGCGTCCCCCATGGGTAACTCGGTGCATGGCGCGCTCGTGGATGTGACCGAGGCGTGCATGCCACAACATGTTGTCAGATGGTAACGCGCTAGAGGGTGTTGCGGAGAGGGCTGTGGTAGCTTCCACCGGACTACCATGACGTTGACGCCGTCCCTGACGGAGCACGTGACTGTGCAGGACAAATAAGCGCCCGTCATTCTCGATGGGAATGGCTACGGCATCGGAGATCTGCATGGCGCTGCTGCGCGCTGTCATGACTATCTGTAGGGCTGCATTGGCATCCTGCGCCTGCCGCGCACTGAAGAGACGAAGCACCTCGTTATTGGTGCGGGAAGCGAGATCGGGCACATGAAGAACGTTGTGCAGGGTGCTGCAGGATGTATCGCCGTTGACGGCTCGCATGCTGATATGGACTGTACCGGTACCCACAGCGTAGGCGCCCAAGCCGCTGATCCATCGGCGCGGTATGGTCTGATAGTCGGAGTAGTCCTCGTACCGCGCCACCATGTGTGAGGTAGCTCCAGAGTCGAAGATCCATTTGTGGGGGAAGGTGTGAATGCTTGGAAGAGCGCTCTCGTCCTTGGACGCGGAGGAGATAGCCGCCATCAGCCAGCGCGCCACGTTTGAGCCCACACAGGCTCCAATGATACATCGACGCAGATCGGCGGACACCTCGGGGAAGCCGACGGCATTGGCATCGAAGCCCATAGAGACGCATTTGATGTCGGTGGGTGCCTCCTCATATACGCCATTGTGTAGCAACATACTGCTGCCCGGGGTGGACCCATGCATCCGATGCGCAAAGCTGCCCTTGCGGGACACAAACTTGCCAAACTTGCTGTGACGCAGATGGGCGGGAGCCTGCCACTCTGGTGCGAAGCCACCCTTGGCAATCAGATCGCCCACGCTGTTTGGGCGACAGAGCAAACGATGGTATTGGGCCTGCAGCTCCTCCGGGTTGCGCGCATTGGTCCAGAGTAGGGTGTCGCGGCGGAATGATGATCCGAGCTCGTGTGCGCGGGCCAGGACAGGGTCCCCCAGGGCTGCGTGAATGGCGGGGAAACGCCCGGCTCCAACGACATTCTCGATGACGTATGTGATACTGCTCTGTGCGCGGTTGAGCTGTTTGACAAGACGGCAGACGGCATAGAAGGGCTTGGCTCGCTCGTCATGCAGGCCTTGATTCCCCCCAGCTGATGAGAACGGCTGACACGGAGGTGTTGCCACGAGGAGGTCCACACGCGGAAGTGCTGCAAACATGTCTGTGGTGAGGAGCTGGACGTCATGAGTGAGGAGGCGGTCGTAGGCATCGGCGATCGCATCAGCTGAGATGAGCGCAGTCCATTTCACACGGACTCTGTTGAGCTCCAGGATGCCGGCAGCACGCACTGCGGCGTCATTCTCCACGAGTGTGATGGTAGCAATGCGGTGTCCGGCTGCACAAAGTCCGTCGATGACGCCAAACGTGGCTCCGGCGCAGAGGATGACAACATGGAGTGCATGATGGGGTACCAGTGCTGCAGGGTCGGCACGAACGTGGCGGATGGACGGCAGTGGCGCTGCCTCTCCCAGGAAACAATGTTGCTCAGCGGCCGCCAGAGCAGTCTCCAGTTGGTCGATAGCGTTGGGAGGGGACGAGGTGATGACAACTGGGGTGGTGACTGCAAGGTGCTTGGTGCCGTCGATGGCAAAGGGGTCGCGCTTCCGAAGGCGACGAGCTGAGCGGCGATTGCGATGACGACGTGCGCTCTTGGTCATGGAGAGCCTGGCGTTACTGGATGAGACGCCCTCGTGAGCAGCAACATGCTGCGTCGATGGATTTTGTATGGACACGGCATCGCGGGGCACGAGGCGAAAGGAGTCCACGGCACTGTCCAGATGTGTGTTGCGCATGACAGCAGGCGCAGTTGGGGAAATCCCAGGGAGGCTGGCATTGGGCCACGCTGTGAAGGTGCGGGCAGCGGCACGAATGGCGCGGCGGTGAAGTTTTACTGCACGGGTGCCGGGATTGCTGTGTGCGACCCGCGAGGAGGAGCGGCGACTGATCGAGCCGGCCTTGTCATCATCAGTGCTGTCTGGGGCCGGGTGCGGCATGTTGTCAGAGTCGGGGAAGATGCTGTCAGTCGTGTGCGGCTGAGTAGTGGGTACGCCACACAGCGAGGCTGGGCTTGCGTGCTGGTAGAAGTCGCTGTCACTGCTACTGTCGTCGCTAATAAGCCCAGGAACGCTGTTGTTCTCGCAGCCAGTGTCGTCAGATACGGGTGACAATGTCAGATCATCGGGAGCGGAGCCATGGGCTGCAAGTGCAGCCGGCGCCCAGTGACGCTGGAAATCCACCAGCATAGCTTCGTCATCATCGGCGCTGTCGTACCCGAGATCATGATCGCTCAGGCGGCTGCAGTCAGAAGACATGCCACTGCTGGTCGACGCGTTGAAGTGAGAAGCAGGTACGACGTGCGTCACAGTTGGCATCGGGACTGGTGCCTTACCCGAGCGGTGGGGGGCCGAGTGCAGCCAGTCAGCATGCCATGGGGTGGGATGATTTGTGATGATAGCTCGGCGCATGGCAACGTCGTTGGACAGGATGGTTGCTTTGCTTGTGCGGGCCACAGTCATGGCCACAGGGTCGGCTGCAATGAAGGCTGCAACGTCAGCACTGGCGGCACGCTCCGCAGCTTCCTCCTCAGTGACTGCCGCAACGGCGGCAGCAATAGCTTGCTCTTCAGCTGACGCAGCGGCGATGGCGTCTCGCATTTCGCGCTCCTCCAGAAGGGTAGGCTCATCGTCTGGGCCAGTGGTGTCATCGGAGAAAGTGAGGGAACCGAACGGGTTGTGAGAGCTGAGCGGGGGTGACGGCGCTGCCCTGATCATGGCGCGACGGCTGGTAGGCATCACGGACCAAGCGTCAGTTGGCATGGGTGGGAGCTCAGGTGTGGCGCTGGCAAGTAGCGCCATGTGGAACGACAGTGCTCCAAACTCCTTGGCGGGCGGCTCCTCTGAACCAGGTGCAAGCCTTGGGCGGCCTTCTCCTGCTGTCTTCCTCTTGTCGGGCTTGGGGCAGGTACGGGCCAAATGTCCGATGGCATTGCAGTTGTAGCAGCGGCGGTTTTGCGGATTGAAGCGCAGTGCACTGCCGCCGCCTCCAGCGTTGTGCTGGGACTGCATTGCAGCCACCATAGCCTTCAGTTCGTCTACCTCGAACTTGCGGGTTGCAGCCTCCGCCTTCTTCTTCTCAGCTTCCAGCTCAGTTACGCGGGCTTGGAGGGCAGCGTAGGAAGTCGCCCCAGTTGGCGCAAAGGCAGCAAAGGCAGCGCCATGTTGCTCCATACTTATGCTGTGGTCTTGGACAGTCCTGATCTTTGCCTTGGCCAGCTCGAAGGTGGTGACAGTGGGGTCCCCCTTCACCACTGCTCGGATAGTGGCCTCTTCAGTGCGCATGCCATTGAGCAGGGATACAAGCATGTCGTCATCAGAGACAGTCGCACCACAGTCTTTGATGGCAATCTGCAGGTCCTCCAGCCGGGTCATGAAGTCAAGGAGATTTTCATGGGTACTCTGCCCGTGATTCAGTGACGCTTTTAGTTGAGCGAGAAGGGTACGTTCATCTGGAAGGTATGAAGCGCGGAGTTCCTCCAAGGCCTTGAGCGCCGCGCGTCCGCCTGCTGTCTCATTGGCGCGATCAGCGGCCTTGAGCACGATGCCCTTGGCTTGATTATCTAGCAGTAGGGAAGCCATAAAGCTGACAGCTTCATTGTGATGCGCGTCATCAACAGTGGTGTCATTGGCGCTGAAGATGTTGCGGTACCCAGGAACACCGCGGATGTGGCGCTTCACAGAGATGCACCAGATCACGAGGAGGCGAGCATCATTGACCTCCTGAAATTCCAGGTACTTGGCCGCCTTGAGCTTGAGTTTGGCAGGGAGAGACATGATGCAAGGGAGTCAGGTACACAGTCGGAGAGGCTGGCAGGGGGGGCTTTGCCAAAGTTGAGACGATCGGTTGTCACAGCCACAATCAGAGAGTGGAGCTGAGTGGGGCTGAGAAGGGGGCAGAAGAGCTCGGAGCTGGGTCGCTTCTCAGGTAGGGAACGGTCGAGTTTTGCCAAGAGAGAGCTGGCCAGGGGTTTGACAAGTCGTTTGAGAGAGGCACACAGTTTCCCCTCCTCAGCAGCGAAGCTGCTGGCACAAAGTAAGCACAAAGCTGGCACGAAGTAGGCGAGCACACAGCTCCAGGCACACAGGCACACAGGCACGAAGAACTGAACAGCAGGCTAGAAGTAGTGGCAGCTTTGAGTCGTGTAGCTAGCCATAACCTCTTGAAGTTCGGAGAATTCCTAGCTTGCTGTTGGGACAGAGTCTGTGAGATCAGAATATTGTAATTACAAATGATGAGAAATGTCCCATTAAATTCTCATCTGCAGAATGCCCTTGCTAGGGGCATGCTCCATCTGCTCATCTGTCCATTTCTCATGCTTCTTGATCTGGTTCCAATATCTAAAAGGCTATTCAGGTTCAGTCGGACACCTGTCAGAAATCTGGGTGTGTTTGATGAAGTGTTATATGAGGCATGTCTTCACATGCCTCACACCTGTCTTGCTCTGCAGGTCCAGTATATGTCACTTGATAGTACCAGTACATTCCATCATTTCTGCGCAGTAGCCGTAATTTATACTGCACTATTACGAATATATTATCATCAGGCCTATTTGCCTATAAGCCAGATGGGCTCACTTACACTTCAGTGGACCAGTTGATCACCTGCTTCGACCAGTGTTCGTCAACACCAGCGAAGGGGCCACATGAAAGGGGAGCCCTCCGCAGGCGTGCCCTCGCAGTTCTTGCCGTAACCTGGCGAGGCGCCCATCTGGTGCGCGGCGCCGATGGGGCCGGGCGCGATGGAGCAGCGCGGCACTCCGCCGGCCGGCGACGGACCCATGGCTGTCGGGCCAGCGCCACCGGCCGAGCCGCTCCCAGTCGTCGTGTCGACGCACTCTTCCGAGGGCTCAAACGAGCCGCCTCCAAAGCCCTCGCACGACACGCGAGCGGCCTCGCAAGTGGGCCCCAGTGGCAGAGGGCTCACTTCCGCACCTGCAGCTGCGACGCACCTAGCGACGGGTTGCAAGACAAACAAAAAACGTCGACGAGAGTCCGCAGGCCCGACGAGGCAATCGACAGCCTCCTAAGTGCGAGGATTTCTGAAGGTTCAGCGGAACCCCGCAGATGCCGACCGATCCTGCTATCCTCGAGAGGAAATCAAAATCATCGGAAGCGCAGCTCAGCGCAGCGTTGGTATATGGCGACACCAATAGCCAGCGAGTGTGCAGGTGCTATGGGTGGCGCACGCACCAGCCAGCCAACTGGGTCGGAGCATTGCACGGCTGGACTGTCGTCAGCTGCCCCGAAGCACCAGGCATGATCGAGCCGCAGCGTTCCGCGGCAGAGGTAGCTGTCCAGGAGTCGCCTCTCAGCTCTGTGCAGCTCTGGGTGCCGGCAAAGGGGTTGGTGAAGGTGCACGCGCCGAACAAGGCGTCGGTCTGGCTGAGGCGGCGACGAGGGGACGCGAATCCCCGCTGCTGCGCCGCGCTGTCGAGCAGAGCGCCGCCATGGCGGGCGTCGATTATGCCCATCGCCGCCTCGGGGCCATGCTCAAGCCACAGGTGTGAAAACGGACAGCGCAAGTGGCATGTAAAGCGAGCCCAGTCGGCGGATGCGACCTGGGCAAGCAACAACAGCAGCAGCGCCGCCGCCGCCCCGCCCCGAGTCGTTGTCAACATACCGACTACGGGAACTGCACGCCACGTGCTGTTCCGTACCGGGATAATTCCGCAGCATGCGCAAACCAGTTGCGATTTCTAGGTTTGTCGGCCCGAGGTCAATCTCCGCACCGGCTGTGCACTTGCCTGCGGAAGTGCACAAGCAACCCTGCAGGTCACCAACCCTGCTAGTCACCAATCATGCAGGTCTTGCCGTGTCGCTCTGTAGTGCGCCGGCGCGCTTTTGGTTGCAGCAAGTAGAGCTATGGAACTCTTCCTACCCTATTGATGCAGACCTGCGACTCGTACTGCAGCTAGAATATATCGCGAGCGACTACAAACTGTACGTAAGAAAGTAAAGTTCGCCCCGGGACATCGGCCGAACCCGCCCCAGGCCAGCAGCACTTGACCTCTAACGCAACTGCAGTCGTCGTAGGTCTGGCATAAGGATTAGCCCGTAGACCCGGGATGTATATTATGTAGGAAACCCCGCCTGCGGCGGGGGCGAAAACCCCCGCCTGGGGCGGGGGTTGGGGGGGGCAGGGGTCTGGGGGCGGGGGGGGGGGGGGGGGGGGGGGGGGGCGCGCCCCCCCCCCCCCCCCCCCCCCCCCCCAGAAAAAAATTCGAAAGTGCGGTCTCAAACAAGCATTTTCGCTTTAGGTTTCGCCATTCTGGCTCCCAAAATGCAGATTAAGGCATTAAGTTCGGTTTTTCAGCCAAATACGCGCGACGAATCTCGTCCCCCTCCATGCTCGCCACGAAACTGCGCTTGGCCACCTCGGCCTTGCGCGCTTTCTCCTTGCACTTGAACTTACCATTCTTGTTGAGCTTGAGATGATCCATGACCTTGTCCCTGCGAGAAACTCGTGAGGGCAGTGGGGGCAACGCCACCGATTCGTGTCTGGATCGTGGCGAATATCCTCCAGTCGCCCAGGGCGACCGCCCCCATCGCCCGGCATGCGCGCTGCGCCGATCGAGTGGCGACGGTCTAGACAACTCGCATGCTAGAGGGGGGGGCGGGGGGGGGAGGGGGGGGGGGTTGCGCCAACGTGTTATGATAGTATCTATTGTTCGTAGCCCCGTAGAGATCGCTGTGTGGGCGAGCTGCGACACCTGCTGGGCCTGGCGGGGCCTGGGCTGCGACACGACTGCTGCTACGGTGGTACCCGGTACGCGGCTTATCGCGCTGCTCCCCCCCCCCCCCAGCTGGCGCTGTTCAACATTATTACATGAGCTAGCGCGCCCTGCTCCACCTGCAGTTGGACTGCGCCCGGGGGGTGGGACGCTGGGCAGTAAAGCAGAAAGTACTCGACCTACTCTTGGACAATGCAACTGGACTGCACGGAGGGGTCTGCAGGCGGCAGGCTCGGTCTGTAGGCCCCAAGCGCAGTCCAGTTTACAGATCCAGGGGGTTCAAATTAGTGTTCAGAGGGGTGTTCAAGGGGGCCAAAAGGCTTCGGGTGTGTATCGGTTTCATTACGCCCTTCAATGGCTGCCTGGGCCGGGGCTGGGCGTGACGGGGCGCCAGGAGGTAGGGTTCTGGGGGGCCGGGGGCCCGCGAGCGGAGTTCGTTATTGGGCGCCAAAGAAATTATATCATTATTAAGGATTAATTACATTATTATTGGATATACATCGAAATTACGTATATATACAGCTTAGAATGCAATATGAGCAGCGCCCGCCCCGGCGCGGGTCCTCTCGTGGACGTTCCTACATAATATACTCACTCTCGCCCCCCCGCGCCTCCCCCCCCCCCCCCCCCCCCCCCCCCCCCCCCCCCGCTCCCCCGTCCTCGAGACCCCCCTGTTTCCCCCAAGGGTTCTGGAGGGCTCCAAAAACCCTCCTGCCCAGCGCATGCCTATACTACATAATATACAGCCCGGCCGTGCGTAGACCATTGCCTCATTCGAATTGCCTCATCAACCGGGTAAACCCAGGACACGCCGCGGGACGATATTGCCGAGAATACATCGGCCAGGATTCGATATGATCTAAACTAGTTTATGGGGTTTCCATCCTTGACCTAACCGCTTTTTAGCTACAAGTGCTGCTCAGTGGTACGGGAACTAGTAACTGTTGTTGCGCCCTTGTTGGGTGCAGCACGAGTAGACATAAAAGCAGCCAGAACAGCTGAGCCTGCCATCTTCCAGTTTTCGCTGCGTTCCACGCAGCGATGTAAAAACTGTCTCGTAACCCGTTGCGAGCAAGGTCACCCGGTTTTTCAAGACCACACCCGGCTCGCCACCCGAGTGTGATATTCTCGTCCGTACGTCCGTGCGTTACCATGCCAGATGGAGAAGAACCCGTCGCTGAGCCGACGTTGGAGTCGCTGAACGCAGATATGAGGGCCCAGTCTTCATTACTGCGCGAGCTGGCTACAGCTGTGGCACAATTGACGGCTCGTGATCGCGTTGTTGATGGAGAAGGGGCACATGGCTCCGGCTCAGGGCAGCGCTTTGCGGGACAGCCGACAGGCAGCGGGGGAGCCGCAGAGCGCCCCGACTTGCTAGAGCTAGCCCAGAGCGGCCGTGTCGGAGCAAAATCCGTGAGTGCCGAGGATGATTACCTCGCGGTGCCAGAGCTACTGCAGAGAGCAGAGTCTGGTTACGAGGCCGTTCGACCGGTCAGCCGAGTGCCTGGACTTTTCCCTTTGAGCACCGACCTAACGAACGAGTACCTCAAGCAGGATGACCGACGTCTGCCGGCCCAGGAGGAGTACTTGTGGATGTCGTGTTTCGGGGCCCACATGGCCGCCCTTTTTGTGGCGCTCGACGAGCTGCTACCGTACGTCCCCGCCACTAACCAGGACTTCACCCCCTACCTCGCGAGAGCTCGGAATCACGCCGAGGCCATCGACAAGGCGTTTCGTTTTCGTCTAGCCTTCCTGCGGAGGCTGAATGAGATCAAGCGTGTGCACGGTGACCAAGGTGTTCTGGACGTGCTGCGAGCTCAGCATTTTCAGCCGGCTTCGGAGCATCTGGGTTCTGCGATTTTTGGGGACCTCATGAGGGACTACGAGCGTCGTGTCTTCGAGGCGACCGTTGCCAGCAGCGCCAAGGCGACCGCTACTTCTCGAGTAGCGGCTGCAGCTGCAGGTCGCGGGCGTGGGCGAGGACGTGGCGGCGGACGTGGACGTGGCCGCGAAGGTGAGCACGAGTGACGGTGTGGGGCGCCGCTCGTCGGAGCTGCAAGAGCCTTGCGAGGCCACCTTTCGGTGACCGCCGCAAGACGCACCCTTGCAGCTCAACGGCGGGATGAGCGCCCTGTGTCAAGACCTGACCCCCCCACCTTACAGACTTCATTTAGACCTTCCTCGGTGCGGCGCTTCTTACAGCTACAACCGAGTGCGGCTCAACCATCCGCACGCCTGCACATGGCGGCTCAACCATCCGCCTTTCTTACAACCCCATCTCTGCGTTCGTCGGTTGTTACACTACGTGTTACAACCGGTTCGCAACGACCAAGTTTCGCGCGTGTACGTTACGCACGGGACAGGCGCTACGAGCGCGAAGGGCGCGCGGGGCGGCCCTCTTACCTGAACCTAGCCCCGCAAACCCGTACTGGAGCTACTGCAAACCCGTCCAGCAACTACCGGCCAACCGCTGGGAACCTAACCGTTGCTGCCGAGTACTTTGCGAACAGTAGCCGTGCCGGTGGAACTCTGTCGTGTAAAACGACGCACTTACGTAATTGACGAGCCCGCAGCTATCGCTCCATGGGCTGCGTCACTGCGATCTCGACTGCAGGACGCGTTCGGCTCAGACGAGCTAGGCAAGCGGACGCTCGACCTGCTCTCCAGCTCCCTCAGCGCTCAGACCCTCAAGAGCTACGCCGGCAGGTTGTCTCAGTTCGCTGAGTTCTGCCACGACTCCGAGAACATCAGCCCGCTGGAAGCGACTACTGCTACTGTTGTTCGGTACGTTGCCTGGATCGGGGAGCGAGGGCACATCGCAGCTAAATCGCTGCAGCCCTACATGTCTGCCATCAACACCTTCTTCGAGCTGCACAACCTCGTCCCGATCGCCAAGGACAGCCTACACCTCACTTCAGCAAGACGTGGGTTAATGTTGCGTCAGCGCCGACTGGACGCTGCCCCTCTGCGTGTCCCTCTGCCTGCGGATGTAGCTTACCGCTTCGTCTCAAAGGCCGAGCTAATTGTGTCTGCTCCTTACCCAGAGTCCCACCTCGACTACCGAGCCCTCTTGGCCTCGGTTGTCAACTTCTTGTTCTTTGCCAAGGGCCTTACTGGCGTCTCCTGTCGAGTGCAAGATGTGCATGTCGACACCTACAACATCACCTTGCAGATCTACCGCGAGAAGGGTCGCGCTGGCCGGCGGGGACCCGACGACCTGCGCGTACTTCTCCTTCCAGTGTCCGAGCACCCTCGAGTGGCACGTCTCTTGCACCACTTCATCGACAACGTCCAGTCTGCCCCCCTGGTTACTGTTGGCTTGGCTGCCTCCAACTTCTGGGCTGTCAATGTGGCTGAGCAGTCAAAACCTTGGACTGCGGCTACGATGTCAGACTGGTTGTCTACAGCAGTCAACCTAGTCAACGCTGCCCCTCCTGCTGGCACTTCCTGGACTTCACACAGTCTACGCAAGGGCGCAGCCTCTGCAGCAAACGCCATCGGAGCGCCACTGTCCCACATCCGCTACCAAGGCGGTTGGGCCACTAACTCTGATGTCGTTCTGGACTACATCGACCCCAACGTTCTTCCTTCTCCTGGCGCGTGGTTCTTCTTTGGACACATCGCCCCCCTCCGCCACTTCCAAGTCCAACAGGACTCCGCAGCGGTGGCCTTCCCAGTGCCTCCCTTATGACTTGGCGCTACCCCTTCTCCGTCAATCCACCGCTCTCTACGTTCGCTCAAGACTGGCAAAACCAGACTCAACTTTGAAATGATCTAAACTAGTTTATGGGGTTTCCATCCTTGACCTAACCGCTTTTTAGCTACAAGTGCTGCTCAGTGGTACGGGAACTAGTAACTGTTGTTGCGCCCTTGTTGGGTGCAGCACGAGTAGACATAAAAGCAGCCAGAACAGCTGAGCCTGCCATCTTCCAGTTTTCGCTGCGTTCCACGCAGCGCCCCCCCTGACTCCGTTTTCCCTCCACGCTTTCGCTAAACCATCCTGCCAATTTCGGCTCTTGACCGTGTAAAACAGCCTGCGCGACCTTTTTGGCAAAACCAGACTCAACTTTGAAACCGGGACTACCTACAGTAAGATCCTCGCGCTAGGGAATGTTTGCCAGGACCCTACCGCATTACCGAGTTTTCCCGCCTGGTATAACATAACCGTAGCTCCGGTAGGGTTGGCCCCGATATGGGCAACCGCGCGCCACCGGGTGCAGCCGGGCCGGAATAGATACCGGGACCCCCTGTAAGATCAAAAATATCGGGACCTCTCGCGTACGAGACGACCGCTCAACCGAGCGGACAAGAGGTGTATCTATGTCCGTACA
>VCJN01002977.1:0-41759 GCA_006384855.1 Tetraselmis striata | reverse complement strand
CTCGTGCCTATAGCGACATGCTTTCAGTGGCCTACACGCACGGTGTGTGCAACTTATGCCAAGGGCCGTATCCACCGAGTTTGGTGCGACGAGTGCCGCAATTTCCATAGGTTTGGACGGTTGGCGCAACCCACAACTTTCTGGCGCCAACGCATCATGCACTGATTTCGCGTTTTTGAAAGGGCGCCCACAAATGGTCGTGTTGTCGCGCGGGTGGGTATAAAGCGCACAATAGGCGTTCGCCCGAACTATTCCCACTGTAGTTAGCATGTATGCACATGCAGCCGGCGTTATCCTCGCCCATGCATGCGCTTTGCGATCGAAAATGCAAAACCCGGACTTATGTGGAGGGGTGTGCGCCGCACCAAGCACGCTCGACGAGGTCGCAATAAGGCGTCTTGGGACAGTGAGCCCTTTCGAGCCCGTGGCTCGCATGTGGATGCGTCATAGGCATATGCAGCCAGTAGGAACATTGGGGTGATTCAAACATGCCGCGTCGGCCGTATATGGCCGAATGACATATGGCCAACACACCCCTACACATAAGTTTGGGGTCCCTTTTCGGCAGTCTCAAGACTTTAGAAGTCTAGGGTACCTGAACGTAGGGCATATGAGATGAAACCCTGGAATCTTAGAGGGTTTTATAAAACCTGCATGACGAGTGGCTCAGACCGAGGCTTAAAGACCTTTGACTAGGGAATCACGCTGCACTTGGTGCGTGGATGGGCGTCGCCTGCAACTGCACCAAAACCGGGGTCGGTATCACGCACACGCCGACGTGCGTGAATAGACAACCAAACGGCGGGATGGCCATGAACGCGTGAGGAAACACATTGGCGAGGGGCTCGGGTGCATTTGGTTGGGGTGCAGCCGTGTGGGCGGCGGCCAGTACATGTCGCGTTGCGATACTGGCATGGCATCAGTGTCGGCCACGCGCAGCAACACCCCCTTGGCTTTAAAACGCTATAACTTCTCAGGGTTTGCTCAGAAAAACTTTTTAAAAATACCACGCGATTCCTCGTTTAAATCTGCGTCGAAAACAATCTTCCATAATCAAAAATCGATTTTTTTGGTCCCCGAAAAAAATCCCCAAAGATGATCATCCAAGTTGCCCCTCACTGCCTCATGTGCCCACCCATATCGGGCTCGTGGCTTTGCGCCAAGTGCGTGTCTAAGCCCCATACTCAGTTGCGCGAGAGAGTTATGTATGTGGATGACCACGGACCACCAACACTTGGCATGTGCCACCTCCTAGCGATACACACATCTTCCAGCCAAAATGCCATTTTCCACAGCATTTTTCAAGGAATTTCATATGAATCACAATCCACGCCTCTACCGCGCCACCCCGCCCACGAAACGGTGCAACTGGCATTCCACCACGCGCCCCCATAGTAGAGCATTGCCCTACACCAAGGGGGCCATCGAGCGCCTCTCCTACGTGCGTTCGCCACAGAAACAGCAGCATTTTCACCCCGAAACTGCTCCCCACAGTGGCCAACTTGTCGTTGGGGTGTCACGTCGTGCCTATAGCGACATGCTTTCAGTGGCCTACACGCACGGTGTGTGCAACTTATGCCAAGGGCCGTATCCACCGAGTTTGGTGCGACGAGTGCCGCAATTTCCATAGGTTTGGACGGTTGGCGCAACCCACAACTTTCTGGCGCCAACGCATCATGCACTGATTTCGCGTTTTTGAAAGGGCGCCCACAAATGGTCGTGTTGTCGCGCGGGTGGGTATAAAGCGCACAATAGGCGTTCGCCCGAACTATTCCCACTGTAGTTAGCATGTATGCACATGCAGCCGGCGTTATCCTCGCCCATGCATGCGCTTTGCGATCGAAAATGCAAAACCCGGACTTATGTGGAGGGGTGTGCGCCGCACCAAGCACGCTCGACGAGGTCGCAATAAGGCGTCTTGGGACAGTGAGCCCTTTCGAGCCCGTGGCTCGCATGTGGATGCGTCATAGGCATATGCAGCCAGTAGGAACATTGGGGTGATTCAAACATGCCGCGTCGGCCGTATATGGCCGAATGACATATGGCCAACACACCCCTACACATAAGTTTGGGGTCCCTTTTCGGCAGTCTCAAGACTTTAGAAGTCTAGGGTACCTGAACGTAGGGCATATGAGATGAAACCCTGGAATCTTAGAGGGTTTTATAAAACCTGCATGACGAGTGGCTCAGACCGAGGCTTAAAGACCTTTGACTAGGGAATCACGCTGCACTTGGTGCGTGGATGGGCGTCGCCTGCAACTGCACCAAAACCGGGGTCGGTATCACGCACACGCCGACGTGCGTGAATAGACAACCAAACGGCGGGATGGCCATGAACGCGTGAGGAAACACATTGGCGAGGGGCTCGGGTGCATTTGGTTGGGGTGCAGCCGTGTGGGCGGCGGCCAGTACATGTCGCGTTGCGATACTGGCATGGCATCAGTGTCGGCCACGCGCAGCAACACCCCCTTGGCTTTAAAACGCTATAACTTCTCAGGGTTTGCTCAGAAAAACTTTTTAAAAATACCACGCGATTCCTCGTTTAAATCTGCGTCGAAAACAATCTTCCATAATCAAAAATCGATTTTTTTGGTCCCCGAAAAAAATCCCCAAAGATGATCATCCAAGTTGCCCCTCACTGCCTCATGTGCCCACCCATATCGGGCTCGTGGCTTTGCGCCAAGTGCGTGTCTAAGCCCCATACTCAGTTGCGCGAGAGAGTTATGTATGTGGATGACCACGGACCACCAACACTTGGCATGTGCCACCTCCTAGCGATACACACATCTTCCAGCCAAAATGCCATTTTCCACAGCATTTTTCAAGGAATTTCATATGAATCACAATCCACGCCTCTACCGCGCCACCCCGCCCACGAAACGGTGCAACTGGCATTCCACCACGCGCCCCCATAGTAGAGCATTGCCCTACACCAAGGGGGCCATCGAGCGCCTCTCCTACGTGCGTTCGCCACAGAAACAGCAGCATTTTCACCCCGAAACTGCTCCCCACAGTGGCCAACTTGTCGTTGGGGTGTCACGTCGTGCCTATAGCGACATGCTTTCAGTGGCCTACACGCACGGTGTGTGCAACTTATGCCAAGGGCCGTATCCACCGAGTTTGGTGCGACGAGTGCCGCAATTTCCATAGGTTTGGACGGTTGGCGCAACCCACAACTTTCTGGCGCCAACGCATCATGCACTGATTTCGCGTTTTTGAAAGGGCGCCCACAAATGGTCGTGTTGTCGCGCGGGTGGGTATAAAGCGCACAATAGGCGTTCGCCCGAACTATTCCCACTGTAGTTAGCATGTATGCACATGCAGCCGGCGTTATCCTCGCCCATGCATGCGCTTTGCGATCGAAAATGCAAAACCCGGACTTATGTGGAGGGGTGTATGAAGCAGTAGTCGCTAACTTCACAGCTGAATCAGCGAAGCGTCGATTTTTCAGAAAATTTTCAAAGAACGGGTTCTATGTCACTGGCTTACAGTTCGATGAATTCCATTGCCAGCGCTTTGAAGTAGTCGCTACCAGCAGCGAGCGTTTGCATTGCCAGCGCTTTGAAGTACCAGAGTTTTTTCTCCATTACCAACAGCGAGTAGCGAGTACCGGCAGTACCAGAAGAAGCTAGGCGAGGGGAGGGCCCCGGACGTGCGGTCTGTGGCAGTCGGGGAGGCGGAGCGGCGCGCAGCGGAGCGGGCAGTGGTGGACAACATGAAGGAGGCATACGTGTCGGTGCTCGCTCCATCTCAGCTCGGCGTTGGCATTCCCGCGGGCGACTCTGTGCTCATCCACGGCGTCCGGCTCATCGCCGAGAAGCTTGGCCCACGTGCCGTCATCGTCCACACAGACCTTCGCAACGCTTACAACGAGGCATGGCGCCGCACCATCATCCAGCGCCACATCGATTGCTCTCAACTACACCCTGTCATCCCTGCGCTCCTAGCCTCCCTCTCCACGGATTCGTATCTGGTCGTGGACGACCAATCCGCCCCTCTGCGGTCGGAGGACGGCGTGCAACAGGGCGCACCTTTGGCCACGACTTCCTTTTGCGTCGCGATTCACCCCGAGGTGCAGCAGTGTGATACCACGTTGGAGGTCAATGACGGGGCGGCGCGCTTCAACGCCGACGATGGATTTTTGGTGGGCCTTCCGGAGCACGTTTGGCCGGCTCTTCACGCCTTCCGCACGTCCATCAAGGCGTCCGTGGGGCTTGAGGTGCGCTTCGACAAGATGCAGGCGTACAGCGCTGACATGGAGGCCGCGCGGCGTGAGGCTCCGGCCGACATCGAGTGGCCCGAGCTAGATGGCCATCACGGCATCGCGATCCTAAACGTGCCGCTCGGATCGCAGAGTATGTGCAGGCGTGCATGCGCGGCAAGGCGGAGGAGCTACGAGAGGAGGTGGACGCTAGCCTGAGCAAGCTTCTGTATGCCAAGCCCAGCCGTCGGTACACCCACGCCTTGCATCACCACGCATGGGCCCTGCTCAAGCATTGCATGCAACACAAGGCGGGGTATTGGCTCCGCAATTGTCTTCCGTCCGAGGTGGGGGCCTTTGCGGAGGCGGTGGATGCCACCATCCTCGCGGCGGTCGATCGGGTGCTAGGGGTCTCTTTTGATCCCTCCACGTACGGCACCGACACCAATCCGGTGGTCGCCGATTTCTTGGCGGAGCTTTTGCACGACCCCGACCCCATGGCAGCGGAGGTGGCTACCTTGAGCGAGGATGCAGTGGCCATGGCGCGCAGCAGGCTTAACCTCCCCACTCGATTGAAGGGAGCTGGCATCCGCCGCATTGCAATCCTCCCAAGGTTCCTGACTAGGAACTCCGGCACCAACACCCCCACCCTTGGTTTCTTTGACCCACAGCTCGGGTCTGTACTTGGCCGAGGCAGCTTCAACGCAACTTGTTCCGCCCGCCAGTATGACCACTTCCTCAACGATGCTCATGGGTCGGACAGCTACGCCGCGGAGATGCGCGAGGCGTGGGGCCGCCTCCAAGCGGCTACTGCTTGCCATCTCGGCGACGCAGATGCACGCCAGATGGAGCAAGAAGTGGAGGCTGCGTCGGGCTCGCAAAAGGAGCTGACAACATTTCTTGACCAGGCCAACAACTCTCGGCTTCGAAATGAGGTGTGCGCTCTCCCTGCCACATGTAGGGAACGGATCTTGTTCAACCAGCTCGACGCGGCGTCAGGCATGTGGACAGTGGCCATCCCCACCGCGCGGACAGCCATGACTCCGCATGAGCTGCGGGAGGTCGCTACCGGGTACTTCTTTCTGCCTAGCCCGTGCTTGGCCCCGGTGGTTGGGAGCCAGATCATTCTGCCCTCGACGGAGCACAACCCCGTCACTGTTGACCTATACGGCGACGCGCTCATGAACCTCCCGGCGCCTAGAGACGCTCACTGGCGTGTACAACACGACGCTATCGCATATGCCTTCCGCGATCACTGTGTTCACGACCTAGGTATCGCGGTACGGCGGGAGGTGGATGACTTGTTCCAACAAGCAGTGCCTCTCGGCAACACCGTACCCAGGGATGAACTCAAGGACCTCGTGCCGGACGCAGAGCTCTCCCTTCCGGCGTTCAACGTCGTGACCGGGAGTTATGATCCCCGGAGCTTGAAGTCCACGCCGCTAGAGTTCAAGACTATGCGGCACGGGGTCAAGTACACTTCAGTGCCCGGGCCACGGCTGTGGATCGGTTTGAGCGCTCCCTGTTGGGCGACATACAACGGGGGTTGGCTGCGCGGGATGTGGCGTGGCACAACACGGAGCCCGGACAGAAGGGTCCTCTTCGAGACATCCTGGATATGTCGGAGTACACGGGCATGGTCTTCGGCACAATGGGTGAGGTGAGCAAGGGGGTGCACCGCACAGTGCGTGGTATCGCATGCTTGGATACGGACCGGGGTGCCCTCTCATCGCGGGGCACTCGGTGCATCACCCGGGCTCACCGGGAGGCCTTGCTCGCAAGAGATTTCCTCGGGGTCCTGAGCTTGGTGGCCGCTCGAAGAGAGCGCGCTCGCTGCCTCATCAGACGGCGCAGATTCGTCTGCCATCCCGTTGCTGAAGCTGCACAGCACGTCCGAGGATCACCCACACACACACGTGCACGCGTGGCCCGGACTCTGAACCGTGTGCGCATCACTCATCCATCCCGCCTTATGCGGGATGCGGGCCGCTTTTAGGCGGCTTGCTGTGTTGATTTTCTAATTTTGGGGAACTGCCTTTTTTGTAATTCACACCAGTACCAGTACCAGCAGCGAGTAGCGAGTACCAATACCAGCAGCGAGCGTTCGCATTGCCAGCGCTTTGAAGTACCAGAGTTTTGTTTCCATTACCGGCGGCGAGTAGCGAGTACCAGTACTCATAGCCTCCCAACTGTGAGATCGTAATCGGACGGCTGTGTAATTAAAGACCGTGGGCGGGTGGGTGGACGAGCGGATGGGTGGATTATAGTACTTAGTAGTACATTCCAGTAGATAAGCGCTTTAGTCATGCACCTATAGGCCCGATCCGCTGCACTATACGGGTACCCGTACGGCAATAAAGCTCACCGCCGAAAATTCGATGCTTCGCTGGATAATCCTTATCGATCGTATAATACTTCTATATAGAAGCTAAGCTATAAGCTATCCCGCATTACTCGGACTTCCTCTTGCACTCCATGCGGAAAGTACAGGAAACCTGAGCCACCGCATTCACACGGTCCGTTTCGCAAAGCTTGCTGCGTGTATGCCTACAAGCGGCCCTGACAGCAACCGCTTCCGAGGCCGCCTCTTACGCGCTGCGACAGCGTTCCAAGTGACTGATCCTCCAAGTGAGGGTCGCCTTGGTGAAGTCCGTGAGCGTTCCCCTGAGTACTACGATTCCATCTTCCGCGTTGCCGCTTGCCGCCCATTTGGCCTTCCGGCGGCTCCTGTCCTCTCCCTTGGCGAGCCATGCCCTTGTGCTTTTTGCTCCTTCTCGGAACAAGGTATGCTGGCCCGTTTTGAGGATGCTGGATTGGATTTCACTCCTTCAACTTGGGCGGTCGCGTACGCTGATCACGTGGCACGTTGCTCTGGGGGCGACTGCAATCACGCCGCACACGAGTGGGCGGCACATGGCCTAACTCGAGTAGGTGCCGGCTGTAGCTTCATCGGTATATTCCGAACTGTCGATAAGCAACCAATACCTAAGACCCGACGGTCTCCTACTCTTCTGGCTTAACCGTGTAGTAGGGCAAGGTGGGCGGGAGCGACGATGAAAAGCCGGAACTCAGCCGAATCTTGCAAACCTCATAACACTCAATGTAGTGGGATAGCCGAGCGAGGTTCCTCCGACCTCCGCAACCCACTGCACCCTGACCTAGTGTCGCTTGCTCTTCCTCCTACTCCGTTGGTGCTGCCGGAATATTGATAAGCACCAAATACCTTAGACCTAACTCCCAACATACTCCACTCAGAAATTTATACATTACACCGTAGACAGCGGCGCCCGGATCAACACTCGCTAGTTCATGTAGGGGTGTACGCCGACGCGTATTGCGCAGTTGCGCCCCTCGCAGCGTCGTCAACGACGTGATATGCTATGCCGGAAAGCTACTTCGAGGTACTTCTCCAACCCCTCATATGCCGATCTCGACGGATGTGTATGCCCAACCTATAGGTGGAGTGCCTCGATAACTAGCGACTTGCAGATTCTACAAGGCACGCCGGCGTATACGCGCAGCGTGCGACGAGGCGTCATCAGGTAAGGGACCACCTATCGGATACCGTCATTTGAGTGAGCGTACGGATCGCAATTGTTCGTTGCGCGACTTCGGCTGCCCTCAAAGATACGGGTTACGCCGTATGGCGCCCCTCGCCAGGCAGCGGCCCGCCATGAGCGGAGGGTCATGGGTGCGGCATGCCTGCCGGCATCACCCCCACCTTCACGTGGTGGGCGCTAGTATCCCCTTAGACGGGCGGTACTACCCAGCTGAATGCGGGCTGAGCGGGGTGGCCGATTATGGCGTGGCCTCGGATCCTGCGACGACCGGGGAACTCTACCGGGGGCAGCTTCAAATAATACTCGTAGTCCCGGTAGCGCCACTGGCGCCGCCGGGCAGCAGCCTTGTGCGCGGGGTTGCTAAAAACAACGCATGTACGATCTCGGCGGCCATGCGTCAGTCTATCCGATATCCGCCTATGGGTGGGGAAACGGGATATGTACAACTCGCGGTCGGGGGCAGCCTACTCGCGAGGGTTGTTCGAAACAACTTGTGTTTTCGTACTTCGGCGCGACCCGCCCGGTACGGGGGCGATGCAATACTCGGCACAACCTTGCACGGTGGCGGCTGTAACAAATTCAACAGTGTAACGGGCCGAGGAAGCCGCCATTGGGCGGTGACTTTGGCCATGAGCGTGGGCAGGTGGTTGCCGCGCGTCGGGCGATCCGGCGGTAGTGTGCTGGATAAAATCGGAGATCATATGGCCACCGGCGCATGGGGCGTTTTCCCCGCCTTCACCTACCAAGCAAGTCCGAGGACGTCCGAGGACACCGTTGGCAACAACTGAAGGCGGGGGCTCATCCCAGCAGCGCGACGGCCGAGTGGCCTCGCCGCGTGCCCGTGGCTCGTGATGGAGCTTAGCACTGGAGCATGTTGCGACTCCGGGGGGGGGGGGGGGGGGGGAATAAACGGCGGGAACATGTGCGTATACGGCGCAATCACGTGATCACATGTTTCTGTGATCGGGCTAGAGAGTACATGCTTGCGCCCGTGTACGAGCGAAATAAACCCGTATAAAGACGCTTGTCCCGAACACTTGATTCAATTGTAACACACTTCACATACGCCGTAGACAGCGGCGCCCGGATTGACGCCCGATGGTCCAACCAACTAGGTGTACGCCGGCGTGTAAGCATTTGCGCTCATTGCAACGTCATTGGCAAGTAAGGTGATCCGCTGCCGGTACGCTAGTTCCATGTACTCTTCGATCCTTGCGCTGATATCCACGGGTGCATAAGACCGACTACACTGCCAAGGTGACGTGCAACGAGAACTAGCGCCTTGTATGTCCTGCGGGCACGCATGCGGGTGCGCGCCGCGTACGACGTGGCGTCTTCATCACATGGGGCATCTGCCGGCTAATTTCGTTTGAGTGAGCGAACGCATCGCGCGATCGTGCGTGTCGCGGTGGTACGGCTAGGTTATTGCGGCTGCCACTCGGAGATTTAGGGTACATGTGCATGTACGCCGTATAGTAGACAACGGCGCCTGGGCGGTCAACACCAGCTGGTCGATTTAGGTGTACGCCGGCGTGTACGGAGTTTCGCTCATCGCGGCGTCATCAACAGCACGATATGTTGTTGTTTATAAACTAGCTCTAGGTGCCGGCCCCCACTTCGGGATCATTCTGTGGGTGTGTATGGACACAATGCTGGAGCGCAATGAAAACTAGCGCCTGGCTCGCAGATCATGCAAGGTACTCCGACGTGTGCGCGCCGCGTACGACGGGGTGTCAATATCAGAGGGGTCAATTGCCGATTAGAATCGCATTTACTTTACATTCGCGTGTGTTTCGCCCGGGAGGTGCTTGTACCAAAATGCGCCGGCTTATGATTATAAACCGCCTCCCGCTAGGAGGGCTGGCGCGATCTCGTTTTCCAAAGTGCGCCGGTGCTACGACGGGAAAACGGGTTGAGGTCCTAATGTAGGTCGTCATGAAAGTGGGTAGCCTTGTTCGCCGCGAAAAGCAATAGTTGTTGCGTCACCGCGTGATGGAAAAGCTCGCCCTCGCCCTCCACCCTCGCGACCCAAATTGGGGTCGGGTTGCTGCCGGAAATCATAGTCGTGCATTTTGCACAAATAACGGTAAATAACGTCCCGGCCTGCTGGCTGCCGCGGGCAAATTCGGCCCTCCTCCACAACAAGCTCTGGCCCGTACGTACATCAATCGCACCCGCACCACCACTTGGGCCATCCCCTTGTGGCGGCGAGCTCCCATCTGGGACGTGGCGTCGAACCACGGCATGCCGTGCACGCTGATAAGGTAGGCGAGCAAACTACGCCAGTACGCCTCATCGACCCGGTGACGGTGACTCGAGACGTGCGAGAGGATATAAGACTTAGCCTAGCAGTTCCAGAAAGGCCGGACCCTTATCGCCCGTTCCACGCGCCTTATAATCAACCTCCATATAATAGCATGGGTGAAAGAAATGCCCCGGCATTGGAATCGGCCGGCCCATTGGGTCCGAGTGGGCTTTTGCCCCCATAAACTTGACACAACTCGCGAGCGGACCGACCACATGTGTGGGCTCGGTGACATAGCTGCAGCCGGCGGGGGCGGGGGGGGGGGGGGGGGGGGGGGGGGGGCGTTCCTGAATTGACATCCGTGACGGACGTCACTTGACTACCTACGCCCCGGTGTTGGTTGCATGGGTCTAGATGGTAGAGGCGCCAAATACTACTGGTCGGTGCGCATGTGTGGATACCCCCCCCCCCCCTGCGCCTCAGCGGATGATGTGCGCTTATTGGTGCCGGACAGTGTCGGCTCGACTCTGTCCATTATACGGGTGGTGATCCCATGGACCATATATTCCATCGATATGATACCAGTACAGCTCATCAAGGGCAGTGGTGCCGCCTACGCAGGATAGTGTCGGCCATGCCGTAAGATAGCCGGCTTGCTCAGCATCACACAATAAACAGGAGCAAAGCTGTAAGATATTTAGTTTAGTGATCGGTCGAGCTGCATGGCACAAACGGAGAGCTCGGCTCGTCGACCGGCGGTGCCGGACGGCGTCCGGTTCCAGAGGTCGAAGCCAATCCTGGAGGTGGTGGCGCGGACTGCGGCTCGTGGGATAGCGACGCGTGCGCAGAATCGAACCGGCGTGCGCAGAATCGAACGTCCTGGCAGCGATAACGGCTCGTTCTCCTCGCCAAGTGCATCTTGACCGAGTAGCACACCCCACTACTCATGGCGTGTCTCGTAACACGCCGAGCAAGCAATCATAAAGCGGTAGTGTAGTTGCTCGCATAGACATCCTTAGGGACACCCGATGTACACGACTTGACCGCGCCGCACGCGCAGTAGGGTACGCACAGCACACAAGTACCTGCGGATAATCGAAGGTCATGTGTTTGTCGGGTATCTTCGCACATATGCATCATATCGACTCACACCGAACGGGCAGTTGTTAGCCCGTTCCCGTCCGTGGCCCGCATATGTAACATGTGTGACTTGTGGTTGCCGCAGTGCGGCGCGTTACCGGACGGAGTGCGAGGGCAACGCCATCTTTCTGCAGTGTGCCGCACCGTGCTCGCGGCAAGCCGTTGCCCAAAATACGTGCCAAAAGGCTACCCTGTCGTACCCCACCACATCGCTTGCTTGGGAGTTCGGCGCCACCAGCTGGTCTCGGCCCGAGAGATAGCGTGCCAACATAGTCAGCTCCTTGCTGCTGTCTTCATTGTTGCTAATAAAGAGATCAGTGTGCGCTTCCGACGCAGCCAATAAATCGCGGTGTGTCGGTCTATTCCCTCATTGTGAAGCTCGGCTGCCAACTCCGCGGGGGTTTCAAGGTGATTGCCTGCCCCCCCGCCCCCTCCACTCCCCACCCAGCCCCTTTCGGACGAGTGGGGGGACGCGCGGACGCGCGTCGGGCGCCATGATATGCGAACGGACGGATGTGATGGTGGCAAGAGCAGGTGGCGGCGAGACGATAGTCTTGACGATATCTGAGCGATTAAAATAAGCCGAAACTGACCCGGACTTTGCAGACCTCTTGACTATTATAGTCGGATATCCGAGGTGAGTCCCTACGACCCCCGCGGCCCAGCACTACTAACACCCTAACCTAGTGTCGCTTGCTCTTTCTCCTTCGCCACTGCTGCAGTTGTTGCCCGTTGGTGCGCAACGCTTCTTCAGGTGTAGCAGCAGCTAACGATAGGCGTGGAATCTTGTTGTCCGCCAAACGCCGAGTGCTAAGCGAAGAGCGCGCGTTAAAATACCTGTAATATACCATTTTATATCGCCGCCACTGCTGTCACAACAGCTCCGAACACGGCGAAATATCAAGAATAATCCTTAATCCTTATATATTGCCGGCACACGCGCGCGAAATATAAAGAATAAAGAATACCTATACACTCGCGTAGTCGTCCGTACTCCCCGTACCCTCATCCCAACGTCGTCAGCAGCAGCGCCGCCAGCACGAAGCGGTGTGTGCCATATGTCCTTGGCCGCCTGGGACCAATATGATACGCACGCACCCACCCACCACTTGGCCGCACTCGGTCTTACAATTGACAGGAAGTGTATTACGCCGCGGTCCGGCTGCTGCAGCAGGACTTGAAGAAAGCGGCGAACCTCATTTGATCAGCAGCAGCGAACGATACTATCCTATATGGCGCGCCTCCACAGCCACCATTCGACGCCAGCTCCGGCATCTTTTCCACCAGCCCGCGCCGTCACTAACCCCCCACGGCCGGATGTGGGTCGTCGAGGTACCTGCGGGTACCAGCTACCAGTCAGACATGAGGTCCATGTAACAGCCAAGACGCGGGGCCACGAGGAGGGGCACGAAGTGTCGGCGCCGCTTCGCGAGCGATGGCCCGCCTCGGCATGGGCCAGACGGCAGCGCGCCGGCAGCCCCTTCCCGCGCGCCTTCCTGGCTATGGACGCCGCCGACCCCGCTGGAATCAGTGTTTCCTATGGCCCTGAGGAAGGCACCTTGGCGGAGGAGGCGGCCGCTTCCGGCGTCGAGGAGGTTTCGCGGCTGCGTCGGCGGCTGGCCGAACGTGAGGACGAGGTGGCCAGGCTGACGGCCGCTCTGGCGGAGAGAGATGAACAGCTATCGCAATTGCTGGCCGCGGCCTCGGCGGACGTGCAGGAGCCGAATGTGGAAGAGCCGAGCACAGACAATGATGGCGCCGAATCCTGTTGGCCTGATACTGCACGGCTGGCGGCGGTGGTGGATACGCTGGGGCACACTCTCGGCGTCGACATCGCTCTCGTTCGCCACCTGGGCTCGGGCAAGTTCGCAGAGGTGGTACTAGCGGAAGTTGGGGGTACCGGGCAACGAGTGGCGGTGAAGATAGCGGAGGACGACGTCGACAGGGGGCTGCTGGCTACAGAGAGCGGCAACATCGCACGCCTGGCGGCGCTGCCGGGCAGCGATGCGCACATAGTCAGCCAGCTGCACCGCTACGTGGAGCTGCATGTGGAGCTTGGTCCAGGTGTGAGCTTCAGTGCGGGCGCGGTGGTGCTGGAGCTGGCGGATGGTGACTTGGAGAGCTGGGTGCGCGCGGTCCTAGGCCCGGAAGGTTCGGGCCTGGAAGCGGTTGCGCCCGCGCTGGCACGCTGGGAGCGCTCCCTCATGTGGCTGCACGCCCAGGGCTGCCTGCACCTGGACATCAAGGCCGAGAACGCGGTTTACTTCGGGTCAGCCGCTGAGGGAGCCATCAAGCTCATCGACCTATCTGGGTTGATCATGCGGCACCACATCCCGGGCGTACCCGACGACGTGCCCAATGAGCAGCTGGTGTGGGACACCGCCGACCTGCAGCGAGCGGGCCTCGCCTACGTGTGCACCGACGACTACTGCCAGCCGATGGAGATGGGCTTGGGCGGTCGACTGCTGGACTACTCCATCGACTGGTGGAGCGTGGGCGTCTCCAAGCTTGAGCTCCTACGCGCCGCGCCCAATTTTTTTGACGAAGAGGCGGACACACCGCAGCTTGTCATGGAAGCACTCAAGTCCGGGCAGCTGGAGGTCGCCTTGCGAGCACGGCTAGCTGCCTTGCTGGGAACCAATGATGTCGATGCTCCCCAGGTGTCCCATTGGGCGAAGTCTGTCATCACCAATCTACACGGGAAGGCCGCACCACTGCTGTAGGCTGGCTTTGGCGGCAGGGAAGAGAGGAGGGGGGGGGTTGAGGGGCACATCCATGCTCATCCAATAGTGGCCCACTACTGCGACAACCACGTCATGCACTGTGTAATCGCGCCACGGGTGGTTCCTTACTGCACTGATTTGTTCAAGCAGCTCTGCAGGCCGCGATTGAAGGGTTGGTATACCCGTGTCAAATGATTCCGCACATATGGAGGTGCTGTCGTTAATTTGACGCAGTGGCTGACTAGGACACCAGGAACCGACAATTGCCACGCTACAGCCCAGCTGCCAGCCACGCCCTTCAGTCATCGACTTTGATATTTCTAACAACTTTGTTTCTGCCGGTTTGAAAACCTCACAGGCCAGCTTCCTTACGGCGCCCGACTGGCTGCATAGGGTTGCCCGTGGCATGCAGCCCTCTGAAGGCTGAGTCCACATTCCACCAGGCGTGGTACTCCCGATCATGCCTTACACAAGCAGTCCCGAAGCTGTGACACATCCTCTGACATGATACAACCTCTCCTCTCATTTCATCCATGTGGCAGAGCATTACATCTATGGGCCACAGATTGGGCGAATCGTTGACATGTGCAATTCACATTGATACCTTTATTTGACCCCTGTCTATCCGAGGGGTATAGTAATTGAAATCTGAACTTTCTATAACTGTGTTCCTGCTTTGTCTTTGATGTTAAACAGGCCAGCTGCCTTATGGCCCTGCTGCATGACCCCGCATAGGGTCCACAGACTATCTGAATAGTGCGTAGCGTGCAGCCCTCTGAAGGCTAGAAAGTTTAGTAATATCACGAAATGCATCAATGTAGAGAGAGAGAGAGGGAGAGGGAGAAAACTGGAGTTGTAGCATCACGGCGTCCCTGCTGTGTAAGCAGCTAAGCCGTTGTGGTGTCAATGTAATGGCGTCTACGGGTACTAGGATTATTCATACACGTATACAAGGATGTATACTGCATCTTCAACATCGGTCAATAGCAACAACAATCTTGCTACCTGCGTTTTTTGTTCTTCTGAATGCCGGCACCGCAGTCTGTGCGTCTGTGCGGGTGTAGCTATCCGTGTGAGCTTAAAATATAACTGCTTTGTTTACTAATTCTTGGTCTTGATCTTCTCTCGCCTCGTGCTTCATCTCCGCATACAACCGGTGTGGCCATGGGCCACACGCCACCACCAAACATACCGTCCAGTGCAGCGGGCAAGGGGGGCGCAGGAAGTAGCCCTATCTCAGCAGCGCATCCTGCAGTACGCCCCTGGCCGCCGCACCTCTCGCGACCCGCCCTTCGTGTGGGCGGCGCCTAATGAGCTTATCAGCCAAGGCATCGCCGGTGCGGCTCATCGAGGTGCTGACCTACTCGCTTCAATTTGCATTCCCCACGAGCAAGACCTCAGGCAAACACGCCAGTGACTGCACGACCGTCCGTAAAACAACATCCCAACGCTGCCAGGTGCTTCGCCAAGGGTGCTCTCTCACAGGACGTGTAGAGCACCAGGGCTGCATAGAGCATGCCGAGTGTGTCAACACATACTGCCCCTCTCCAGTGAAGCATGCTTCACTCTTGGCTTAGTCATCCGCCACCGCCGTGTTGAGGTGCCCCGATAATTGGTGAAGCACTCACGGGCATCAGCCGTGCCCCCTTGAATAGCTATCCCAGGCAAAGGGTCGAAGTTTCCACCTAGCGGACCAAACAACCAGAGGCCGCCTTGGGCTCCGAGATGAACAGTGCGCGGAGACGGATAATAGCCGCGAGGACATGGTTTGAAGGATTGAGGGGCAGCCCAGGGCTGCTGGGCGGAGGAGGGGCTGGGCAACACAGGAGGCAGGCCGGTAGCTTGAGCTGTAGAAACACAATGTGTTCCCCGTCGCGGTTTGGGATGGCAGGCCCTAAGATCAACTCAGTCTGGGCGGCTGAGAGCAGCATGCTAGCACGTTGTAACCAATTTCAATTCCAATCGGGCGGCCGGGCTTCTCCTCAAGCCCTCGAGTCCGAATAGGCAATGCCGGCGCCCAAGGTAGGGCAGCTTCAAGAGTCGGCAGCAACAAGCATTGTTTGGCAGCTCTTCCCCAGCGGGTGAGCCCCCAAGAGGATCCGTCACAAAGCCGTCAATGCCATGTGGCTAGAATTGTGCATGGTGGCCAATACGCGGCATGCTCAGCGGTTCTTCTCTATCCACTGTGCTACCAATGGGTGGTCGCCCGCCAAGCGCCAGCACGCATCTGCATCCCACGGGCACCCCTGCGCCCTGGCCCACCGCAACACCTCCAGGTGGCCTCTTTCCGCCGCGTCCGAGCAAGTGTGCTTGCCCCAGGGGCAGCCTTCCGCCCTCAGCCACTGAAGCACATCCAAGTGTCCCCCCCAAGCTGCGCAGGAGCAAATGTTGTCATTCCAGGGGCAGCCCTGCGCGCTTGCCCATTGCAGCAACTCCAAGTGGCCTCCCTGAGCTGCCTCCGAGGTTGCGGCTTCGTACCATGGGCAGCCTTGAGCTCGAGCCCACTTGAGTACCTCCAACCGCCCTTCCTGGGCAGCATAGGTGCAGGTGTGTTCATTCCAGGGGCAGCCCTTTGCCCTCGCCCACTTCAACACCTCCAGGTGTCCACCCTTGGCTGCCCGGGCGCAGGTCCACACATTCCAGGGGCAGCCCTGCGCCCTCGCCCATTGCAACAGTGCAAAGTGGCCTCCTCCAGCTGCCACCGTGCAGGTGTCTTCAGCCCAGGGGCAGCCCTGCGATCTCAACCACTGCAGCACCTCCAGGCACCCTCCCCAGGCTGCCTTTGCGCATGTGTCCTCATCCCAGGGGCAGCCTTGCGCTCTCAACCACTGCAACACTGCCAGCTGCCCATGCTGGGCTGCCCAACCGCAGGCCGCGCTCGGCAGCACCCAGGCACGGGACTGCACGCCCCACTGCAGCGCATCCAGGCTGCCGATCTGCACGACGAACTTCAACAACTGGATGTCGTCCACCAAGGCGCAGCCCTGCTCCGCCACCCACCGCAACGCCTCCACCCGAGTGGTGAACCACCGCGGGTCCATCCGCCTGTTGCCGGCTTCCGGCTGCTGTCCCCCTGGCGAGAAAGAGCATGGAGTACATTATTCACTGGCCGATGCGCGTGTGGCACAGGGCTGCTTCATAAGTTCGTTGCGCATCCTGCAAGCGCAAAAGAACGCAACGAGCCTGCATCGGGCACGGCTTAAATGAAGCACTTGCCTTTTGGGGCCTTTGCCGCTGCCGCCGCCGCGGCGCGGTCAACACCGTCGCGCGCCGCCCGGCACACGCCCCGCAGGACTCCACGCACGTTGCCGCTGAAGGCGCCGTGCAGATGGCCCGCTACCGACTTCCACTCGTCCGGCGACAGCTCGACCCGCCGCGACGCCGCTGCCCTCTCGCGCATCGCGCGCGTCATCACCATGGCTGCAGGCTCGCGTGTAGGTCACTGTACTACGCCGGCAGCCCCTGTGCAGCACGTCGCCTGTCGCTACAGGGTCTAGGGTTGTGCAGGGCGGCCTAGGACGGGCCCCTATGACGGGTGTTGTGCCACGGGAAAGTCTACGGGTTACATCTACGCTCCGCGTGGCGAGACTTTTGACCTGCTAAATAATCCTTAGTACCTGCTGTACCAGCCCGATGCCCGTGCCCAGCCACCATTACCGGGCTGCCGGCGAATTTACGACTGCGACTATACTCAACCGGGCGCATGCGCAGACGATGAGTTCTCGTCCAACCAGCGCAGAGCAGTCGCCAGGTCCTGAGAAGGTCGCTACATGCATTCAAACACCAAATCTTAAAAGACTGCCACATGGCGCCGGTAGCGACTATGCCAGCAGTAATCGTCGTTGTGTATTCCTGCTCATTACATAATATATTAATCATCGGCATTTCTATACGCATGTGTTCCCGTACAGGTAAAGCCCGCTTTTAGGCGGCTTGCTGTGTTGATTTTCTAATTCTGGGGAACTGTCCTTTTTGTAATTCACGCAGGTAAAGCCCGTAGTGTTCGAATGGACAAAAAGGGAGAAAGGGTGCTGCTTCTACTAAATTTTTATTGCATAAGGGCTTTCACAAAAGCGCACAACAAACAGAACCAACAGCAACTATGAAAGGGTGCTGCTTCTACTCATGTCGCTATATACCCGGTAGGGATTACCAGTAGGTGTTAAAAAAACAAATAGCGGAGAAATGGCCAACAAAAGGAGAAATCGCTACTTCTCCCGCGGGAGAAAGCCCGCCTGATTGGCGCGATCGTCGATGAGGTGCTGCCAAGCTGATTAGCACAACCCGACGGGACGATGCCAACCCCACGCCCCCACCCCGGCGCGGCGGAGGATGCGTAGCCGCCGCAACCCGCAGCTTCCCCTTTCCCCCAGCCGACCGAACCCGTCGCCTAGCTATACCGTGTAGTAAGGCGACGGGTATTGACGAGAACTCGGCGATTCACAGCCGCCTTTGTCGCGCGGGTCGTCGCGACTCCTCTGCCACGAACAGCTCGCTTCCGCCACGCGCCGCCCCTTCCGCCCGCCCCGACTCAGGCCGCGCCGCCCGCGCCCCCCAGTCAGCGGTTCATATGCGAAGTCCGGCGTATCAAGTAATAAACGGCGTGAGGCGGGGCGAAGACCGATCACACATGAGCGAGTTGGGCGGGATGTAGCGACTAATAATAATGTAATTCTCATCTCCTACCTGTACTGTAAATGTAACATACACAGCAACTACCCGATGTACAGCGATCATGGTATTACATGTATTCAGCGATACATGGTATTTCTATGCACTCTCTGGACGCTCTCCCTGTAACCAAAAAGTTTATGTACAGCGATCGTACATACAAGGTATTTGTTGTGACTGAGTGTTATATCAGCACCAAGGAAGCAAATAAGTAAGCATTACTATTATTCCTTCTATAAATCATCGTCCGCGCGCCGCTTCCAAAATCTGGCCGCCCCGGCGGCGGCGGCGACGCCGACGTTTTGTCGACGAAGCGCCTGTCGTTGGTCGTCGCGCCGCCACCCTCGTCCCGCGTGTACTACTTCACGACTCGCCCCTCCTACCGAGCGAGAATAGCAACGGCAGGACCACAACAGCACGCCTTGCCGCACTCCGCCCCCTCCATTGCCTAGTCAAGCAGCGCGATGGACGTCATCCTGCACGGCATCCACCAGTCGCGAGCCTACCGACTCGTACTGTACCACCAGAAGCGCGGCAAGCTGCCCATCTTCCCCGCGGAAGGATATGGCGACGAGGTATGGCGACGATAGAGCGGGGCGCAGGGTTCTCCTGCACCTCACTGGTCCTGGTTGTGATTGGGAGAGCGCACAGGGGCTGCGGCGCGGACGAGTTTCTTGAGCTGCCACTGCCTTGCGCGCCATCGCGCTGCAGGCCGTGGAGCTGGGGCCGCGCACGAACAACGATGGTCCCGCATTAACGCTGCTGAGAAACGTGACGGTCACACAGAAGGAGTTCCAAGACTGGTTCCACGGCTCCTACCTGAAATCGTAAGTGGGGCGTCAGTAGGGTAGAGGCACCCACCCCGCGTGCCTCTCACGCGCGCCGGGGGCACAGACGGTCGCCATGTCTTAGCCCTCCTGGCGCTCCGAGCCGTCCTCCTGCGAGACATGGTCACACTGACACCTGGCTCTCCTTTGCCAGGAGCCGGTATGTTCTGCGACTGTACTTCTTCGACCGGAAGCGGCCACCTGTACCAACATGGGAGGTGCGATGAGCTTTGGCATCATGTGACAAGGGTAAACTAGGTGGGGAAGGCCGGGTTGGGTTGAGGGGGGAAGGAAGGCGGGGGGGGGGGGGGGGGGGGGGGGGTGTCTCAGCAGAGAGCAGCTGCCAGCGGGAGTGCTGATCCAGCTGCTGCGCGCATTGCAGGACGCGGTTGCCAAACTTCTGGAGATGGGGCCGCCCAGCGGGGCGATGCGGCTGCAGTGCTTCCCCAGGAAGAGGGAGGCTTGGCTGGGCGTGAGAGCGCCATCCTCGTCCCCATCCCCCACGTGCCATGTTGGATCTCTTCTCAGTGATGGGCTCAATACCTCTGTGCCCGCATGCCTGGGAGTTGATTCTGAGGCAAGCATGGCGTGCTTATGACAGAACAATCTGCCAGAGAGCTACCTGTTGGACCCCAAGAAGTTTGATTACGTGCTGTCGGCGGTGGAGGCGGACGGCCAGGTGTGGTACTCCATCACGCCCGCAGGTGCGCTGCCGGATCATGGGGCGTATTGCCTGTCAAGTGAGTGGGGGACATTGTGTGGATGGCGGACTATATTCGTGGAGGGCGGAGGCGCTCAGGCAATGGGCGGCCGCCGGGCCGCGCTCCCCCCCCTAGAGGGCATGTACATCAACAGCTCAGTGGAGCCCTGCCGCTTCGGGGAGGACTCCACCAAGGTGAGCAACAGTCCATCCTGCGACCGGAGCCAACCCTCCCCGGCTCTTCTACATCCCTTTGTGCCTTGATCATGTTATCACCCACCTCGGCCGCATGTTGCATGGCGGCTCGGGAAACAGGAGCACGCCCAGAGCTGGCTCACAGGCGCCCTGTGGGTACCCATTCGCATTGGCGCACGGATCCACCCCCGAATGACTGCAGCTGGCGATTGCCGACTTCCCTGGTGGGAATATGTTAGACACATTCCGTCCTGTTCTCTATGCTTCAGCGGCACCCGATCGGTGAAGCGGCCATCCATTACAACGGCAGGCGATTGGTAGCGGGTGCGTGTTGTTGGGGTGCGTGACAGGAGTTTAGTAAGCATGGATCCCAGCCCCCCTTTGCAACCACCTCCGCGAGCCTGAGCTGGAATTCGCTGTCAACTGCTGCGGGAACAGGCGCACAGCAAGCTGGAGGAGGCGCTGCTGATGGCGGGCGTGACGTACAAGGGGCGGCGTGATTGGTGCGCGCTGGATCTCGGCGCGGCGCCGGGCGGATGGACGTCCATCCTAGCGGAGCAGGTCAAGTAAGTCGGGGCTGCAGGCCATGGCGCAGCGCGGGCGGCACAAGAACCGGCACTGCCCAGGAGGGGAAGCAATCGGGAGGGGGGGGCGGCAGCTCCTGACGAGACGCGATGCTGCGCGCCATGCTTGGCCTGTGCAGGCTGGTGATTGCGGTCGACCCGGGGGAGCTGTTCGACTTTGCCAAGCGCCCAAACGTCGTCCACCTCAAGTGCGCGTCAGCAGATAGCCGAGACGCCCTCCCCGCTTGTTCTGCTTTAGCTGGCAACACCCCTGGCGACCGATGGCGCTCAGCGGCGGGGCTGGCATCGTCCCCTGCGTCGCAGGAAGAAATCCCAGGACTGCGTGGACGACGTGACGCGGCTGAGCGAGCCCACCGGCGGCGTGGACCTGCTGGTGTGTGACATGAACATGCACCCGCTGCCGATGGCCGAGATAGTGAAGACCATGCTGCCGGTGCTCAAGAAGGGTGCGCCGCCCCATCCCACTGTGCCGCCCGTGGCTCCTGACCAATCCCCTCTCACCTTTGCGGTCCTCTGTGCCACCGTGAGTGCTCTGATGTATTACATCAGCGGAATGTCGCGCCCCGCAGTGCTTCAGAAACAGGAATTGTCATGTGGTGTGCTGATCTTGACATGGTTCCTTGACACCAGCAGTCTGACTAGAGTAGAGATGGCTACTACAATTAAATTCGCCCCGGGACATCGGCCGAAGCCTCCCCAACACTTGGCCTATTGCGCCGACTGCAGTCGTAGGTCTGGCATAGCCCGTAGACCATTGCCGCATTCGAACCCCAAAGGGCGAACGCATCAACCAGGTTAAACCCGGGACACGGGCCGGGACGATATTACTCTCGATTGGTAGAACCGGGAATCGAACCCGGGACCTCTTGCGCAAGAGGCCACCGCTCGACCGAGCGGATACACAACGATGGCTACTAGTAGTGCCGATCATTGGATGGCTTCGAGTCTGGTTTCGGAAATCCCAATACATGCTCCCCCCCCCCCCCTATATGTTTTTAGTAGGCAGTGGGGTAGGATGGCGTACGCCAACCTCTCAGCATTGGTCCCAAAGAGTTGATGCGCTTGCAGCCTAAACGCCGCTTTTCGCTGTTGGTTCTATTACAGGGGCGCTGCTGGCTCTGACGTTCAAGTTCTTCGGGGTTGGCCGGCACCGGGACGACGGGCTGGCGCAGGTGCTGGAGGTGCTGGGGGCGGAGGTCACCGGCGGGGAGTGCGCCTGGATGTTGGCCAACACCAACCACGAGCGCACGCTGCTTGCGTGGAGGGCGTGATTGCCGGTGCGCCACGCCGCCGCGCTATACTATCCATATGCCTGGCCTTCAGCGGGCTGCGCGCCACGCGCCTTTCATTAGCGGACTCCATCCGAGTTTTTGCAGCCGGTTCGTAAGACAGCTGGCAGGTTAAGCATCAAAGACTAAGCGGGAGCAAAGTTGTAAGAAATTCCAAGTTACCAAAACTACCCATATCCGGGCGGCTGTTGGCCTCCGCGGTATGGTTGCAGCTCGAGCGGGTTGCCGGCACTCGATTGACAGGATGATGAAAGGGGTGTTGCCGAGGGCGGCGTGGCTTTGGGCGGGCGGCGGTGCAGGCGGCGGTGACGTCATGTTGGTCACTTGGGTAGACGCATCCATCCCCTGGAGCGCGCCAATGCTGCCTCAGTCTGAACGCTTTGGCCATCAGCACACTGCTCTGGCACCAGCATGATCCCAAGGCCCTTGGACGTGGATGCTGGCCATCAGCACGCGATTCGTTCCCTGCCAATCCTCACTCGGGAGACAGCCCTGGAAGCGGTGGACGTGTCACGGGGCGATTCTAGGACGCCGGGAGGATTCTCCTGCCTCCCACCTTCAAAGGCACCCCGGCAGGCCACCCTCTCCGCAATCAGTCTTCACCCTCGTACGGGTCGTTCTGCCCCTCCTCAGCAGTCGCGGTGCCGCCGCGCCCGCTCCCCTCCAGCACCGCCCCGGCCAGCGCCTCCTCCAGGCCCTTCAGAAGCGGCGCCGCGTCATCGCCGCTTAACAGTGCCTTGAGCGCGTGGGCGAGCGCGTCCGCTAGCTCGTCCGCGTCCGTCACCATCTTGGCGCTTTTCTCCTTTGGTTCTCTGCACAAATTCCCGTATTCCAAATGGACGTCAGCGTGAGGGAGGGATGTTACTGCTTCCCAAACCTTGGAAAAAGTAAATAAACATTTTTCTGATAGCAGATACAGGTATAAATAGTAAATGGAGAAGTATAATTGGAAGGTATCTGGGCCAACTTGACCGGGGGGAGGTGATTAGGCAAGGGCGGGTGCGCACAGGTAGTCCCTCCGCACGGCCTCCCCGACCTCCTTAGCCTCCGCCACGGTTTTCCCATCTAGCAACGCGGCCGACTCCGCCAGCAGGCTCGCGCGCTCCGCCTCCTCCGCCACCACCTGCGCCAGCAGGTCGTCCAAGCTCTGCCCCGGCGCCAGAGACTTGTGGACGAGTTTCACCTTCACACTGCTGCCTGTCCCTGGGGGTGCACAAACTGGATGAGAGCGGCCGATGTGCGCTCTTTCGTCCAACAATTCCATTGTAAAACAGACAAGGCTCCCGGTTAACATACCCCCCCCCCCCCCCCCCCCCCCCCCCCCCCGGCGCGCCAACACACACACACACACCTTCCCTTCGTCCCGCCCATTACAGTCGCCAAACCTCGCCCCGCGAAGAAACAAAAAGGAAGGCCGTCTCCTCACCTGAGGCCTCGGCGGCCCTGCTCCCTTTCCCCATAGCCAATCTGGCCGGAAACGCGTCCACCAGCCGCCGCTTGCCCGCTTCCGTGCACGTAGGTCCATCCAGGCTGGTGCAGCCGCCGGCGCGCAGCAACCCAGGCCCGTCCTCCGGGTGCAGCAACTGCGCGTCGCGCACGTCCAGCATCAGCTTGGCCGCCGGGAACGGGCTGAGCGCCGTCCAGAAGGCGCGCTCGGGCGGCACCTCCTGCCCGCCGGCATACTGCAGCCAACCGCTCAGCAGGCACCCCAGCAGCACCAGCAGCGTCGTAGTGCCGGCCACGGCCCCGCGCATCGACGGTCGTTTACCCCACGCGGGGTGGGCCAGGCCACCGGCAGTGCTGCGCCAGCTTCCCGGAGGGCGGACCGGCGTCGGGCGGCGACGGGTTGCTGCCGCGGGGGTTGCCCCGCCCGAGGTTCAGTGTTTTCGTCGCTAGCGACACTGCGGAAGCACGCCGATCCTCGTGAAATCTGGTGAAGGATGGGAAACGGGCCTGGGGTTTCTCGGATGCCTGGGCCTGGCTCCGAGTCGTACGACGGTGTGCTCAGTGTGTGCTGGGCGATGAGGTGTGACGATGCCGGGGGGCGAGGGGCCTGTTGGTTTTGTTACAGTAAGGGTATTTGGCCGATTCCCCGATTTCGTTCGCCCGCCCGCGAGCCCGCGCCACAGTTCGGCGCGATGTTGGCCTCGTCGTCCGCCGTGCGCGCGCAGCAAGCGACTTTACGACGAAATAGCGGGTAAATTTAAATAGCGGGTAAATAGCGGGTAAATCAATGGTATGGAGATACCTGTAGTGTTGCTGCGGCGCGTTGCAGGCTGCGCTGCGGGCGCTCGGGATTGTTTTGAGTTTCAAAGGAGAGGGCTGTGGCTTGCCGAAAAGAAACCTTCATTTAGGGTTACAGTTTTTCTAGAGCAGGAGCGTGACGACGACCCGAAAGGACAAGAAGCACGAAGTGAGGGACAGGACGGACGCTGCCCGCCACATGTATGGTAGGCGGGGCTCGACGATGCGCATGGAAGATGGGGACGACAGCAGAGTCCGCTAGTGGCTAGTTGTATGGAATACTACCTCGCGAGAGGTCCCGGTACCGATTCCTGGCCGAAGTATTTTCGGCAATATCGTCCCGGCGTTTCCTGGGTTTATCCGGTTTATGCATTAGTCCTTCGGGGTTCGAATGAGACAATGGTCTACGGGGTATGTCAGACCTACGACTGCAGTTATTGGCGCAAGAGTTCATGTGCTGGGGCGGCTTCGGCCGATGTCCCCGGGGGGACTTTACTTAACTTTTACTATCTCGCGCGGAGTCTCCTCACAACGTTGGTTGTGCTCGAGTTGACCGTGCTCTTGTCACTGAGTTTTTTCTTCGTCTAATTCAATAAGTGCCGCAGCGCGCGGCGGGCCGGGCCACGCCCGTACTTGATAAGGTGTGTAGCTGTGTGCGCGCCGCATGCGTGCCACGCGGATTAGCGTGTCGCGAACGTGTCGCGTGTCACCAACGCGCGCAGTGCGCGCCAAGCGGAAGGAACCCCAACTACTACTAGCGGTAAACATTTATTCAAAGGGAGGGGGTTGTGTGGTTTGCCGAGCTCGGTCTTGCGGCACGACTCAAGAGGGCCCCAGCCAGCCCGAGGTGCAAACGAGGCAACGTCGTCACGAATCCGGGGCCGGGCACCGGGCCCTAGTGGGAGCCGACAGGCGACCACCGACGGTCCGTTTAGGACCCACGCCGTCGCGCACGCCAGGGCGCAGCCGGGCGCGGAGAAGTCCGGGGAGGGCAGGAAGTAAGACAATCACCTCGGATGATGCCATTTCGTTGGTGCCAGCTCCTGTCCGGCCAGTGGGGCACGATGACGGTGGCCGCCGCGCCGGAGATGTGAAGTGTCATGCCGTGATCGTCGATGAGGCGGCCCCTCGGGGGTGCACTAGTTATCTTTGTGTTCGCGACGTCGTGCGCCATCGGAAGTGCGCATGGCATGGGTCATTTCATGGGTCGCACCGGCGCGAGTTGTAGCGCGCGAGCCGCATCTTCTCCATCGTAACAAAGCGGGAAATGGTGTGACGACTCCATATGTTGTCGAGGTGGTTGAAGTGGCGAGGATTGTTGTACGCCCAGTCGCCGTAGTAAATCTCGCGGCTGAGGCGGTCGGCCCAAATGTTCGTTGTGGCTCGTAGATTTGACACTGCGGAGCCGGATGGGCGCAGATCAATCGGCCATGATGTAACGGGCGCGAATGAATATGTCGTTGGTGTCGAGGATGGACCACAGCTTCCGTAGCTTGGTCATGCTGAGTAGCGGAGAAGGGAATGTGAGGTTGACGAGAATGTGGACCACACCCATGTTGTCCTCATGGAGCAGTACCTGCCGACCCCGTAGCTCGGTGAGGAAGGTGAGAACGGCATACCGGACAGCCTTGAGCTTCTTGTAGGTGATGTGCAGGCGCCAGCCACCAGAAAGTGGCCCACCAAGAGCGGAGCGTGATCCTTGGTGCGGGAGGTATGGCGGCACCACACCCATCTCCACATGGTGGGCGCTGGTAACCAATAGGACCCGTGCCCGGCTCGGTGCGGCAGGGAGCTGAGCGAGGTGCCCGGTTGTGGCAGGTCCTCCAAGGCGCACCTAAAAGTTAACCGGGGATCGGGCTACAGGTACGAGACGTACGAGAATTCCATACAAGTACAGTCCGGCGCTCATCCTCTCCCACCTACACACTCTCGCGACCAGCAGCCGAGTAAGGACGGCTAGCAAATACGCCGCAAAGCCACTCCCACACCCTCGCCCATGACTATAGGCGGGAGTGTGGGTTGGGTGCGGGACGAACCGTGCCCCCTCCCCCCCCCCCCCCGGCCCCCCGGATGACATCCAATTACCCCTATGTCGCACAAAGCACGCGAATACCAAGATCCCGGCTTTTGCAACACTTCACGGACATGCACCCACTGCGGCAACCTACTCATATGCGTGCAACTACGGTCTAGCTCAAAAAGCGGATATATGTTTGAGGTATGAGCTGGCTAGGCTGTGTGGGAAGTTAGTTGGATTTATTGGACACGCGCATTCACCCGCACGCCGGTGCTAGATGGCGAGACATCTTTGTGGATAGATGGCGAGACATATTTGTGGATTACTTTTCGACCCGCCTAACTGTCGGCCAAGTACATACATCCGGCGTTTCGAAAACATCGCCACTCAGGGCGCGGTCACGGTCTCTATCGCACTCCCGTGACCATGGCACTGTTTGGCCCGATTTTGCAGTTTTGTTTTGGTGGCCAGGGAGATCGATGGCCACGACCGCCATGGCCCGCTTTTCAGCCCTCGGTGTCAACGGGTCGTCCCCGGCAAAAACTAGGCCGCACCACCGGTATACGGGGCCAGCTCGCACCCACGACGGCACAATCCCCACTTATTATAGGACTATATCAGCCTGCGCGATGGTCGGCTTGACCGGTGGGCGTTGCTACTTGCGAAGCAGACACACTTACGGAGTGTCGTTTTCTTAAGTCTATGATTAATCGGCAGCTTCCCGAGGTAGTGCACTCAATCTTAATTGGGGGTGTTGGTAGTGCACTCAATCTTAGTTGACATGCCCTTAGACCGGCAACTCAAGGGCTCTATGGCGAGCCAAGACCCATAGTTCGCGATCGCTTTTGCTCGATTAACGAGCTTTGGCCACTAGACTGAGCAGGACGCCCTTCCTCGAGGCCATCCCGAGAAGTTTGTTGGTGGTGGTGCAGTCGATAGGTAGCACGGTAGTGCGATCGGTTGATTCGCGTTCATCCGCTACGATACCTATGATCGAGCAAATTTGTTGTTTTACTAGTACATCAGTAGATGTGTGGAACAGACAATATACCGGTCAAGGATGTCCATTAATGCGCCGTAATTCCGCTATTGTCGTAAAACGTACAGCCTTGGTGCGCCGTGTCGGATCATGCGACGACCTGGGAGCCATACTGGGGGCTTTTCAAGCAAGACTGTTCGCAGTCCCGGTAGCGCCCACTGGCGCCGCCGGGCAGAAGCCCATGAACATGGGCTTCTAAAAATGATTCATGTACGACCTCGGCCATGCGTCTGCCTCTCATCCGAAATCCGCGGACGGGATGGGAAGGGGGTGTGTACGACTCGCACGGGGGAAGCCTACTCGCAAGGGTTGTTCGAAATAAAATTATGTTACCTAGGGACCCAGGGACGACCCGCGAGCGACATGCAAAATATTTGGCGTACCCTCGCCTTCCCACCCGTATGTGTTCCACATGTGAATCACTAGAATCCTGGCTTAATACGGCGGAGTGTTTGGCGGCGCCTGCGGCAGACCCCTTCAAAACACCCGGGAAACCCTCAACCGCCCCGTGAGAACGGGACTGGGCGCGGCGAGCGCGAGGTGACGCGAGCCCGGCACTTAAAGGCGGGGCGGGTGTTCATGGGCGGAGAGGACGGGCCTGGCAGCGACTCAGAGTCCGGGAGACATAAGCCGGAGTACCATGAGGGAGTCACGGCCATGCAGCGGGAGGAATCAGTAAGCGGCCTCTCGGTCTGATCATGGACGGGCGACTACGATGACTGCGGTGGAGAGCGGCGCGCAGGCGAGCACGACCGGCATGCCGACCACGGATCGGGGGGGGGGGGGGGGGGGGGGGGATTTCCCCCGCCAGCTCCCCTACCGCAAGAGCTCAGACGGGCGAGATGGAGGCATCACCATCGGCGGACCGCGGCCGAGGCCGGCGGACCGCCACAGCCCGCGCAGGGAGGCGATCAGCGCCGCGATCTGCGAAATAATTACAGCGTTAACTGTAGGTGGAGCCAAGACGCAGCACGGCGACTGTAAATTTCGCGGCACCGGTGCATTGCAGATATATATGCGGGACAGCCTTTTACACGGGGTGGGCGCGACTACTGCATTAGCAATCCCCGAACTACTGCCAAGTATCGGTGGTCGCTGGTGCTGACGACCGCCCTGGTTATCCGGAAAATAACACATATAATGATCACGTGATGGGAGCAGGAGGCGGGGCTTGGAAATGAGAGAGGATGGCCATAGGCCTGACCTCTAATTACACTATATTTGAGTTCCCTACTATGGTTAGAGACGGCATGCCCTAAGAACGACTCAGTTTGCGCGGTCGAGAGCAGTAGCAAGCTAGCACGTGGTCGTAAGCAGTTTCAATATGTGATGTGCAACTCGCGCTCGCCGTCGTACCAGGAGCCGCGCACCTCGGTGGTCTCGTTGAGGGCGGCTCCCCACTCATAGCCGGGCTAGCGATCGACGTGCATGTAGACGGTCTCGACGAGCTTGTACGTGGAACGGTTGTTGTGTGGAAGGACCCAAGCCCACCACTCAAGGTCACTACGCCGGAGCTAGTGCGTCATCTTGACGCGCCCGCTCCACGAATCATTGGTGCGGAGCACGTCGTGCAGCTCGAGGAGATAATACCAGGCCGACTTGATGGCAAGGTAGAGGAACTTGGCTCGGCCAGCTAGGACGGCGCGAGCTCCCGTACATGCAGCCACCGATGGTATCGTTTGCTCATCGGCGGCCTTCGTCGACAAGTTCACAACACTTCCCGCGGACACCCGTACGATATAGCGAAAACTGCCGGAATATATAATCCGATATATAATCCGGTTCACGCCGTTAAAACAGTGTGCACATGCGGCAACGCGACGCGCACATATCGCGCGGCCCATTGCCCATGCTCTAGCCTCTAGCAAGCCCACGACTGCGAACCACCGACACCGCGAACGCCCGTAGCGCCTGAAGTACCTCCTTATGCAGCGATGGTGGGCAGGTCGCGACCTCTACGGCCACGCATGCGGCGTACTGCGGGATCTCCGTGGCGACCCCGCGGCAACCGATCTGAGCGCCGCCCCAAGCATAATAAACTTCGCACCGATCGCAGAGGCTCCGTCAGACGAGCTAGGGGAAAACGTACACTGTTTATGCCTTCTAATTTGACTAAAGTGCCTCTCCATCCGAGCGGTTTTGGTCCTATAGGCGTATGGTGTCAGTATAACGCGAATCCCTGATGGGGGCGGTGGTCAATCGGGCGGCAGTCGCGAGGGTGGACCTCGCGGTCGCCGTCCCGCCGGGACATGCACGCGCCCCGAGCCAGCCATGATCGCCATGTGTCCTCGTCTCCTCGAAGGAGGCAAAAGGTAGGGCTACGGGGTGGGCGGAAGCTGGTGGGCGGGACGGGGGTGTGCTAGTGGATGCACGATTCGCCGCCCGCAGTGCCGGGCGGGTACTTCGGGCGGCGCGACGCGGATCCCGCGGTGCAGGAGCGCGGCGCGCGCGGACAGATTATTCGTACCGTACTCGGATCGCAAAATGTCGTACGGGTCACCGCGGGAAGTGTAAGTTGTGTTCAGGCTGTTAACCGCAATGGCGCTCGCGGCTACGGCCATGCTGTCCCGCTACTTGCACTTGAATCATCCCTATGACACACCGACCAATGTACGCAAACTGATGGAGGCTGCCATGAATTCGGAAGCCGACCTGGCGGGTGGCATCGTCCCCGATTACCCGTACCAAGCAAGTGCTGCTGCAACACTCATGGCAGGCTTCCTGCCGTACCCCAATATCCCGTGGGGCGTGGACGAGGTCACCGGTCCAGCGGCCTCCGTAATGACACCCATCAAGCAATGGGCAGATAGATACCGGCAGCCAGGATCTTGTTCTATATAATGGTCGACTCGCGAATTTTCCAGGAAGTCCTCGCATGTCCAGTTGGCACACACCACACCGCTAGTAGTGCCGGCTGACGGCCGCCGCATCGGCCGGACTGGCCTGCCAAAGTCATTGGTCAGGGCGACCACCGCCATCCGCCTGACCATCTTCTTCATCTTGGGCCGCATATCATGTGAGGGCACACACATATCATGGCAGGAACCACGGGCGGGCAGCAACAACAATGTAAAAGATCACTAACCTTCATGAAGCCGACATACTCCCAAAAGTCCTTGACTATCCCTAGCAGTAGTGCATGTGCCATCGGTAGGGGCCATAACTCAATATAACTTATATACAACAGCCACCGCACAAATGGAGATAGGCCCTAAGTGCCGGCTATCGGCTAATTGAATTACGACTTATTTACGTCCGCTGCTCTCCGCCGCCCGGACCGTGTCGTTCTAAGGGCCTGCCATCTCTAACCATCGTAGGGACACAAATGCGTGTTACAGCTCCGGCTACCGTCCTTCCTCGTTTGTTTCCATCCCCGCCTCTTTCCGCTGCAGCCTTGGGCTGCCCCGCATGTCTACTATCACCGGCTTCATGGCTTCTCCGTCTTCCACGCCCAGTTCGGTACAGCGCCCCAGACATTCCGCCGGTGGTTGGTCCGCTAGATGCAGCATCGACCCTCATGTAGGCATCGGGCTAGGGCGATGCCATGTTACCGTCCACTCCGACTAAGGTATGGGTGTCTCGCAGAGGAGACCTAGTTGGACTAAGGCAGCCGGAGCGTCCCGCCCGCTCTAGGTATCGTTCGGGGTCCCCATCCCGAAGCGGGCCCCATCGCGGCCGTTGTTAGATGGGGGAGCTGCTATTTGTGGGAGTGAGGCCTGTGGTGGTGTTGGCGAGCTGGGAGCACGGGGTGCCCGCCGAGTGGTGGTTGTTGATGGGGACAGGTGGAATGTTCGCGGGCGTTGGAGGTTCTTGAGGGTGGGTCGGGCGGTGTTGGGGGTCGGCAGTGGCCAGCGGTGTGGGCATTTGTAGGGGGGGAGGTAAACTGGGGGGGAGGGCGCCGATGAGGAGTTGGAGCCCGTCGTCGTCGTCCATGGACTCGCTCCCAAAGTCGCCTTCCTCTTCTTAGAGGTCGGGGTATTCCTCCCCAGAGGGTTGTTGGTCGTCTGTTATATGTTCATCCCCCGCGGGAGGGGGGGGGTCCGGTGAGGGGTTGCGTGTGATGGCTGGGGTGCAATGGGCCGCCCGCGCCCAAGGCCGCGATCCTGGCGGTGATGAGGGGGTCCGTGCTGGGGGACCGTCGGGTGAGCAAGGTGGCGGCCTCCGAGATGAGCTCTTTGCGGAGGTCGGCTTCCGTCGGGGGAGTTGTCTCGGCCTGAGAAGTCCTCTGGGGCTCGGGTACGGACCGGGATAGAAGCCGTTTGCCTAGGGGTTTTTGCCAATGAGGGAGTTTGGGACGCAACCGGTGTGCGCTTGTGGGCCAGTCGCTTCTGGCGAGGAGCGGGGCTACGGTCGCGGTGCGGGGGGCTGGTGCCATGTGGCTGCCTAGTCGCCGCGGGTGGGCGTTGTGGTTGGGTGGGGATGCGGGCGGTCGGGTCCGCGGGAGGGTCAGGTGGTGGCTCGGGGCTGTGTCGAGCGGTGGACTTTGCATAGGCCGGGCTTCAATCAGGTGTGGGGGGCTGCGGCCCGCGCCTTGGCTACGACCATGGCTTTCGTACTGGCGTCGGCCGCCGCCGGGGCCGCGGCCATGGCCTTGGCCGCCTGAAGGCCGTGGGGGGCGCTCGCCTTGGGTGCGCCGGTGGGCAGAGGGCTTTGCTTTTTTGGTGGCAAGGCCCGAGTCGGCGTCGATCCAGCCCGTGAGCTGTGCCATGGCCGCTCGGATGAAGAGGGCACCTTCACGCCATCACGCAATCACGTGCACGTCATTCTGCGCCATCACGCGCACGTCATCGCCACCCAAGAAAGAGTCGGCAGTGATGGCATGCATGCGCTGCCAAGCCACGCGCGGCTCCGCAAGGTAAGTCGGCCTTAACGTGTCCAGTAGCGATGCGTACTGGTGGGCGATTATAGAAGCTGAGAAGATGCCTCGGCCTAGTACGTTTTCCAACTGAGAGTGAAGGAAGCCCGTTATGGTGTTGCCGGTGGAGGACTCCATGGTGATAAGCATGGGGAGGTCGGAAGGACATCATTGAGGCAACCGATGAACGCAACGTCCTTGATGAACTCCATCCGGCGGATGCCTTAGGCATGCATTCCGACCGGGAGGTACCGACGGGTCTTGGCGACGCGGTCCACCGCCTCCGCCGTGAGGAGGTAGGAATCATCATACGGACTATCGAGCGACGTGGAGCAGTTCAATCAGGAGGTCCAACGCTAACACATGAGGGTCGTACCCCGGCGTGTTGAAGGTCGGAGACGCCAGGCGCACTACATACCCTCCACCGCGCGACCAAGACAATGCCATCGATGGACTCTGCGAAGTGCTCCTCCTGGAGTGGGACGGCAAGCAGTTTCGCAGCCAGTAGACCGCTTTGTGTTGCAATCATGCAGTACTGCCGGGTCAATGCCCACTCGTGGTGGTGAAGAGAGTGGTTGTAGCGAAGGCCAGGCGCATCGGCGACAGGCTTTCCAACTGTGGTCTCCACATCCGCACGAACCGCCAACACCTTCCCCTCCAGGTAGCTACGTACGTCCCCAGCACACGCGTATACTAGTAGTGCTCGCAATGATGGTCGTCATTACGCTGACGAAGTCAGGGAACACGACGATGTTCCATATTTTATCGTCATATTTAGCGACTAGTGGTTTAATTGTTTTGCTTCCGCCATCGGGACATGCAAACTGGCAATAACAATGAAACCCTTGGAGCCTCTTTATCCGCGACAGCCATTCGGGCAACAATCCACGTATCCCTACAACCCTGGCTGGGTAGTCGACGCTCTTTGTATACAGTCATAAATTGAATTGACACAAATATATATGCTGCTACTGATTACTATGACCGTGACGTTTGAAAAACTGAAAGTAAAAACTGACGAATCACCCGACGCGACTACTATGAATACTGCTGCAATATCATCTATCATTTCGTTGATAAATTGATCGCAATCCTTCCTGTTATTTTATGAAATATTCATATCGTGATTTCGAGCAGACTATTCGGAGTGCGTCTTCATGAGTACAGAAAGGCCCCGGCGGTCACGCGTGTATCATGGCGGTGCAGTATCTGCGGTCGTCGGCCCACCGGCATCAGCAGGGCATGGATACGCGAGTTGGCTCAAGTAGTAAAGTGTTCCGAGACAGATATGTGATTATCCTTTCTTCGGATTGCATGTCAGCTCTGAATATGGCGATGTCGTGACAGGGTACATACAAGAAATAGAACACACAGTTAGTTGGGACCCATGAATGTCTTCCTACGGATCAAAGTTGATGAAATACATTGCCTGCAGTACGTTGTCTCCTCTTCACCACATACTGGCGGCTCTTTTGGTAAGAGTTAAGAAGCTTAGTGCATATGCTAATGCATACTACGTGATTGTGTAGACATTAAATGCGCAAAGCATTGGTCTCAACACGATGCTAGGCTGTGTGGATGGATATAGCAGAGGAGGCACAGTTATGGCGTGATTGTCATGGCATGATGAGCATCAGTCGCGTCTTTCGAGCGTGGGCAGTCTAAGACGTATTCAAGTCCAGGATAAACGGAGAGGTCGCATTTCCTACTACTGCAGCCAAATAGCGAAGTATGTGTACTGATATTCACATTTGAACTATCTCACATTGTGCTATACCATTGCGTGTGCGTACCTGCTTGTATGGCCCATGTCACATGTCAGTGGTAGAATGTGTGCATGTGCCCATAACGCTGCTATGGAAGGCCTACCCCGAAAATATACGGATCACAACAGACATGCATGCATGCTGGGGGTGCCAGCCGGCACAGCTGCCTACTCCCAGACTGAAAGAGCAAAGGAGTAGAGTGACCCCCCCCCCCCCCCCCCCCCAAAAAAAAAAATTCCCTCCCCTTGTCCTGCAGGTCATGATAACTGCTCCTAAGATGCCACCAGGAAGCACCATCTGAGTTACTGATGAGATGGCATCGCGACAGACGGGCATCCAAGCACCGGATGTACGGCCTCCAGCGGCATCTTCCAGCAAAGGCGAAGCTCCGCCACTGCTCACCGAGGCAGCTGCCACTGAACCTGCGTGCTGCCAGCAACATGATGCGACTGGAGCAAGGGGGTATCGTCATGCTCCATCCAACTCTTGTTTCCTATGTACTTGTACTGATTTGGGATGTTGCCATCGGGCAGCGGGCCACGCGCATGCTGCCATCGGCGCAGGCCTGCCACAGCCACCCCCCGCGCTCCTGCCACCAAGGGGACATGCCCGCTGAAGGATGGCAAGAAGCGCGCAAAGTACCCGTTTTACATGTGTCGATGAGCCATCCAGCCCAAACGCTGCTTCCATGCACACTCCGCTTCTGCCGGGCGCATCCCCTATAATGTGCCCAAAACCAGAATAACGCTGTGCCGCTTGGACGGCTCCCGCTCCCAGGTCGCCCCTGCCTGGAAGATTTTACATGCACGCAGAGCAGCGCCGTATGCCATCAGTGGCGAGGCACAGGGCGATCATATTCTGGGCGGGTGCAGAAGGTGAAAAGTTCCAGATGGGTAGAAGAGAGAGAGAGAGAGAGAGAGAGAGAGATGATGGTGGTGGTGGGGGGGACCTGTCAGCGGCTGCAGGCCGTCTGGCACTCCTCCAGTGTCATGAAGCGGTTGGCGTTCCCGCCGCAGCCCCCCCACACGAAAGGGTCGCACGCCCCGTTCGCAGCGTTGTAGTAGTACTGCAGGTAGTACGCCTTGCACACGCCCGTCTCAAACGGCAGCAGGCATGGGTCGCCCCCCTCGCCCGCGTCGGGTGAGCCCATCGGCGAGGGCGCGAAGGCGCCCAACTGAGCGAGGTGCCGGTGCGACTGCGCCAGTGGAGCCGCCAGCAGGAAGACGAATACCAAGGCCAAGAGTTGAGCGGCAGCCCTGTGTAGCAACAGCCGCGGTTGGGTGTCTCAGAGGCAACGACCTCTTGGCAATGTCTCGACTATCCGGCTGGTCGGTTGTAGGGGCAAGCCGAACACAGAGCCACTTCCTGGCAGTGGTTACATGGAGCGGCCGGCTGGGAATGCCGCTGCTCGTGCCTGTGCGTCCAGAGTGATTCGACCTTACTGCTTTTGGCCTGCCTGGCTACTCGTATGCCAAGCAATGGTAAAGAGTTGAAAATTGGCAGTCGACGCGTGGAGCGGCAGCACACGTTCGCCAGAGCGCCACGTGCACTTCACACACGTTTTCCAGTACCATACGGCCAGAAGGTGATTAGCCCCTCTAGCGACTGATTCAAAAAGCGCTGCAAGATGTGTTTCATGTGGAAAGGGGGGGGGGGGGGGGGGGGGGGTTACCTCGACCGAGGCGGCGCTGTCATTTTTACGCCTTTCGTCGGCTCGGCGCGGGGTGCAAGTGGGTTGCGCACTTGCGCTTGTTGGCTGAAACGAGCCCGCTGCGGGCAGGCGGGATGCGCTCGGCGCTTCAGCGTTCACTAACAGAGGAGCCCAGCTGAAATGACTTCCAGCTGGGGTTTTTGACTCTGAGATGAGCGCGGGTTTCGGGCGCAAGCTGCTCGTGAAGGGGTCACCACGACGGAGCGGGACGAGTGATTTTTGCTGGCCAGGCTACAGGTAGATGCGAGCGCGAGCTGCGACACGCGAACAAGCTGCTGACTCGGCGCGCATGATTTGCTGAGTGCTCGCGCGCGCTGAAACGGGTAATCCTGAGTATAAATAAATTGTCGATTATTCTTTTATACGACAGCATCTATGGTATATAGCGACTACGTATACGGCCCGATAATACCAAAGCTAGAACCAGCCCTGTGAATTGAATAAGTCATCAGGGGCAGGCTGCAGCAATCAGGGGCAGGCTGCAACAGGGCCGTCTGCCCATCGGCAACCGCCGAGCAACAGGCGGTCGGTATGTAATCTTAGTGGGTCTACTTTATATTTTTGGAAGCAAATCGGCACAGATAATGATGGTGTCCAATTGGCGCGATAGGTCGCGCGCGCAAAATGCGTTTCGGCGCACCTTCACCGGATGGGCGCATGCCAGCCGAAAGAGAACACCGACCGACCCGTCTCACGCGCCCAGCCCTGTGGACGCCACGGCGCCCGCCCCCGACTTTCTACCTGTCCATCCCGTTTCTTCATAGCTAGGGTCACCTCCTGTGACTGTCGGGGGCTCGCTGCTTCCCGAGGATGACGCGCTTGAGCGGCGCCGAAGCTCGCTCGGCGCTGCGATGAACCGAATAGCCGAGCGCTGCCCGTCACTCGGAAGGGAAAGCCTCTCTTTAGCGCCGCCCCCCCCCCCCCCCCCCCCCCCCCCCCCCAACCCTTTCAAACGGCAGTCCCACGCTGGCTGAGGACGTCGATGGAGAGCTTATTGGTGTATGTCAAGCCGAGAATCTGATGGCGGAAGCCCTGGGGGCACCCCTTGCCCTCGTCACTACGGCCCCTCCAACTGTTGGTAGTGGTGAGAATTCAGGCGTCAGCGAATCGTCCGCGCCTCCCGCGCAACAGGCGGCGCTGTCACCCGCCACGCAGGACCTGTCAACAGCCCCCCCCCCCCCCCCCACCCCCCCCCCCCCCGACTTCTCCCGTAGCGTAACCTTGATCATGCTTCCGCTGCGGGGTGCTCTGCGTAGCCAGTCGCGCGGCCGGCTGGTGGCCATCCTACAAGCGCTGGCCGTGGTGTGTTTCGCCTGGATCGGCGGCGGCAGCGATTTAGCGAACGACGGGGCAACGGCCGTGGCCGTGGCCATGGCCGTTGTCAACACGCCACGACTCGCCCAAACGGTGGGAATGTACTCGTTTGGTGCCTCGCTAGACGTGGCGAGCAGGTGGAGCCTGCATCTGGCGCTGGCGCCGCTGCTAGTGGCGAGTTCAATACTCGCAGGATGGAGTGCATCTGAAACGGTGTTTGAATGTAGACGGAACATGTACGCACCTGAAACTTGCATATTCCGGATTTCACGTCGCTTTTGTACGGTGAGTTGTATATCCGGTGTGCACAACCACCCACGCAGCCGATCGAGTAGGGATGCCCTCAACCCACCACGCAGCTACCAACCCAACCTGCTTGTGGGGCTGGCGATAAATACCGGGCAATGCTACTCCGGGTCGCGAGACGGTGTTCCGATGGCGTCGCGCGACGGGTTTGTTTTTGCGTACGCCGTACGAGTCGGCCGGCCGCGCGATATTTGCTTCAGGGGGCGCCGACCCTCCGGCACGCCGCGGAGCCACTGCTGCTGTTCATATCGCCCTTACCAGTATGTCTGAATTTTAAAATGAATTTATTTTTACACGTCGGTGATGAGTCGCCATATTGTCTGGTACTGGTGTGAATTACAAAAAGGGCAGTTCCCCAGAATTACACCCCTCCACATAAGTTTGGGGTCCTTTTTTGGCTGAATATGAAATGAAAAATACTAGGGTATCTAAACGTAGGGCTTTAGGGCTGGAACCCGGGAATGTTTTAGGTTGTTATAAAACCTTTTGCTTGATAGGGTCTGAATTACAACCTAGTACCCTAAGAATAGGGTATTGCGATCTGGCGCGGGGCTCAAAGGGCATGACGCAGTGATGCACAACAATACATGTTATTGGCACATATATGATGGCCCACATGCATAGAGCATTGTATGGTGCAATGGCCGTAGATGTGTGAGGAAACATAGTAGCTCGCGGGTTGGGTGGGTTTGGGTGGGCATAGTCGCGTAAGGCAGAGTGGGCACACGTGCGTGTGACGATGCTAGGACCAGTGCAGTTCTGCCCACTGCAAGCGACACCCCCTTGACTTCAAACGCTTATGGCGGCTCAGGGAGTGCTCCAAAAATTCTAAAAAAATGCGCAAAAAATCCATGCGTCAAACGCGGGAGATGATTCACCATTTTTGAGCACCTAATTTGCACGTTTTGACCACTTTCTAGCGATGAACATAAAATACATCAATCACGGCATCATTTCGCAACACTCAACCTCAACATGGGGGCGTAGCTTTGCGCTATGTGTGTCCCCTTACTCCATACGCATTTGTGTGACAGTGTTATGAATGTAGATGCACACGGGCGGCGCAAACTTGCCACATGCTCCCCCTCTAGCCATGTCCTCGATGGCCAACAACATTGTGCTGTTTTCAACATATTATTTTTGCTGATATTCAAGCATTTAATAGCGCGCTGCTATGTGCCATTATACTTGTGATTCGGCGCAATTGCCATGCGTGCACGTGACCCCCATTGATGCGCTCTCGCCTAAGCCAAGGAGGGCTCAATAAGCCTTTCATGCGTGAGTAGGCAACAATAACAGCACCATTTTTGATGGCCGAAAATCACGCCATGTAGTGGTGAAACTGTAATTTAGGGCTTGTGCAATACCCTTAGTGACCTAATCTTGGTGCCCCACACATGTTGTAGGTGAAACTTACACTAAAGATGGCAGCATGTCAGTACGGCGTGGATTTGCGCGTTGGATCTATGCGTACGAAGGGATGGCGCAACTTGTTATTTTCCAGTGCAAGTTTTACACGCATTGATTTGCCATTTCTCGAGGGGCGCAGAACGACGCATGCCATGTCGCACGGTTAGGCCTAGAGCGCGCCCCCATTTTTTCCCAAGTCGACCTCGCCCTTAGTCACTTGCATGCAATTGCCCACGCCGTATTTTCTACATGACATGCGCATGTCGAACAAAACTGCAAAACCCAAACTTATGTGGAGGGGTGTAGAAAAACAACATAGCAAGCCGCCTAAAAGCGGCCCGCATCCCGCATAAGGCGGGATGGATGAGTGATGCGCACACGGTTCAGAGTCCGGGCCACGCGTGCACGTGTGTGTGTGGGTGATCCTCGGACGTGCTGTGCAGGTTCAGCAACGGGATGGCAGACAAATCTGCGCCGTCTGATGAGGCAGCGAGCGCGCTCTCGAGCGGCCACCAAGCTCAGGACCCCGAGGAAGTCTCTTGCGAGCAAGGCCTCCTGGTGAGCCCAAGTGATGCACCGAGTGCCCCGCGATGAGAGGGCACCCCGATCCGCAGCCAAGCATGCGATACTACGCACTGTGCGGTGCACCCCCTTGCTCACCTCACCCACTGTGCCGAGGACCATGCCTGTGTACTCCGACATATCCAGGATGTCTCAAAGTTGTCTGGTATTGGTAGAGCTGCTGTGTCATTGCTGGGGTTTCCTTTCCCTCGGATGTCGACACCGGCTGACGCCCACGGCCTTTGCGCGAAGCCAACTTTGACGTGGCGGCCACAGAGCAACCGCACGACTGTACGGGCTGATATCGCCTTCTGCTGCTAGCTCGTGTAATTATATCACAGTACGGGCAGTCTTGGTGTAAGGATACTGCGCAAAACGCACCAGGCACTGGGTACCCACATGGGGATTTGTGTGGTACATATCCTTACACTCCACCCCCCCCCCCCCCCCCCCCCCCCATAGGATGGAGGACCTCCTCCAGCAACGTTTCGGCTTGGATTCGGCGGCGATCCGCATTCATTGGCCGGGTCGTCCAACATTGCGGGATATCATATCATATTATATGTTTCTCCGCGGGATCGAACCCGGATCCGATGCGTGCGTAGAAGCACCATAAGCTCAAACAACGATATGCAGGACCTTAGGAGGACAGAAGTATCCTAAGCTCAAACAACGATATGTAGGACCTTATGAGGTCATCGAACAGGTGAATTCTCAGGCCTACAGAATACAGTTACCACCTGAGCTTGAGTGCCCCCCAGTATTTCATGTCTCTAAACTGAGACTCTAGGATACCATATCTGCGCAAACAGACATACCTGATGCCTTGATTGGCAGACAGACGCGCAGAACTGATGACCCAATCATTGCGGACATAACTGACTGTAAATTTGCACTATACCCAAGACTGTATGCGAAGGGCAAAGCCTTGCTGTTCAAAGTAAGATTCCATAATTTTCCGGCAACCGGAGATGACTGGATGCCCTATGAAACGATGCGGTATTTACCGCTGATGCAGCATTATATGCTGTCAGAACGTTACAAACATATCTCGACCTCACCAGCATACCTTGCTGCTAAGGCGAGCCACCCGCAAAGGTTTCCACCGTGAATCTGCTGGCTCATATTCATCAGAGCGGGGTGGAATGTGAGGATATATCCTATACCCTCACTAACCCTAATCAACAATAGCACACATTAAGGCGCGTAGCGCGCGCACCACTCGTAGCGGCTGCACCTGCGCCCTGTCATCCGCACTGCGCCTGCTGATATATCAGCACGGCGCCCTGCCGGAGTGTAATCAGAACAATACTCACCCTCACAACCTCAGAGTAGCACATACTCTTGCCACCATAAGCGCATTCCCTCACACTTGGTGTTTTGAATTACGGTATTGAAGGTACGCTATTGCCGTAGTGCTGCATGTCGTACAAAGTGCCGTACACGAAAAAAAACCCGCCACCGCAGATGGATAACCGTCAAATCCTATAAAACCATTATCGTCCGATAGATGGGACTACTGTTGGCCTCCTGCCCGCATATAATCCCGCCCGCCTCGCCCCCTTTTTGTGGCTATCCGCGGATTCTGAAACGCCGTTCCTGAAATGCCGCGATGTCGGGTTTTCCTCGTACAAGCCGCGATCTCGGGTTTTCCTCGTTTGGTACTGGGTGCAGTATGAGTGTATGACACAATACATGAAAATTACAAGCAGAAATTTGAAATCTGGCTCTGTCACGGTCCTGGACGTCGTCAAATTAGATGGGGACACCGCCCTTTATGCGGCGGCAGATCAATCGATCTCGGAAAAACATATCCCATACTGCCCTGAGTACTAACAGTATATTGCGTAGTATATCTCGCGACGAAAATGGGAGGACCGTCGAAAACGGAACGAGAGATCTGAAAACGCCATCCATGCAAGAATGTCGCTTTTCATAGCCGCGCTGTGTCAAAAGCGCGGAGGATCCGTGGATGACACACTGCGAGAGTGCATCGTATATATATCGTGAGAATATCTCCTCACATTCCTGCAGGTAGGTATAGTTGTTGGCACTACTAGTTGGCCACGGTATGACATGATTGACACTGTTGGTTGGTGTGTTGGTCATGGTATGGTGTTGTGACACTACAAGTTATTGGTCATTTCATATCGTTTGTCGTGCGTGACGTCCGCGAGCCGACCTAGTCATACCGGGAATCGATCCGTGGACTCTGCGCCTTACTGCAAGGAGGTCGCTTTTGATACCCGCGCTCTATCAAAGCGCGGAGGATCGGTGGATGTATGACACACTGCGAGTGTATAATTATCATGAGATGAATATCTCCTCACATTCCATCCCCCTGAAAGGTAGGTGTAGCGGTTGGCACTGCCAGTTGGCCATGGTATGATAAGACATTGTT
>VCJN01002976.1:0-116160 GCA_006384855.1 Tetraselmis striata | reverse complement strand
AATAGGATTGCTGTCTTGACTGCTGAACCTGCGCTGACGTTTGCGCCACTTTCGGCCCCCGACCGTGTAGAACCGCCGGCGCGATATTTTCGGCAGAACCAGACTCAGAATTGAAATACTGTCCTGGCATTATTTGAATATGTCTGAGAATCGCCCACTGCAAGACAATGTACTGTACGGAAACACGTGATACGCATCGGAAACATCAAACATGCACCTGGAATAATACCCACCCATACATGTACTTCATACATACAACCTGTTGTTGACAGATAGTCGGAAACGTACTGCGGCTGTCATCAATCGTGTCATGTGTTTCACGCGGCCAACTCTTGGGACACGCCAGAGGAAGACATTTGTCTGATTTTCATCGGCAGAGGGTATCCAGATACTGGTGTGAATCATAAAAAGCCAGCAGTTAAAAGTACACCGCTTAACGCATAGATGTCGCTATATGTACCTGGTAGCTGGACTCGTACCGATACTAGGACGCCGCCCGATATCGATAGGAGTGCAGCGCGGTATACCGGTACTCGGCTGCCCGCGGGATGCAATTCAAAAGATCCGAGCATGTCATATACCCGCGGGCAACCGCATATACAGCCATCTGGCCGGTACACGGGCAGCCGAGTACCGGTATACCGCGCTGTACTCGTATCGATATCGGGCAGCCGAGTATCGGGACGAGTATAGCTAACAATAATTCAATCCTGTCCCATCCATGGACGACGACTAATTCGATTTCTGGCGGGGGATAGGGAGATCGAACCAGTGACCTGGATCGCAGCCAAGGCTCCGAAACCAGTGAAAGCAATTCAGAAGATTCGAGCATGTCACGTACACGCGGGCAACCGCATGTATAGCCATATAGCCGGCACACGGGCACCCGAGTAACGGTGTATCGCGCGGTACTCGTATCGATATCGGGCAGCCGATTATCGGTACGAGTGTAGCTAACCCTGGTACTGGTAGTGTCGGAGGGGATTGTCGAAGTGATGGCTGAGTGGCACTGTCATTGATGGGGGGAGAGTCGGCGAGAGTCGGCGTGCACGCGTCGAATCACGTCGAGTGCCAGCAAGCAAGTAAGGTGCAAGCTGGAAAGGCAAAAGGCTGCTATGAGCCATGGGCGATGGACGATAGGTAGTCGCTGTCGCCGTGGTGATGGCTGAGTGGCACTGTCACGAGATAGAAAGGGTGAGTCGGAATATTTCTGGAAAAGCAGTTGACTCTATTACAAGGAGCCGAGGCTGGCAATTTATACCAGCCGGCTAGGTGTCAGTTAGAACGGACACCTCTCCGTCTAAGAAGGCCAACTGGCAAAGATGCCTAGGTGCCATGCTTTGGTGCCGTACTGCTGCCATAAGGTCCAAATTAGGCACATGTACGGCAGCTAGAAAAATGCGGATTTCACAGAGAGAAAAAGCGGATTCAGGGTACCGGGGTACCCTGGGTCCAACACCCCTCCTCATCCTGTGGAATCCCGCGGGCGCAAGACTGATGGCGGCAGAGGCGCAACACATGGCTCCTCGGATGACCCCATCAGGAAAGCGCGGAAACGAAGAAAGGTAGTCAGCGGCAGCGCCTTAGTGAAGAAATCGGCGAGCTGGTCTGCGGTAGGCGTGTAGTGCATGTCGATGACGCCATCTTGGCAGAGTTGGGCTGCATGGTGAAACTTGAGGTCAATGTGGCGTTGCGCGCCTGTAATCATACCATGTTTCACCTGAACGATGCACGCCTGATTGTCCTCGCATACCCGTACCGGGTCAGTGGTGGGGTGGTGGAATTGGCGCAGAAGAACGCGAATAAACGCCAGACATTTGCAGGCCATGCAGAGCGCCACGAACTCCGCCTCGGCAGTAGATAGGGCCACGCTCTTCTAAACTTGCGCGCGGTAGGCGACTGGGGTGCCATGCACCAGGGCAAGATAGCCGGTAGTGGAGCGGCGTTTGGGCACGACGGTTGCCCAGTCAGCGTCCACAAAAAAGAGGAAGTCAGGTGCCTCGTTGTCCAGTTGCTTCCGGAAAATGAGGCCATGGTTGGGGGTGCCCTTGAGGTAGCGCAGCACTGATACGGCGATCTGCCAGTGACGCTCGGTGGGGGACGCCATGTAGGCGCACAGGCGGCCGACCACGAACGCAATGTCCGGGCGTGATGCCACAGCCAGCCAGATAAGGCTACCAACAAGATTGGGATAGGGAACGAGTTTGGTGTCGAGGGGCGTGCCTGTAGGGTCATGAAAATCGGTATCCGGTGTGCAGGGTAGGCGGCGAGGCGCGCACGCCGCCATGTTGAAGGTAGTCAAGATGTCGTTGATGTATTTCTCGAGATGGAGGTGGAGCACGCCTCCCGGCTTGCGATCAATGGCCATGCCAAGAAGCCAGGTGCATAGGCCGTCAGTAGTCGCATCAAACGTAGAGAAGAGAGAAGTATGAAAACGCTCCCGGATGTCGGACGACGGGGAGGTAGCCAGCATGATGTCATCGACGTAGACGCATAGGATGGCCAGCAGCGATTTATCGGCTGCGAGCAGCGTCCATACGCATGGATGGCACTCGGAGCTGACGAAGCCGAAGTCACGGAGAAAAGAAGAAAAGCGCAGAAACCATGCATTGGGTGCCTGCGGCATGCCATAGAGTGCCTTAACGAGTTTCCAAGCCTGATCCTTGCGGCCGTAGCCGGGTAGGGGGGGGGGGGGGGGGGGGGCTTAGACGTAGACATCTTCATCGAGGTTAGCGTTGAGGAAAGCACAGGTGACGTCGAACTGGTACAGCTCCCAGTCAAGTTGAACTGCGAGAGCAATAGTGGTGCGCAAGGCGATGAAGCTGACGACTGGGGCATAGGTCTTAGTGTCATCATAGTTCTCGCCGGCAGTAAGTTGATCGCCGCGGAGAACCACTCTGGCCTTGCGCTTGATGAGGTTGCCATCCTTGTCTTGTTTCTCCGCAAAGGCCCACGCCGTTTGTATGATGATTGCTGATGGGTTGTCACGGCGAAGGTCAGGAATGCTGATCCAAACAAAGGTCTCCATCTTGTTGATAGAGGCAATCTCTCGGTCCATGGACTGTTTCCAGTCATCGGGGTGATTGCTGGAGATGGCCTCCTTGTAGTTGCGCGGCGCCTTGGACACGCGGACAGTGGGTGCACGCAGGGCGAGGGCGGCCATGTGCGCCGGGTAGGGGCGCACAACCTCCGCGATGGCGGATGCTACCAACTTGGGGTGGTAGTCGCTAAGGTCGACACAAGGAGAAGATATGTGCGCTGATCCACTGGCGTGAGGAGTTGGCAGTGCTGTGGCGTCCCCCTCCTGATGACGCGGAAGATACGTCCCTTCTCGCTGCGGAGGTGGGGGCCCCTCATGCGCGGAGGCAAGCGCCGCTGATGGTGGCATGGGTGGCGGCATGGGAGGTGGCGCGTGGGGCCCTTCCTGTTGGTCCAAGGGTTGCGGCTCATCCATCATGTGGTCATCGTCGGGGAGCTGGAAGACTGGCATAGAGAGTGCCGGTGTGCTGGAGAAGGGTCGTGTCACCGCATCAAAGATGACATCGCGTGTAACCGTTTCGCGCCTGGTAGCCGGGTTGTATATGCGGTAGCCGGCGGAGTCCTCATGGTGGCCAACGTAGATGCCCGGCCAGGATTTAGGTGTCATTTTTCCCTTGGCTGCCCGCATAGTCACAGGTATGTTGACCCAGGCCACACAGCCGAAAACATGTAGGTTGGCGAGGTCGGGTTTGCGACCGGTCATCAGCGTGTAAGGTATGGCGTTGACGGACGAGCTCCACTGGCGGTTGCAGAGATAGACGGCGTGAAGATAGGCCCAGTCCCAGAAGGTGCGGCCGAGGCCGGCGTGGAGAAGCATGGCTTGGGCACACTCACCGATAGTGCGGAAAGAGCGCCCCGCCAGGCCTGCCTGATGATGAGAGTGGGATGCGGTAAACTCCAGCGCGATGTTGAGGTCTGCACATGCTTGATGAAACGGAGAGCCGGTATAAACCGCGCTGCGATCGGCACGTATGCGTTGAACGGTGTGACCCATGCCGAGAACCGCCGCATGAAGTTGATGGACGGCGCGGACGGCCTCGTCCTTGGTGCGCATGGTGATCGCTACCTTTACTCCAGTGTAGGAATCCACCGCGCCGAAAACATGCTGCGCGCCAGTGACCGACGGACAAGGTCCCTTCCAATCGTCGATGACCACGAGCATGTATGGTGCCTCCGCGCGTGGGGAGGGCTGACGGTTGACTGACTGCTGGTGGGATTTGGCCTGAATGCACGCTGGGCACATGGCCTCCGGTGCAGATCCGAGTTTCGGGATGCCGATGGCATGTTGTTGGGTGAGCACCATGTGGCGCGCGCAGCGATGACCAAGTCGAAGATGCCACAGGGAGTAGGAGGCCGTTGGAGATGGCAGTGCCATGACCCCATGAGACGGATCGCGGCAGGGAAGGAGCTTGATGCCGTACATGCATGTGGTGCCGGGGTAGGGCTGAAGGTGGATGACTGCGCCATTTGGGGTGATCATGCTGTTGAGGAGGCGGCTGAAGTAGAAAGAGTAGCCCTGCTTGCTGAGTTGATGGGTGCTGAGGAGGCGGCTGATGTTGGTGAGACCGGCACTGGAGGTGATGTCAGGAGTATGGTAACAGTCTCGTGCCACAATGGTATGTGGCCTGCCTGTGATGTCTAGTGTTGGCGCCAGCGTGGTGCCGATGCCGACTGCCGGTTGCCCGAAACCGCCCACCAGAAATTGCTCCGCCGCAGGAATGTCCATGTAATAGATGTAGTCGGTGCGGTGGGCGTTGACGTGAGAGGATGCTCCCGAGTCGATGAGCACCCATGCCTCGCCATCGCGGGTGATGAGGGTGCCGTATGACGTGTGGCAGACAGTGATGACGGCTGGGGAAGGGGCGGCGCCCGAGACAGGCTTGATGTAGTTGCGCATGACGTTGAGATCGATGACCCCGCCGAGAAGTTTGCGCAGTGTCGCCTCAGAAAGGTGAGATGTGGGCAGATCATTCAAGGTGAAGCCCATGGCGCGAGCGCGTAGAGCTGCAGGGGGTTCGCACCATCTGCCGTTGTCTGCCCAGTACCAGATCGTAGACCATGCCAGTGCCCGGCTGACCGTTGGTTTGCATGCGAAAAGCGTATGAGCCGGGGCGGGCGACGAACTTCGGAAAGTAGTCAGTTGTCACCACTTGAGTAAAGTGGGGGAATTCGGATATACAGAGGTCCCACGCGCAAGGGCCGGGGTTGGTGAGCTCGATGGCGTTGATGATGTTGATGTAGTCCTGGACGTCGGTTTGCGAAGCGATATTGGTCCACAGGAGGGTGTCGCGGTGAGCCGCCGAGCCGCATGCGGTCGCACGCATGATGTTGCCGGTGCCAAGTGAGGAGAGTATCTCAGGGAAGTCCAGCGCGCCTGGAACATTCTCCACAATGTAGCGCACCGGTGTGGGCTGTGTAGTCAGGTAGAAACGGATGAAACTGATGACGGAAGCAAAGGCCCGAGAGCGATGGTCCTGCCAGCCAAGGCGTGAGCCAGCGCGCGACCATGGTTGACACGGTGGGCCTGACACGATGAGGGTGACCGGACGCAGGGTCTCCAGCTCCGCGATGGTGATGTTGTTGACGTCCATGGGGGTCATGGCATGACAGTCCTGAAATGCTGAAGGGGGCAGACGGTCCGGGTACTTGTCGTTGATGAAATGTAGGCGATGCGTCCACATAGTACGAGCCTCGGGCGACGGGTCGGCGCTGGTGATCTTGTGGATGGTGAAGCCGTATTCTACCAGAGCCTCTACTTCAGATGCCAATGGGCCATGGCAGGGCGAAAAGAGATGGTCGATGACCAGAGAGGTTGGCAGCGGGAGGATCGGCGCAGCGGTGAGGAGCGGTAGTGTTGGTGGCGGGTCGCCACGCAGGGCGCCTTGCTCCGCTTGAAGAATGTGGGATGCCAACGCCGCCGAGGCGGGGAATGTGGGTGAAGTGAGGCATAGGGGTTGGGCTGGGGTGGGGACGGGGTGGGGACGTTGCCAATTGATGTCGAATAGGTGGATGGGGGGATCGAGGGAGTAGGGATGGGAGTAAACGTTCCAGCGGGGGGGGATGTCGGGGGTATCGAAGATCGGGAAGGCGTCTGGGTGAGGGCGGGAGCGGTGAACATGCCATGAGTGTGAGAATGGGGACTCGAAGTCGGCATAAGAGTCGGAGTAGGGGACGTGCCAGGGGTCATGTAAGTCATCCTCCGCGCTGTCCTCGCCCTCCCCCTCATGTGCTCCGGTGTCCGCCCCTCCTGGGGCGGTAGTGTTGCAGGTGAGCATGATAGGCAGGCTGCTGTGGTGTTGTGCTGATGGGGACACTCCCACGAACGGGTAGGCCTCATGGTGTCCCATCGGCCGCTGGGTGAAGGTGTCGCTGGCCTGCTGATGACCCGGGTGCTGATGTCCGGCCGGGGAGACGAAGCCGACCGGCTGCTGATGACGCTGCATGCCGCCGTTGCCGCCCTGGTTTGTCCAACGCTGCTGCCGCTGGGGCCTGTCCTGATTGTTGCGGTTGTCGTTGTAGAAAGGCTGGCATGTCGGTGCCTGCTGGCGGTAGTTGTCGCGCGGGTGGTGGCCATAGTTGGTGTTGACGCGACGCTCCGCAGGCGCGCGCTGATGGCGGTCATAGCGAGGGTTGGTCATGGTGCTGGTCGGCGTGGTGTCATCCAGGATACGCATGCCATTGGCATGGCGCCTGGCCACACACTGCTGCTGGGTATGGCCCGGACGGTCACACCGCCTGCAGACAACGCTGGGCCCGGTGGTGTGCTGCGGGTCCCTGGGGCTGTAGGAATTGAGGTTGGGTGGGCACGCGCGGACGCGCTGCTGACGCTGACGCTTGCGCGCCTCCATGTTCTGTCCGGCGCTGATGATGGTTGCCAGCTTCTCGTTGACAGTGGCCGCCGAGGTGGTGGTGTCGACGATATGATCGTAGTCTGGGTGAAGGCATGGGATGAGGTAGTTGGCAGCCACGTACTCGAAGGTCCACTGGCCATGTGCCTTGTTCAGCAGATTCCAGAGGTTCTGGTAGCGCCGAACATACACCTGAACCGGCTCATTCGGGAGCTGGCCCGCTGTGATCTCTTCCTCCAAGCGCTTACGCTCCTCCATGGCAGAGCCCTGGAGCTTAGTAAGAAGAGCCTTCCATGCGGTGTATCCACACTTCCTGGAATCCATGTTGATGCTGTTGACGATGGCCAGTGCCATGGGATAATGGGCTGTTGCGTGGCGTAGGGCGGCCAGAAGGATCATTTGCTCATGACGGGTGCCTTCGCCCTTGGTGGTGTCCAAGTAGCCAGCGCTGCCGAGAGCGATCTTGATGGCTTGAGCGTTGTCTCGTGTAGAGATGGTGTTGTCCCAGATGGGGACGTTCTTGAGGTCGAGTGCCGGCTTCACTGCAGCTGGCTTGATATGCTGGACGACCTCGGAGTCATTGTCTGACGCCCCGTCCATGCTGAAGGCGTCGTCAGAACTGGTATCATCACGGAAGTCAGGAGGTGGTGGGGCGTGGCCAGGGTCGGTCTTGATCGCACTCTGCCGAGCCAGATTGGCCAGGGGGGTGTTCATCATGCCGGTGTTGATGCTGGTAGACATTGCGAAGGGATGGCGCACTTGTGCTTGAGGATGTATGACTGTAGGGGTGGGCGGGTGGGAAGAAAAACTCGTCGCACGGTGCCGTCGATCGTCGAAAGTTGTCGAGGGTCGATATACACGCAGGTTGAAGCCTTTGGCAGGCGTCGAGCACGGGGCAAGACGTCGAACCAAAGGAGAGGGCCCAAAAACCTGTCGGAGGGGATTGTCGAAGTGATGGTTGAGTGGCACTGTCAGTGATGGGGGGAGAGTCGGCGAGAGTCGGCGTGCACGCGTCGAATCACGTCGAGTGCCAGCAAGCAAGGTGCAAGCTGGAAAGGCAAAGGGCTGCTATGAGCCGTGGGCGATGGACGATAGGTAGTCGCTGTCGCCGTGGTGATGGCTGAGTGGCACTGTCACGAGATAGAAAGGGTGAGTCGGAATATTTCTGGAAAAGCAGTTGACTCTATTACAAGGAGCCGAGGCTGGCAATTTATACCAGCCGGCTAGGTGTCAATTAGAACGGACACCTCTCCGTCTAAGAAGGCCAACTGGCAATGATGCCTAGGTGCCATGCTTTGGTGCCGTACTGCTGCCATAAGGTCCAAATTAGGCACATGTACGGCAGCCAGAAAAATGCGGATTTCACAGAGAGAAAAAGCGGATTCAGGTACCCGGATACCCTGGGTCCAACATGTAGTATCCCCTCGGTATCACCGCCTCGGATTACCTATAGTACTTTGCCCGCTTGGCCACGTCAAGACCGATGACCGGCCAAAGACCGCGCCGGTCACCTCACCATACGCGCCGCGCCTTGCCATCCCGCGCCTCGCCTGCCAACGATACTACATGTCCGCACATCCGCATGTTAAAAACATTTGACCGATGTGCGTCAGAATTCCCCCCTTCCCCCCCCCCCCCCCCCCCCCCGACTTTTAGGGAAACCAAGCAACGCGAGCACTACTTCCCCCTTCCGTGAAATCTCCCCTTTCACTCCATGGCTCGCCTTTCTTGTTTGCCCGCAGCACCCGGCCAAATAAAGCAAATGGCGCCTTCGCTCCCGTCCAGTGCGTGGATTACCGAGGCACGTCGGACACGTACACTCACCCCTCAACGTCGTCCCGCCTCGGAAATTAAGTGGTTTGAGGTGGCCTCGGGCACGCAGTCGAGGGCGATGGGGAAAGCCCCGGGCGTCTCAAACCGTAGGGAGGCATCCCGTTCTCGAAACCGAGCAGAGCAGTAGCAAGGGTGGTTTTCCAATTAAGGTAGTGGGGTAAGCTCGAGGGAGCGAAGGTCGCACGGACGTTTTGGTCCATATACCACCGGCGCGGACTCATTCCCGCCCGCAACGGCACCCTCTTATTCGCGGGCGGTAGCCGGCGGCATTAGACTATCTTGGGTAGCGACGAACCTAGAGAGATGCTCGTGGATGACTTGTCTCATTCTCGCGTCTTCCGCCTCACGACGCCCCGCCTTGATGTGCGCTTGAGCGGTGGCCGACGTCTCGAACCCTCATCGACAGCCGCCGCCTTGCCCGCGTCGACCGTCTTTGAGCCGGCGCGGGTGAGCCGTTATTGCTAGCCATATCGAAGGGGTCGTCTGGGAGGAAGCCGCGGGGAGAAAAGAGATAAGAGCCTCGGCTTGAGTTGGTCATGTAGTAGCATCGACAACGGAGGGTGGAAGGTTTTGTACCGTTTTCCGGGGGCATGAGCACTTTGCACGATCCACAACCGTTGTTAGTGTTGTGCGCGCGACATGCCAACACAAAAATGAGAGAGTAGTCCCATCTAGCGACCGATGATGGTTTAATAAGACTCGAGGGGTATTGAGGTGATCCAAGTTTTTCCGAGGGCGGCACGCAAAGAGGGCAAGAAACCCCAAGAACACGGCTCTCAACATAAATGTTAACGTGACACAGCGAACTATTTGTTTTGTCAACCAAAGCTCAAACTCAAAAATCCGGCCATACACGATCGATATCGGCCCGTCATATGAGGGTGCCCTCCCGCAAAAGTATGGCATCACCTATGAATCGGCACCTCCACAGAGCCATCGTTTTTGGTATCGGGATTGTCAGCGTCAATGACAGTGTTTCGGCAAGTACTAGTTATTTTACCCGCCGCTATGCGGTACTAAGCGGCGCTCCGCGCCGGGGATTTGTGGAGGTGCCCCTACCTCTTGGGTTGAGCCTGGTGCGGGATGCGGCCCGCTTTCAGCCGGCTTGTAGTGTTGATCTTGTAATACCGTTGTTTCCGGGTAACGGGTAATACTGCTTTTAGCGTTAGATTTGTCAGTAATTTATTTTTAAAAAGAGACCTATTATTTTGTAAAACAGATGAAATCTGCAAGCCGCGTAATAGCGGGCCGCTGACTACTGGTGTGCATTACTAAAAAGGCCAGTACCCAACCCACCGCTAAAAGTAGTACAGGTATTACCCCCCCCCCCCCCCCCCCCCCCCCCCAAAAGCAGCACTACAAGATCAGCAATACAGTACAAGCCGCCTACAGGCGGCCCGCATCCCGCACGAGGCCGCGCAGGTCGGGCCGGTCGTCAGGTATACAGGGCGGGCACGCCGCGAATCGCCATGCCCGCCGCCTGTACCGGCACCGGACGCCGGACGCCGTCGTACGACCGTCGCCCATCCGTCGACGGACGCCGGGCCCCGGGTCGGTGGACTGCCCCCGCACCGCGGCGACCCGTTTTTGCAGCATCATTTCACATGATATATATAGCGATGTATAACGATATATATAGCTATACTTGGACTACCGTATAAGTAAGGAATAGTCGCTGAATAGTTTCGCTTGCTGATTTAGCAGTAAAAACGCGCTGCGGTACCGCGTTATTTTGGCGTTTTAGAACGAATATATGACGTGCCTCGGCTAGAATACACGCGCATTCATTCAGAATCTCACCACACGCGTACCAGTACCGTGAAATCAAACGAGCAAACACCGAATGTATGACGGTTCATAAACGAAGCGCGTATCATGCAGGACGGACGGACGGAGGACGGACGGAGGACCCCTAAAACTCCGTGATTAAGCCGTATTATGACCGGTATCAGTTCTCTCATATTCCAGGTGATTTCGGACGCGGCTCTCCTTTTCCTCCGCTCAACCCAAGAGGTAGGGGAACCGGCAGCGGAACGACCAAATCCCAAGTGCATTATATACCGGCGCCTTAAATGTTGCCTGAATTTCAAATGGAATTCTTGAGTTTCAAATAGGATTGCTGTCTTGACTGCTGAACCTGCGCTGACGTTTGCGCCACTTTCGGCCCCCGACCGTGTAGAACCGCCGGCGCGATATTTTTGGCAGAACCAGACTCAGAATTGAAACACTGTCCTTGCATTATTTGAATATGTCTGAGAATCACCCACTGCAAGACAATGTACTGTACGGAAACACGTGATACGCATCGGAAACATCAAACATGCACCTGGAATAATATCCACCCATACATGTACCTCATATATACAACCTGTCGGACTGCGGCTGTCATCAATCATGTCATTTGTTTCACGCGGCTAACAACTCTTTGGACAGGATAGCGATCGCTACTGCATTTCTCATCGGCCGAGGGTATCCGGGTACTGGTGTGAATTACAAAAAGCCAGCATTTTAAAAAAGTACACTGCTTAAAACAGTTCAGGTACCCTTACCTGGTACTCGTGGGGGGATGTGCGTGTGGTGGCCAGGTAGTGCTGCTATTCCACTGGTGTGATGGTGGACGAATGATCTTATTACAGGCCGACAGGCGCCGTGCCTGATATATCAGGCCTTTTATTTTGGTGATTTCCGATATCGCCTTCTGCTGCTAGCTCATGTAATTATATATCAGGTGGCGCGATGTGGCCGACATGGCGCGGGCGCAGCCCGTCATCAGACGGGCGCGCGCTACGCGCCTAATGTGGTATGATGATCAGGGTTAGTGAGGGTATAGAATACATCCTCACATTCCACCCCGCTCTGTTGAGTCTGAGCCAACAGATTCACGGTGGAAACCTTTGCGGGTGGCTCGCCTTAGCAGCAAGGTATGCTGGTAAGGTCGAGATATGTATTGACGAAACGTCCGGTCGGCATAAATAAAATGCCGCATTAGCGGTGAATACCGCATCGTTTCATAGGGTATCCAGTCATATCCGGTCTCCGGGAAATTGTGGAACCTCACTTTGAACCGTAAGGCATTGCCCTGCCTTCGAATATAGTCTGGGATATTGTGCCAACTTATAGTCTGCGACGTCCGCAAAAATTTAGAGTCAGGCGTTGTATCAGTTTTACGCCACATAAAACGGTATGATTGATCACAATGATGCATTGCACATGTGTAGAGTGTTGTTTGTGTGAATCTCGGCAGTTTCCATAGTGGGAGCGCGAAGATCTCGCGCCGGCAGTTGTAGTTGAATTTTGTAGGCCTGAGGATTCACCTGCTCAATGATCTCATATGGTCCTACATATCGTTGTTTGAGCTTAGGATATTTTTGTCCGCGTATAATCATATCATCTATTTTTATCATTATTTTGTCACTGATTTGAAAACACACCACTTCCCGCGGTAACCCATACCGTAGTGCGAGGACTGCCCGAAGATGTTGTATCCGAAATTCCGTTTTCCGCCCACACAACTGCACGCGTGCGGGTGCGGCACAGCGCCATGTACATGCCAACCCCACTCGTCACCCTGCCACATTCTAAAGCCCCCCCCCCCCCCCCCCCCTGACCAACCGAAGCACCGGCCCCCGCGGGGGCGCAATGGACCCAAAACGGGACTTTCGGCTGCCTAGCGCGGATGCTCTGGCCTCAAAGGCCATACATGCAGTTCGGCATCTCCGTGGCCACCCTCAAGACCTTGTACAGTACGCGCACGCCAACCCACCCTCATTCCTCAACTTAGCACCAATGCCGTTGCTTTGCTCGGCCTAGAAAAATTGCCTTTAACGGTGAGGAAACCTAGCCACGTGTATTAGGAAACTTTCTGCCTAGTGGATTCTCTCCTAGTGTGTTTTACGGTCCCTCGGTCGCGTTATATTTGTGTACAATGTCCCACGAGACCAATTCTCGCTGGGCAGCACTGTCAATCAGTATTTCAACTTGATCCGAAAGGGTATCATTATTGGCTTTGATTTTAGCCTTTGCCTTCAACAGATATGTTTCGACAGTCTGAGAGGTAAAATTTGCTGTGGGGATTTCATATTATTGTGGTGTTATGTTGTGCGCTTTGTCACGCATTCTGTCCTCCACAGTATGATCAGCCAAATACACATCGACTGAAAATGGAGTCGGACCCATTGGTATCCGCTTTTTCTGGTTTTTGGGATCAGAGATGTCATACAAGTATGCACTCTTTGGGTAAAGGTGGATCTTACGGTATGTGTTCAGAATGTGCTGAACATTTTTATTGTTTTTCCACTTGGGAACTGCAATTGCTGCAGAGATACTTCATGGGTTCTGCATGCGCTTCCTTTCGAAGCCGGCAATAAAATCAGATTTTCTCAAACGGTGGGTTCAGCCACACATGATGGTTAGTAATGTCAGCATCAAAGAAAGAGTTAGTTGGGGAACACTAGCTATTCATCACCTTTGTGGTTTCAGCAATTGCCGCCCCATCAAGGGTGAACGCCCCCCATATCATGTTCAATTCCTCCCAAGCATTCTGATTGAATGATGGGTAGGTATCATGTTGGGGTATTGTGACTGTTGTTATTGTTGCCGTTGCATCGTTATGATCAGACCTAGGAGTCGTTGCCCTGGTCATACTGTTATTATAGTCAGATATGAGCTCATCAACTTGAGTCTGTATATCCCGGAACTTGAGGGTTTCCGTTTGTGCAGCATTATCCACCGTAGTTGGTGGCTTTTGCTGATATAGTAATTGCTCAACTGGTTCAATTTGTGGCGCTTGAAATAGGTTGCCTTTTTGACCAGTGGCAAAGTGATGTATAATATGTTTGCGCCTTCTGCGCTTTTGCGTCTCCAGTACATGATGCGCAACAGGGGTATCCTGTGTCCCTACGGACAGTTCGTTGACAGTTCATTGACCCTACGGACAGTTCATTGACCCTACGGACAGTTCGTAGTGGTCCCACATCCTCTGTGAGGGCTTGTCTTGGTACTTTGCCCATTAATACTTAATCATATGGTGACATACAGTTCAGCAATTACAGCGATATGGTCAGAGGAATGTGTTCGTCGGCCGACTTCGATGAACTCTGATTGTTGGTGAACCTGCCGCAAGCGAAAGGAGCAGGCTCACGTTCAAGATCACTCCATAGCGTCCCCTGGCACAGATCAACTGAACGGCCACAATCCAAATCACCGCGAATCAAAGCTGCTGCCAATTCAGTGCATTATTACGGTGAGCTTATGCACTTTATGGCAACATTTAATCATACAATAAGGAGACTTATATTGGCACATTGAATTGCAAAAGTAATTACATATTATAATTGGTTAGAATACAAAGTGCCGATGTTTTCTATTATACTGCAGATTTGTTTGCAGTTTGCTGGGTCGGTGCCTCAGCATGTTTGCTCTTCTGTGGAGCGTTTTCATTGTACTGCAGATGTGTTTGCAGCTTGCTGGGTCAGTGCCTCAGCATGTATGCTCTTCTTTGGAGCGTTGCGGACGAAATTGTTTTCCACTATTTTAGTGGGTGATCGTAGATATGGTGGCTCATGGGTGTTCTCCACCTTGACCGCCCCGGCCGCGGCCAGCATATCTGCCGCCGCCTCTTCCTCCAGAGCGGCCGCCACGGCCTCCATTGCGGCCTCCCCGATCACCACGGCCACCACCACCATCATGCTTCGAGAGCATGTCTGACATTACTGTTGTGGTCAACAGTTGCACTGAATGAGGGTCATGGCTACAAGCCTAGGTGCCTACTCTGGTTATCATCAGCCTTACGGCATGTATCGTTTTCATGAATTTATGATTTCAATGACCTATTGTATGGTTTGTATGGTGAATGTTTACTGGCCCATAGTGTAGATGTCGAGTTGCCTTTGGAACTCGATATTAAGGTTTGCGTTCTTGCGGAATTTTCCGTTCAAGCAATGCATGATATATAGAGGGGTGATGGGATGAGTACCATTGTACCCAGCCACTCAACTGCAGCACCCAACGGAAAAATGCGGCCAGAGTATTACAATATTTGTATGGTATAATATGCAGGCAAATTCCATTATGCCTGAAGTATGTTGAGGGTCATGAGTACATTTTTAACTTTGTATATAACATATTATATTCTTCGCCAACTGATGGTTTTTCCCTAAAACCACCGGATCAATGTCCATCGGTGCTTGCCCTACATCTTTTGGGTTTACCACATGTTGTTTATGTGTTGATTGAGTTATGATAGTATGAATTGCAGAATGTTGATGGCAGACCGATCGATTGATTTGTAAACTGTTTTCTGGGATATGGTATTGCAGGAAATATGTTGGCGTTACTTTGGGATTTTAGTTGGATTTCAGTATTGTATCCCAGCTTCCACACCTAAGGCTCCGCATCAAGAATCAATAAAAGATCGAATCATGGTGCACCAGACAGATCGTGAATTGCACCAAGAATCAATATTTAGGCGCGGAATTTACTAGTGCACCGATATTTATTGGGCTGTAATATTCGGTGCACCGATATTTAGCTGGCGGAATTTGCTGGTGCACCGATATTAGGCCTGGAAGATTTTATCCGTTGTCTTTGGTGGCGATTTTGCTCGGAAAAAGGGGGGGGGGGGGAATCTTCCTTTTCCGAAAAAAAAAACTTATAGTCTAATAGTACTTTGAACAGTACTCGTCGATGCCCCCGATGTCGTAGGCGACAGCGCCGGCGCAGCTGACTCGAAACCGGCACGGTACAGTAGCGGCGGATGGGGAGACAAACCGCCGCAAATGCATCCTCTAAGCTCTGTTTATGGGATTTCAAGAACTAGTCAACTGTCCTAGTGCGCCCCGTACAATCTGTTTCGGGTTTCAAACGGGTTTTACCGGTACCTTTCGGGCTGCCTTATCGCCCGCGAGCCTTGCGCCGGGCCTGGCCGGGGAGCTACTTAGGACGGCCACCATCATCTCATCTGCTAATTCATTGCCTTCCATATATCCGATATCCCTCCACCCTATCCCACCACCACCATCACCCGCCGCCCACACCAGGCAGCACCACTATGTACCTCCTGGCGTCACTGGCGGCGTGCGTCAGCATTTCCGTTGACGGTATGACCGCGGTGCGGAACGTATGGATAAAGCTAGGCGCTCAGGAGTGGATGATGGGGTGACAAGAACTCTACGGACCAGTTGAATGAGGCAATCGAGGCCCACGCCCCCGACTACCACCCCATGCTTACTGACACCGATATCAAGATGGTGTGCACGGCCGGCACCCGGCACGACCGTGGGCTTTCGCGAGACTGCACAGCGTTCCTGCTAGAGGCAGTCACATGCACCCTGGCGTTTCTTGCTTTGAGACGAGAGCGGTTACGATTAAGGTCGATTGCCAGCGCCCCGCTACCCGGTTACGATTAAGGTCTCGGCAAGCACCGCACAACCCGTTCCCGACGATGATGATGGCTAGCGCCGCGCCGAGCCATGAGAGTCATCACCGCCTCCCTACTCGCAAAGTGCCTAGCGGCGCCCCGCTGTCTGCCAAAAACCAGCAATACAACTCCCTGATAGACTGGCAAGAGTTAGAGGGCGTCGGTTGGTCGACGGACGTGGCTAAACCGGTCGGCTTTGATTTCGTCTTCGCCCTCCATCGCGCCTTGTTCCCTCTCAGCTCTCGTTCCAAGACTGGCGTTATATCTTGGGTATGAGAGCATCTCTGCAAAGGGCCAGCCCCGCCGGACAAACGTTTCGCGCAGTTCTTTGGGAAGAAGAAACTCGGACATAAGGCAGACCGGCCGAACGTTCCGAAGCTCGTTGGAGTACCTCAATACCACGCTGTCCGCAACGGTAATTGGGTCCAGAAGGGCAACTGGCCGAGCATCATTGCGTTGCTAAAGCCCTGGAGCTCTCGCTATTTCGGTGTGAGGAGCGGCTCGGCAAGCAGCGCGACTATGACGTTAAGTCAAAACTGATGGAGGAGCCGGTACGGTCGGCCAAGACGGCGTCGCATGTGGAGACCATCGAGGCGCTGAAAGCGCTGGCCATCAACCGCGATTTCCCAACCGACATGCGCTCGCTTAGCCACCGGTTGCTGGACACCCCCGTCTATGCTGTCTCATACAGTCGGGCGGGTCTGGGGTTGACAATGTAATCAACATTGTCATTTGTTACATTCATCTATGTGCCATAATAATCATCTATATGCCGTGGTCTTCTATGCATCCTCCTGCATCTATATTAACGGCCTATTTGCTGCCCCAGCCTTGTCTACAGTACTGCACAAAGTACGGTCACAGTCCCCCCTTTTTCACCTGAAGGTGGGGGTGCCCAATACCTATAGAAGTTCATCTATAACATGTTTTTGGTTGCCCTGGCTGTTCCTGCATGCTTACAAGGCACAAACACGATGTTTCCTTGTAATTTGTTTCATGGTAGTACTTTAGCAGTACTGCAGAGGAAGGAAGTATTTCCAAAGGGGGGGCCCCCAAAAAAGGGGCCACCAAAGACAACGGATAAAATCTTCCAGGCCTTAAGGTACCGGTATTTACTGGTGCACCGATACTTCGGTGCCGACATTTACTGATGCACCAACATTTAACCGCATATTTTACCGATGCACCAATATTTATCTGCGTAATTGAATCAACGACTGGTGCACCAAGAATCAACCGAGAATCAGCCACAGTGGGAGACATGTGTCATCGATGGCTTCGATCGTGACGATGCTTAGAGGGTTGTACTCATTGATGATTCCCGCGGACGAAGGGGGAGGGCATGGGCCGCAATCTTTTTCCCAAGTTGTATGGGATTGGTCCCATACATGCTTCTTAGTGCTAAGCGCATCACACATGCTGCAGTAATGTGGTGTGCGTCCTGTCCACCTGATGCATGGGATCAAAGTGTAATAATAATATGATGATAATGAAAGCCCTTATGTAGTCGCTAATAAAAACTCCTCGTACTTGTACGAGTAATCATAATATGATGATGTTAATTGAGGCTCATTTTCATCGCATGAACTTGACACAATTTCCTTTCTTCCAGATTAACATCAAATTCGCGGAGTAAAATCGATTAATACTGCATATTTCACCTCTGGTGCACCAATATTTTCACATAATTTTCTGGTGCACCAATATTTAGACACGGAATTTACTGGTGCACCGACATTTAGACACGGAATTTACTGGTGCACCGATATTTATGTGATGGATTTACCGGTGCACCAATGTTTAGCAACCCAATTAAATCGATTAAAGATCGGATCAACTGGATCATGCACCAATTCTTGATCTTTTTTTTCCGTCATGCACCAATTCTTGATATTTATCTCCTGAGGCTTGATGCGGAGCCCTATCCACACCTCAAAGAGAGGCGTGAGCTGGTTAATGTATTTAATGACACATTCCGTTTTGGATGCTGGTTTGCACACCAACAAGACTATTTTACAGTATTTAAGCACATGGATCTGATATATGAAAGCCCCTGGAAAAAGTATCAGAGCTGTACTGGCTGGTTTTGGTGTAGCAGTTGCTAGCACACTGTCGATGTACTGCAACTGCAATGTTTTTCGCTGCTCGGAGGCTTCTGTCCCCGCATGTTTACTCAGTATGAAATACGGTGTCATTATATCAATTGTCCACTTTTGAATACAATCAGCCAGTTTTTTTTCACAAGGCTGGCATTCCAGCCTTGGTTATGTTCAATATTTGCTGCCATATCTTTATACGGTGTCAGACCTGAGTCCATATGCGGAAGGACCAGTCCGCCCTCTTGTCTGAGTTTGGCTATATTATAGTTTCACTGGTTTGAAAACCCGGGATAATGTTTTGAATATGGTTGCTGTCTTCACACAGCATATCACAATATGTTAGGTATCATGATGGGAGCATATCGTCTGTGTTTATGGTTGGATCATGTTGTCTTTTATGATTGGCATCAGAGTCATAGCTCTCATGGCTATGCTCGGAGATATGATGACAGATGTTTATATGTTCACGCGAGGCTGTGCCTCACTAATTGGGTTATTATCGTGATCATGGAGAGGCTGTGATGTTATCTCTTCCTCTCCTTTTGGCAACATTTGTTCGCCAGAGTGGCCCTCTGTGTGGCATGTATTATCATGTATATTGTATTTTGATCAGGCAAAGCGTGACCTCATTGTAATATCTTGGGAAATTTTCCAGTTATGCTTTGTCCTCATTCATTGAGGAGATCTCGTTGTCAACCTCATTGGGCGACTGATCATCGTATCGTCATGCGAGTTATGGGTTGTCCTCATTCTTTGAGAAAAAATCGTTGTCGCCCTCCCTTTGGGCGACCGATTATGGTTTCGTCCGCAGCTGCCATTGAGGCAGCGATATCGTTCAGAATATAGTCATCACGGTCAGGGTTCAACCTGCTGGATATGGTTTGATTTCAGGCCTCTTCGGGCTCAATATGGCTTGAATATCGTAAGCGACGCAACAGCATTTTTTTCCTTTTTTTGATAATGTTCTGATGTTTCATTGTCATGTTGTTGTTAATATATTTCGGTGAGGGGATAAGGTTGGGTTGAGGTAGGAGTGGCTTACCTAATAGGCCGCTTACCTCAATTCGATTCATACAAGAAAAAGAATAATGACGCTCCGAGTTCTACATGCAGCGTCGCCCGTCCCGGTAATGTCCAAACTCCGGGCGAGAAAGTAGCGCCGAGGTGGCGCAGAAGATAGTAGGCGTATGGTAAGCTTCCGCCTTATGAAGGGGCGGAGTTATGTTTCACTCGACTCGATGGCCGGGAAGGTTCGAGAATATAGTACTGCCTATTGGCAGTTCAGCTTTGAAACGGCGTCTTCCGAGAAAGCCTGTTATAGTATTTCGTCCACGACGCTCCGCATTTCTCAGGTAGCGTCGCGGCCCGGTAATCTCCAAGCTGCGGGCGAGAAAGTAGCGCCGAGGTGGCGCAGAATATAGTATGCTTCCGCCTTATGAAGGGGCGGAGTTATGTTTCACTCGACTCGGTGGTCGAGTAGGTTCGACTGTATCGTGCTGCCTCTTGGCAGAGTGGCTTCTGTAAAAGCCTCTTATGATTTTTCAGCGGTGTCACAGCGTACAACGTTTCAGCGTACGCATGCGCGCGTACAGGGACTTGCTTACTTGGCATACCGGCGAATACTCGTCGCCTGTCATACGGTTATCAATTTTAGTACTTGCAGTACTGCGTTGTATGTGTATGCCTGATGTCCAAGCGAGTAGTCACCCATGGCGCAACGACCAACTGTCTGTCGCTCAGCTCTCACACCTAAAACCACCGACAGACCTAGGGCCCGTACCAACGGCTAACTGCCGCCAACCACGGCGCCCGTGCAGACCAATAGCGCGTGGGAAGGCCTAGGGGCTTAGTCGGCTCGCGCGCCCGCGGGATGCTTTAGCATCCTGTCGGCGCGCTGCCCGCCCACTCTTTGGCTTTCCAAACGTCTCATCCCACCCATCTTGTAACCACGCTACTACACCACAAACACCCCGACTCTGTGCACATCACACATGTACGTGCCTCGTCTATTGCTGTCCATCAAGGGCAGTACAACCTGTTGTCGAGTTGCGAGTGATATCGCGCAGCAAGCAACGGTGGTGAGTCGCGGTTACACCTGTGTTGTTTGCGTCGTGACGCCCGTCTTGCTTTTACCTCATGTGAACCCGTCGCACCGACTGCTTGGACTTGTCGACCGACCGACCGACCGATTAGCGTACCGAACGTGCCTGATCAGCACTGGCTTGCTTGTTGCCATATGCGAGCAGTCGGTACTGCGCGTCGTCGTCGTCGAGTCGTGTCGTGATACCGTACGCGTACGCATATGCGCGCGTGCGGGCACTCGTAGTCCATTCGCGAGAGGCATGTCGTGCGGCACAGGGTGAGGAGTGCTTGACGTATTTCGCGTCGATCGACCACACACACGCACACCTCTGTCACGCCGAGTAACCAAGCAACTCGCACGCGTGTGTAGTGCCGGCCAATAGGGCCGATGGCACTGTGAGACGTACTTCTACTGGAGTCATAGGAACCGAGGCCAAGAGTCGGCAAGTCTTAGACAGAGACTTAGAGGCCAGGACACGTACATAAGACCACATGCCTAAGAGTCTGTTAGACGATCGTTTGGAAAGCCAAAGAGTGGCTGTTCCTAAGTGGTCTTAGTCCTGAACGCCCACATCCCAATACCCCCACTTAGACGCTGACCTCGAGGTTGTTCAGGGGACGCCCTCACCTCTTGCAGTCAGCCACGTCTTCACAAGTGGAGGGAGCAAGTCATCACAGTGCAACGTTCATCGGCGCCGATCTTCTGCGCTATTGTTGGCAAGGCACTCTGCAAGGCGCGCGTAGGAGGCATCGCCTACACCTACAACGCGTGCAACGAGCTGAGAGGAGCCGCGTGTGGTGGTTACCTCAGCCTGGAGCGCGTTCGTCGGCAACCGCTTCATCAACATGTTCAGTCCAGACTTCCGCGCGCCAATTGGGGTGGGAGCGGTCACTGAGCAAGGCGCATGTCAGAGGGAGAGAGCCCGCGCCAACTCAGACGACGCTTCACGAGGAGTACCGGAGCACCTGTGACAGCACCCTTATTGGAGCCGGAGCGCGTCTTGCGTCAAGCGCTCCGTGACGCCATGGCGCAGCGCGGTGGAGACCCCAGCGCCGTAGGATCTTGAACACCATCAAGACGACGACCACCTGGAAGTCAGCACTACACGCCCAATCAGATCATGGGTGACCTGAGTGCAGCGGAGGAGCGCATCTACGAGGAGCGAGAAGACGCGCGGACAATCGCCGGTGGTCTACGCAAGGAGACAACACCACGCCATGAGCGCTTCGACGGCGCTACCTTAATATGGACGGAGTGGTTCAGTTCATTCAACGCCAACGTCTTGGTGCCATACGCGCTTACCAAGGCGCCACCAACATCAGCCCCGAGGGCTGACGGAGCCGGTTCATCGGAAGGCGAGAGCACCGGACCGGAGTGGGTGTTCAGCCCAGCAGACTCCCTTCAGCTTCTTCAAGAGTATGTCGAGATCAACGCCGTCACCAGGCCCATCATCGATCAATGGCAGAAGGACACTCTACGCTATCAACAACGAACTCTCCGCTTCGACCCTGCATCCGGACGCATTAAAGTGCCATCGCGCGAGGATGCGGACGCCTTTCACGAGTTCTGCTATCGACGCTATGTGGAGCTCTTTGAGACCAAGTTCAATGAGGCGCCAAAGATGCGCACTGAGTACGACGCGTACACCCGTGAGGGCTTCCGCGAGACCCCTGCCAGCTTGGCGATGACTCTTCGCGAGCTCAAGGCGCATCTACCATACCTCACGTGGGACAAGTTCAACCAGAAAGCGTTCGACGTCATGACCTCTGTGTGGCGCTCTATTCCGGCGCTCAAGCAGTCCCTCGACGCTGGCTTCCACCAGCTCAAGGACATCGTTGTTCTACGTCAGTCTCATGAGGACCGCTTGGACGAGCTAGCTGCGGAGGTGGAGCGCTATGAGGACATCGTGAGGAAGGATGAGATTCGAATGGCGGAGGCCTTGACGGCTGCCCAACACTTCGCAGAACTGACTGGAGCATCGGCGCCGGCAGCTGGTGGAGGACGGCAGCACGGCACCAGCACTCAAGAACCGGTCATCACATGGACCATGGTCAACGGACGTCGTGTGCGAGCGCAGCTTGTCGTCGTGAAGGACACCCACCAGATCCGCCCGTTGTGCGAGGCATGCACAAAGGCGCGTGGACGTGACATCTTTCACGGAGCCAACTACCGAAAGTGTGCCAACAAGTTCGGCTCAACCATGTATGTCAACGACGCCGCTGGTGGCCGTGGCGGCCGTGGAGGCGGCCGAGGCGCAGGCCGAGGTGGCCGTGGTGGTCATGGTGGTGGACGCGGCGATGGAGGCGCACCCGGAGGCGGACGAGGACCGAGCTGGAACGCTGGGTGCGACGGCGCTCACAACTTTACTGAGTGCGACAAGCCAATCACTGACCCTACGCTCATCGCACGACTGAAGCGCAACCAGCGGGAGCGAGAGCGCCGCCTTGCCTATGGACAGCAACGCGGATGGGCTATGGACGTGGAGACCGGACTGTCCAAGCTCGAGATGGACTTGGCGAGGAAAGCCGGACACATGCTCACTGGGCGACACGACGCCCATATTGACGGAGCAGCGACATCATCAACAATGGCAGACCTGGAGGCCATGTTCTCTCGCATCCTCGAGAAGTCTCAGGCTGCCCATGGTGCTACGGGTGCCATGCGCTTGGCCGTGGAGGTGCCAGACCCCTTTCTGGATTGCGTTGACACCGACGATCACGGCACTTTGCTACCTGGAGCGTCGTGTGTGGAGCTGCCCGTGCGTGAGCTGCGTGAAGTCTTCTTTGGAGCTCCAGGTCGTGCGCAACCTGTGGGGGCTGACTGGACGCCGGAGTCGACTGTGCCAATACCGCGTGGACGCCCGGCAGTGCTGCCTCCAGGATCGGCGCGGAACCCTGAACTTCGCATGCGCCAACCCGGATGGGACGCCCAACGCGAGCAACTCACCAAGCAGCGGCCCCAAGGTTTTGAGCCGGCAGTCGAGCAGGAGGCTCCTGCGTCCTACGAAGGCCGCCGTGGAGGAGGAGCGATCACCTCGGACATGTTGGACATCCGCAATCAGCAGCTCCTGCAGCACCTGCGCACAGCGCTACAGCACGCCAAGTTCCCTGGTCTACCCGTTGCTGTGGTATCGGACATGACACCCGAGCATGCTGCAAGGTGGTTGGAGGCACGCAACACTGCACTGCGTGGAGGACTTGAAACTCGTGACCACATTGCCGTAGCATGGGAGACGGTGCTTCAGCAAGCCGTCCGACGCTTCGAGGCGACAGCGCGGCTCACCTGGGTTGACTACACGCACCTCGACTTGACGCGCGTCTTTGCCGCAGCCGTGCAGAGCGTCTATGGTCTGTCTCTCCTACCTGATGCCTAAGCGATGCCGCACGGCGCAGTGCGGCGCCGACAGTTTGCCATCACCACCCCATTTCTCTTTTTCCTGCGACAGCGGGGTATTTGCCGAAACCCGCAGTTGCCACACGACATACAAGCGCGAGCATTATGTGTGAAGCGCTCCGAGTGAGAAGGTAGCGCAGATGGTGAGATATATTGTATGCGTCCGCCTCAAGACAAGGCGGAGTAATTATAAGCTCGACTCAGTGGTCGAGAAGGTTCTGGTGTATAGTGCTGCCTCTTGACAGGGTGGCTTATGGAAGAGCCTCTTATAGTTTTTCGGCAGGGTAATTGCCGACGCCCGCAGTCGCTATGCGGCAGGCGCTTATGGTATGGTTGGCAAGTGCTCGCGAGGGAGCGATCGAGTGGGTAGAAGCACCAAATGTGAGGAAAGGTGCGCATGGTGAATGCTATTCCACTGGTGTGATGGTGTGTGATGGTCTGATTACAGGCCGACACGCGCCGTGCCTGATATATCAGGCGACGGGATGTGGCCGACAGGGCGCGGGCGCAGCCCGTCATCTGACGGGCACGCGATACGCGCCTAATGTGCTATGATGATTAGGGCTAGTGAGGGTATAGGATATATCCTCACAGCTGCTGACAGTCGGAAACATACTGCTGCTGTTATCCATGCTGACATTTTTCCGCGCGGCCAACTCTTGGGACAGGCTGCATGAAAAAGAGTTTCATCGGCCGGGAGTATCCAGGTACTGGCGTGAATTACAAAAAAGACCAGCAGTAACAAATACACTGCTAAAAGCCGTATACAGGTACCTGGTACTGGTAATATCCCCTCGGTGGAATCACCGCCTCGGATTACCTGGTACTTTGCCCGCCAGGCTGCGTCAAGACCGATGACCGGCCGAAGACCGCGCCGGTCACCTCACCATACGCGCCGCGCCTTACCATCCCGCGCCTCGGACAGCGCGCGGGACAGCGGACAGCGCCCTCACTGGCGGACGATACTACATGCGTCCACGCATCCGCATGTTAAAATCATCATTCCCCCCTGCCTCCCCCCCACACGCATGGAAACAAGCGCGAGCACATCCCCCTTCCGCGAAATACTCCATGTCACTCCGTATCTCACCCTCGCTGTGTGCCGACTGCACGCATCTGCTGAGCGCACGGTGATAGGGTCACCCCCCCTCGGGATTGGTGTATGGCAGAGCAAGGCGCCCCTTCGGCCAAACATTCGCCTTCGCTGTGAGGTATCACGCCTTCGTTGTCGCGTTGAAGCACATCGAGGAGAAACTGTGATGCTTCTATGAAGATCCGGACACAGTGACAGATCAAGACTTATCCCGGTTTAGTATGTAGTACTCACAAGATGTCGGACAATATGTGTGGTGCATATATAACACAATGACCTTGCACTACTAGTTGAATTTCCGTATAGCTAATACATTCAATCGATCAAACTTATGCTGCCCATCAATTCCGCCCAGCGCGCCCCGGCGCCGCTGTCCTGCGCACCCAGCGCCCATAGCCCGAAACCTACCTAGCTCCCTTGCGGATTTGATCAGCGGCGGCTCGGGGTCTCCACCATCATTATCTTAATCAAAGGCGGCTTAACATCGCCATGCTAGCTATCTGCTAGGTGCTAGGACATCCATAGGAGGTGACATAGTTGGGCCAGTCGTAGGGGTAAAGCTTGTCAGACGGTTACACAATGCTAAAACTCCAGCACTTTTGCTAGCTGCTACTCGCGCTATTGTACTGGCTATGGACAACTAGAACTAGAAACCGCGGGGTGGGGGGGGGAGGGGGGAGGGGGTGCAAGGCAGCATCATGAGGCGTCACAAAATCGCCTCGTTTGTACTTAGGCACATATGGTCGCCGGTACCGGATTGTGTAATGAACCCGCCAAATTCCTTTGAAGGTTATGTGCTCTTGGAGGGGCAGCCACGCCTTGGACCACGCGCGGCTCGCCTATCGAACTACGGGCTTTAATGTACACGGGTATTATAGTGTCTTAGAATTCTAAGCACATGCTGCTGAGTTTTAGCCGCTTCGACTAGTCAGCATGGCATATGATTGCTAACACCAGTTGCCGTCGCTGGTTAGAAGTTGACGGCGAGATAAACAGCGGCGGGACGGCGGCACTTGCACCATTACTCGGCATTTTGCGCAGTAAAATCCCGAGTGACACGCGCCATGCCGCTCGAGATTGGGACGCCTGTCCAAGTGGCGTTCGACGCTCTCCCTTGTTGATGTCAAGTTCACATGGCGTAGGGCGCACCTAGAGTAGGGGGGCGGGGCTACTGAGGCAGTTGTGCTGACTGGGGTCATGCTAGCTGGGCGCAATGGCGTCTGGACGACTGTATACAGTTTCACGTCCTCCATAACTGCCAGGGCTGCCATACGGATGCGAGTCATCGGATAGTGTTGTAATGTGATCCATACCTCAAAACTTGCCCACCAAACCACCATGTAGCTCGGGTGACGAGTTGCTAAGACTGTGTCGAGTGGATGGTTTGACCGTCGAGAAAATATCGGCGGGCAACTGTACACGTGTACAATTGATCACCCGTGCTGGGGCGCGACCGCGAGATGCGCACAACCGACCCCGTGCCACCACATGTACCTTCCCCATGACCCAAATAACGACTAGTAAAAAAGAGCTGACGCCCATAGCTCGCCTATAGCTACTGCGCGCCCCACAACAACTACCTTGGAAAAGGCGTTGATCTCGGCGGGCACGCCGTGGTTGCCCCATCTTGCGCTCGCGCGGGTGCCTCGCAATAGGGTGCCGAGAGAGGTCTGGCAACCACACCAAGTCGAGACCGGTGAATGAGCAACACTTTATTTGCACGGTCCAAAGCCGCGAGTTGTAGTGTTGGGTCGGCAAGAGGCCAACACAAAACTAAGAAAGTGGTCCCATCTATCGCGCACGATACTGATGGTTTTATAAGATTCGACGGGTATTGGGGTGGCCGATGTGATGTTTTCGCCGAAGGCGGCACGCAAAGTGCCGTACTACTTCGGCATGTCAGTGCTAATAAAGCACCAAGACTGCATGCCGGAGGGCATACATTGCTTATGTGGCCGCCACGCCAAAGTGGCGTGGCGCAAAGGTTGCGGACAGCCGGTTTCGACATCCACATACATACCTTAGGGTCAAGGAAAGGAAGTAAGAAACCTCAGGAAAACGGCTCTAGACATAATAAATGTTTACGTGACACAACGAACTATTCGTTTCGTCAACCAAAGCTCGAATTCGAAAATCCGGCCATGTCGCGTCCTCGGTCCGTCACCTGAGGATGCCCACCCGAGAAATTATGGCGTCACTTGGGAGACGGCACCTCCACGGAGCCATCGCTTTAAGTATCGGGATTGTCAGCGTTACTAACAGTGTATTGGCAAGTATTCGTTATTCTAACCGCCGCTCTGCGCTACTCGCAACGAAGCGACCAAATCCCAATAAATCTGTGCAGCATCATTCCGGCACCTTAAACGTTGCTTGAACTTTAAATATAGTTCTTGAATTTCAAATAGGATTGGGACTAAACAGTCTTCACTGCTGAACCTGCGCTGACCTCTCTGCTCCAACTTCGGCTCATGACCGTGATATAAATAACCGCTTGCGCGATCTTCTTATTGGCAATACCACTCAAAATGGAAATATTTAAATATCCAGTTACGGAAAGCCCTGGGTAGGCAACCCTCCGTTATAGTCAACAAGCACATTGCCGATGCAATCTGCAAGACTAAATAATTGGCGGCCAGTGACGGAATTTCCAACACTGTTGGATCCCTGTCTAAAACACTGCCATCAAAATACCCGGCATTGACCACAAAAGGTCCGCCCGATATATACCCGTTTGGGCGTCGGCCCATTCGAGTAATGCGAGTTGGGCCAAGCCCAATCCGCGGAGCAAGGCCTGTCGGGAGTGCGATCCATGTGCAACAAAAAAGGCAATGTGAGGGAGGGCCCGACGCCATAGCTGGAAAATTTTCACATTTCTAGTAAAGTCCAGGGCGCCGTGAAGGGAGGGGGGGGACCCCGCTCAATATAAAGGCAGTTAAGTCCTCATATGTTGACGCAATAACCTGAATACTAGTAAAATCCCTAAACTCCGGAACTAAAAGCCCTAAATTATGACGGTGAAACCCTCACCGCGGGCACTCCACCAACATATGTTCGACAGTCTCAGATTCACCTCCGCCACATGCAGGGCAGTGTTCAAAGAACCGCTCAGGCATGGCATGAATCCGGGCCAATCGGCGGGCCGTGGGATATACTCGGGTGCGTAATTGTATCATAATGTGCATCCCCGCCACAACGTAGCCCCGCGGGGACACCCACACCATACTGTGGCAACGGGTTTGACACTTAAGACGTATGGACATATATACCCCAGGTTTTAGTGCATGCTAACGATGCTGACGATTTGCAACGCGCCCACACCAATGCCTCTACTAGCCGCAAGTTTAGCGGCATCGCGCCGGTTAGTGACCTCCACTCAAATGGATGGTGCGCCCCCTCAGCTAGCCCTACGTTCGCCCTAGCTAGTCGATCTTACCACCGCACAGTCCCCGATGTCCACGTGTTAGGGCGCGCCCAACTTGGCTGATCTACTAATTGGGTTTTACATGTACTCAAGTTGGATGCTTTAAGGAACGCCCGAGCCCGTGCCGCAACAACCCTAGCCTCTATGGGCGCAATATCTGATCATCGGTGCAGTGGCCACCCCAGGGGAGTTTTTACCCACCCCAATAAGGCACCACAAGCACTGATTGAGTACGGTTTGTAATTTATTTGCGCTGCTAGTTCTATCCATACCCCATACTTCACACCCATAAGTTAGAACCGGTAGTAAGGAAACCATGCTTACCCAGGTTTTAAAGACACGAAGAACTAAAATAGGGATTATGTCCCGTCTACCGACTAATACCGAATCGAGCGCCTCAATGGCCCGTTCACCCTTCTTAACCCGGTCGTCTACTGTGTGCCGTACCTAGATCCGACTTATTACCTACCCAAATACCTATCTTCATTTACTATATCAAGACAATGTATTGGTTGGCCAAGCTGTGACGTTCCTCCGTGTTCAACACGCCACCCTGAGCGACGCCGGCGCGTTCCTTTCCGACCCCTAAGGCGTATCCAACCCTCATAGCCTCTACCTTGTTGGGGCGTCCTCGATTCACCAGGCTTTGGCCACCACATGGTTGGAGCATGATGACGGCGCCAACGTATCGGTGTCGATGTGGGCTGTTGAGCTTCGCGATGCTCATACCCGTGTCGTTGACGAGTGTGGAGACGTGGTGCTCGAGGATCTAGCGGGGCCGTTGGCCTCTGCCCTAAAGTTGCTCCCCTCCAAGCGCTCTCACGTTGCCCGTGTCGGCTGCTCGGCCCCTGGGGCTGAGCCGGCGTTTGCGATGCGCTCGGCGGCCGACCTCCAAGCTATCCCGCATTACTCGGACTTTCCCTTGCACTCCATGCTGAAAGTCCAGAAAACCCCTGAGCCACCGCATTCACACGGTCCGCTTCGCAAAGCTTGCTGCGCGTATGCCTACAAGCGGCCATGACAGTAACCGCTTCCGGGGCCGCCTCTTACGCGCTGCGACACCGTTTCTGGTGACCGATCCTCCAAGTGCGGGTCGCCTTGGTGAAGTCCGTGTGAGTTCCCATGAGTACTACGATTCCATGTTCCGCGTTGCCGCTTGCCGCCCATTTGGCCTTCCGGCAGCTCCTGTCCTCTCCCTTGGCGAGCCATGCCTTTGTGTTTTTTGCTCCTTCTCGGTACAAGGCATGCTGGCCTGTTTTGAGGAAGTTGGCGTGGATTTCACTCATTCAGCTTGGGCGGTCGCGTACGCTGAACACATGGCACGTTGCTCTGGGGGCGACTCCAACCACGCCGCACACGAATGGGCAGCACGTGGCCTTTCCGACGTTTGCCACGACGTGAAGTCCGCTTGCCTTGGGCGTGGGTGTCCGGATCCTCACGGACCCGTCGGTGCTTGTTTCTCTTCCGAAGGGCAGCGACGGCCGGCCGGCCGATGTTGGACTTTTTGGGTATGGTGGTATCCGTGGGAACACGGTTGCTGTCGATACCACCATTGCCCCTATCTTCGGCGTGTCAAGCTCTGATCCAACTACTGCAGTGCGGGATGTAGAGCGCCACAAAATCTAGAAGCAGGGTGACGAGGGTGTCCGAAACGCCGCCGGCTCGCTTTGTTCCTTTCGCCGTTTCCGAGTTCGGCTCGCTGGCCCCGCACGCTGAGGCGTTCTTGGTGGAGCTCGCAAAAGCTAGCCACACACACACATTATGCCAAAAAACGGGCAGCTCTTGTCTGCGTGGCGCCGCCGTTTCTCGCTGCTCATCAACATGGCACATGCAGACAACGCTCTTGGCGGGGTCGCGGCCGGGCGCGCGGCACGTGATGGTGCACCTGCGCATGCGTTGCGTCGCTCGTCGGCATGTGTTGCTATGACCCGGGTCATTGGCTGCAAGCGTCCTCGCAGCAGCTGATGGCCTACCCCGGGGCGGTGGTCCCTTTGGTTCCTGGCAGCTTGGCGACTTCGTGGTCCCCTTGGCTCTCTGTTCCTTGGTTTTTGGCTCCCTGACATCCTGCTCGACCTTGGTTTCAGGCTTATGTATCGCTTTTGCTGGCATCCTTTCATATAGCTGCTGTTAGTTCTGTTTTTAGTGCGCATATGTTAAAGCCCTGATGTAAAAAAAAATGTATTGTCAGGAAACACGGAAACATCAAACATATGCTCATTGCCCCGCGCGCGCCTGGGATATATACCCGTACATGTACTGGTACCTCGTATCAAGCATGCTGCCGGTAGTGACAGCAGTCGCGGAATATTTGTCGCTAACCGTCCTGCGCTGCTGTCATGTCAATTTTTTGCGTGCCAACTTGGGACTACAGGCGGCTGCATGACGGCGACCCTTGTCCGATTTTCATCGGCCGATAGTATCCAGGCAGGTAGTAGCGACTATCCCCTCGGTATCACCGCCTTATTCGGATTACTGGCGGTAGGTACTGGTACGAGTACTTGTCCCGCCTGGGCGCGTCAAGACCGATGACCGGCCGAAGACCGCGCCGGTCACCTCACCCGCGCATACGCGCCGCGCCCTGCCATCCCGCGCCCGCCTGCCCGCGGACAGCGCCCTCGCTGGCGGACGACACTACCTGCGTCCACACATCCGCCCGTTAAAAAACATCTGACCGCCGGGCGTCAGCATTCCCCCCTGCCTCCCCCCCTCACTCAGGACCAGCGCGAGCACGTCCCCCTTCCGCAAAATACGTCCGGTCACTCATACTCCCGTGGCTCGCCTTTGCTGTCAGCCCGCAACACCCGGCCAAATACGGCAAATGGCGCCTTCGCTCCCGTCTAGCGCGTGGATTACCGAGGCACAGCGGACACGTACACTCACCCCTCAACGTCGTCCCGCCTCGGGAATTGGGCTACCTGCGCCGCATACCCCGCCGCGGCCGTCGCACCGCATAGCCGGGGTCGAGTCTACGGTGCCGCTAGCACGCGCAATCCGTTGCGCGCATTATTATCAAGATGCCGATCGTCGCTCGCCCGCCCGTGCTGGCAGTGCTGCTGCTTGCGTGTCGGAGGGTGTATCAGGCGACGGTCAGATCGACAAGCATTCGGCCGAGCAGCTAAGCCCCCAGCACGTTCTCCGCCAAGACGCCAAGGAGCTTTGCACGCCCCCAGCGCCACGTGTTCCCTGGCTTTCCGGCCCCGTGCGGCCTCCCTCCCTGAAGCGGCGGCGTCGGGAACAGAGGGCTACTCGTGCGGCAGCCGAAGATGACGAATGGGCAGCACAGCAGCCCCCGCTGCTCGGCGCACTTCCGCCCCTGCCCGTACATCCGCTCGCCGCCCCCTCCCCCGCCACCTCGGCCGAGTCTTGGCAGCCAGGCCCAGGCGTCGCCCGGCGCCTGAACGCCGTGTTTGACGACGTCTCCTCGTCTCTCGTCCACGAGCTCCTCGGAGATACCGTGTCCACGGAGGCCGTCGTCGAGGATGCGGCCGAGTCGAAGAATATTTGTCGGACATCTAGAAATAACGACCGTTCGCCGCCTGATCCGTCCGGCACATCCGATATCGGCACGCGTCTGCCCTCGTTCTCGGCGCGTGATAATTCGGCAAGCCCTGCCACGCCCGAAACCGCCGACTCGCCGCAGTTGCCTTCGGCCAAGCGCCAGCGCCGCAGCCGTGGGCCGGCGCAGAAGTGCGACGCGACGCGGGCGCTCGATTTCGCTGCGACGCCCCCCACCTGGCCCAGCTTCTCGGTAATTCCGCCAGCTGAGCAAGCCTCCACGCCGGCCCGGCAACATAGCGTGACGCAGCGCCGGGAGTTGCTCTTCACTCGCCCTCTTCCCTCACTCGAGATCGTGCTCGCGCGAGCTGCGTCGGCCAAGGGCGCTTCCGTCGCCGCGCCAGCGACCCACCCCACCGTCCTGCCTTCAGCCGCCGTCTCTGCCAAGGTCGACCGTCCCCCCCGAGGCTCCTTCATCTGGACGTCGCCAACCAAGGCCGCCGCCATGGCGTCCCACAACGGCCGTTTGACAGACGAGCCCCGCCAGACGCCGCTGCGTCATATGCGTTGAGGCTCGGAGCTAGCAGCCTCGCTCCGTTGGTCTCTGTCGATCGTCGAAAGATGTTGCCCGCACTCGGGGCAAAGCCGCACTGCCTTTGCCGCCGTTGCGCCGACACCATGTATATTCCTCAAGTCATCAAGATAGCACAAGTTGTACTAATATCAGCTGACCCGGCCTTCCCCCAGTTGAGCCATAATTTCGCTCTACATAAATATACCGAAGCCCTGTTGCACCCCCTCAAGATGACACATCCCGTGGATGCCTCAAGACCCAGTCCCCTCAAGCCGCATGTACTCATATCTGCAGCCGCTGGGCTCCTCGGACTGCCCAGCCGCCGAGCTGGAGCATGTGCCGTTGGCGCCCCGACCTCAGCCGCAGGTTGTGGACTGCCGCAAATTGTTTTCGCCAACGCCGCGCACCATCCGTGCATGGTGCGGGCGCTGGCTAGCCAAGTAGTGTATGTGTATATGTATTGCAATACGGCCCTCCAACACTGCTGCATCGCAGCATCTAGCATAGTATAGGCGTCACTATGCGACCACAAGCAGAGACCTTCGTATCAATGTGTAAATTAAGTTGACCTTCACTCTCACTCCAAACCGCCAGTCGTGCATTCACCAGCATTTACACGCTGCACTGCCGGTGTCGCGTGTGACACACAACACAGCATACTGCTGCAAACTTCGCAAATGTGCGGTAGCCATTCTAACATGCTATGCTCTATCGGGGTCTACAATGCATTTCCTGCAATCCTGGAGTTTGCGCAAGCTCCTTTGTCTTCCATTGAGAAGTCGCTTAATTCGGTCCAGCTCGTAGCAAGCCCCAAGGCAGGCGCCGGCAGCTTGCAGTGAGCGATACACTGGCCGCCAACAAGACTCTAGCACCGGACACGGGGTGAAGGAGCTGGCAGAAAGCAAACAACACCCCCCCCCCCCCCCCCCCTTGGCTTTGGGTTGCAGGCAGTCCATAAAATTCCCGCGCTTTGACATGACCCCTGCCACAGATGTAAAATATGTCTTTACGGGGCTGAAAATGCAAGATGTGCCCCTCCCCGTTTCCACCCATTTCATCCACTGCCTACAACCTGCGCTCCCGTCTCTCCAGTCCGCACGCGGTTAGACCAAGCGCGCTTTACGGAGATCACTCACCAGTACATATTCTCCTTCATGACGCCAGGCAACCTGCATTTCCGGGACACTTGCAAGTAGTGCGCTCTCTGCAGAGATGTAGGCTACCTGGGAAGCCTTTTGTCAGGTAGGATGGATGGTAAAATGCAGGAATGTGCACCAGTAGCTAGGGGATGATGGCAGTTTTGACGCAGCCCGCACTGAGCGAGGGAGATTGCAGTAATGTGCGTTACTGCGGATTCGATGTCAAGACGCAAATGGGGGGAAACAACATGGCAAGCCCATCACGGGTGGGAGGCACTTGCAAGATTCAATCCGTACCAAAGTGTACCCGGCAAAACTCGTCTGGCAAAAGAGGCAGTGGACGGCCCTGTTACATGCAATGCTGATGTGACCACTCAATTTACTTACAGAGCTTGCTGGGCTCAACACGCCAGCAACCCCTCCGGAGCTGGCTGCTGTGTCGAAACTTGCCGGGCGGCCATTGGAAGCGTTTAAAAGATATGCACAGGCAGGCGGTCTGGACAAGTGCTGTCTTGATGGTGCCGGGCGCGACTACTGCTCCGCGGCTGGTGGCTGCTGGGCCGGCGGGCGCGGCTGCGGGGGCTGCCACGCGCGCTCCACAAACGGCTGCGCCGCGACGCCGCCCACTGGGTCCACGTCTTGCTGGCCCGCCTCGATCTGCCGCCGCAGTGCGTTCCTGCGGCGCAGCACCACCGCCAGGCCGATGCAGAGGAAGAGCAGCAGCGCCGTGTCATACCTGTTTGGCACCGATGTAGGGGGCGGCGTCATTTACAGCGGAGGGGACGGTGGGAGCACACACGGCATACCTCGAGCGCGCGGAAGGGGGCAGGGGGGGGGGGGGGGGGGGATTGCGTCAATGTACCCAAAACACCATGAGGCACGTGAGACTACGGAGTATCTACAGTCTGGGGCCTGTAATATAAAGCCGAGCAGCAACATAAACAATTTGGCAGTCGCAGTTTCCATCGTTAACTGCATCAAAAGCGACAAAGGCTGATGAGATAAAGCGAAGCCTGTGTTTCATTTTAAGGAACCGCCATCATATGTCATAATTCCATGGGCGCATGGCTATACCAGCTATACAAGAGCGCCGGCGGTATTTTGAATGTGGGGTGCCTGTAGCTGAGCGTCGTCGGACGATGGTCACACGCGGGTGCCCGCAGTTGAGTACCACAGTCCCCCCTGGCGGTAATACGGACAGTCAGCTCGGCCAGCTACTTCTCAATGCTCTCAGTACTCAAGATGGTTATTTTTGCAAACAGTCGGTCTAATATATTCCCTGCTGGAGGACCGCCAGGGGTCCAAGGACCCTTTGCTTAAGTACTCACGCGGAATAGCGCGGAACATGATAATCGCAGCCCTCGCATGCAGCTGTACAGACAAGTACGGGGGCTGGTGCCAGCGTGTCAGCGCCCCGCCAGCACCCGCCCGGCATGTGTAATATGTCAACCAGTTTCAATGTGATAAAGGTAATAAAGTGTCACGGGTTTTCGAGTGAAAAAATAATCAAAACAATGCCCTTGGACGCCTCGTCCGCCCGACTCTGTGTTGCGGCCAAAAGAGGTGATATATTTCATAAATTTGCTTCGGAATATAGCAGCTGGGGTCTTGCGTGGTCGCCCCCTGTCAGCCCGCGGTTGCCCGCCGCGTCGGCTCAGGATCCTCCAGCGCCTCGCGGTGGCGAGGATGTGCCTCTACCCGGAAGATGTTTTGACCGCCCCAGTGGCTGGGACACACTGACGGGTGAGGTGGCGGGGGTGGTGCGGGTGTCCCGGTCTTCCGTGATGGGCGGTCAACGTGGCCGAGGAGGTTGGGCATCGGCGACGTCTCCCGTGACATCCCGTGGCCAGCACGTTTCGGGGCGGTGGGAGGCCAACACGCATATTCGTGCGGGCATTTCCTTCCAGCCCCGTCGCCTGATGTGTCCACGGGGCGTTGGCGGCCGGCTTGGGGGAGAGTGGCGACTAGGCATGTAGGACGTACGCGGCCTAACCCGGCAATATTAGTTTTCATATTTTCTCTTCACCCCTAGGGGAGCTCCCCGAGGGGTGTAGAGAAAATGATGCCTGACCCCCTGCCGCGATCCCGTACCTGGACGCCGCAAGGGCCAGTAGTATCTGCATGAAGGGTAAAATAATGCCGCGGCAGCGACCACTACTGAAAAAAAAATATTGCCGCGAGCACTACTGTACTAGGATGGAAACCCCGCGAACAGGAGTTTCGATCTTAAATACCCCGTTAACAGTGGTATACGTGGTATACGAGGGCTGCGATTATTTATTTTTGTTCCGCGCTATTTCGCGGGAGTAGTCCACGGGGTCCCGGACCACTGGCGTTCCCTCAGTACCAGGTAGGGAAAATCGGTCTGACAGCAGTACTCCGAAATACTATTGTATTTTCATCCTATTGCCTTTTCGGATGCAATAGATTCAGACTATTGCCTTTTCGGGTGATTTCTTGATCGCCTATTGCAGCTAGCTAACTCTATATATTTTCATCCTCGGGCGGCATACTTTCTAATCGCGGAACACCGCAATCCTTACTCGAAAATAAACCTTCCTCCTAATTACTACACGCGTCCATTCCGGTTGCTACCTGGTTTATTACGCGGGTAATTTGCGCACCGGTGCCTTATCTGCGCGGCAAAGATGGGATTGACCGCTGACGTCATGTCTGGACCAGCAGGTAAATAGCGACTAAAGGTAGTAGATGCGGAGAAAAAACGCGGGAAAACGTGCTGGTGGCAAGGATTATACCAGACTCGACGTGGTGACTCGTACAATGTTATGAGTACAGTACGAGAACTCGTAATCGTCGCTATCCAGCTGCGCCAATAATAAGTCTACGACTTGTGCAAAGTAAAGCAAGGTAACAGCACCCCAGCCCTACAATGCTCGAATCTATGTGCAAGGATAGCGGATTCATTACGGAAATACGAACGGTTTGCCGTTTATGCTAGAAAATACAGAGCAATATCGGCGGTTAGCCGGCACCCCTATCTATATTCATACCGTGTCGGCGCCCCGCCAACACCCGCCCGGCATGACAGTTTCTATATGATAAGGTAGTACAGTGAGTGTAACGGGGGTTTTTCTGATCGGAACTCGCAAACCCGTATTTTCGAGTGAAGAAATAATCAAATAATGCCCTTGGACGCCTCGTCTGCTCGCCTCTGTGTTACGGCCAAAGGGGCGATATATTTCATAAATTTGCTTCGGAATATAGCAGCTGGGGTCTTGCGTTGTCGCCCCCTGTCAGCCCACGGTTGCCCGCTGCGTCGGCTCAGGATCCTCCTCTGATCTACTATGGCAATTGCTTATTTACTTAGGTTTTAATATCCGGGTATAAAACTACAAATAGTCGCTATACAAGAGTATACAACACTTAGGCAAGTGTTATAAATCGATATCCCGTTTGAGGCCTGAAATCTGGCTCAGATCCGAGGGGGGGGGGGGGGGGGGGGGGGCAATTATGCAGCTGGCCTAATATTGTATAGCCAGTACTTTAGCATATCTCAGTTCAATATGTCGTACATCAAGTAGACCGCCACACAAGAATGCGCGCTTGCGGCGCCAAAGCCGCCAACTCAGTATTGCCTATGGGCTATCCTATCATATGGTGGGCATGATATATTTCGTTCACTTTACCGCCCACCCTAGGCGGCCGCTGCCCGCGCTCGGCGACAGCGCAACGACGTCCGGATGCTAGATGAGGAGGACACCGCTTTGAAAGTGGGTGTGACCAAGGACGGCAACCATGCCCCAATTGTATCCCTTCGCTTAGCAGTGGATGCGGACCCTCAGCCGCTACGAGCTAACACAGTGTGCGGCGAAGAAGATAGAGCCGTAGATATCCTTTGAGCTTGCGGACCACATGTCCATGACAATTGTGGAGCACGGAGAGTTTGACTCTGGGTGGAAGAGCTAGTAGAGCGGCTTCTGTACTCAGCCCGGGGACAGAGCCGTCGGGGGCATAGCTAGCTGTATATTGCACAATGGGCAAGGGCCCGCCACATGCCACTATATTAATAATGTACTTTATATGCTTCTTAATGAATGCCAGACGCACTATGCATGCATCACACAAACTATTTCAAATCAATTCTGCACAAGTTTCAAGTTTGCTGCACATTCTACATGCAATTGTGGCTAGTTTCCCCCCGGAAGTGCTGAGCAGAGTACTTTACAACGTACATCACCCAGCTAAAAACTTTCTGTGGGGAAAGGGGGGAATCGGGGGGGGGGGGGGGGGGGGGGGGGGGTAAACGGGGTATTAATTCTCACCGGCCCTACAAGAACAAAATTGAAACAAATCGGACTGTAAAATACTCGCTCCCCCGCGGTAGTCAAATTGGTACTCATCAAATTCAAAATGATGCCCTAAATGTACCAGTACCGGTACTGGTGCTTGTATTGACGTACAGGTATTACCGCCAGCGCAGCACAAATTCAAATGTCGCGAGCAGTAGTCGCTAATCCTTAATCCTCAAGCACCATTTTTATCATATTAAAAACTCTTGCCAGTAGTAGACCGGTCGGAGGCGCCACTGTCATAATAAGCGCCTTTCGCAGTCCATGATAAGTATCGTAGTATGGCGCACGCTATTAGTCGCTACCAGTAGCGCTTCGTGCGGGATGCACGCCGCTGGGGCGGCTTGCTTTATTTTTAAATCTTTTAGTGGTGCTTTATATAATTACATGAGCTAGCAGCAGAAGGCGATATCGGAAATCACCAAAGAAAAGAAAATCTTTTAGTGGTGCTTTTAGAGGTGGATTCAGTACTGGCATATTTGTAATTACCAACACCAGCAGGGACTACAGTGGAGATCAGCACAAGCCGACCGCAACCCGCGGACGGCGGATGAGGGCAGCGGCAGTAAGGATTACGTACAGTGATGCGCGCGCTAGAGCAGCACTGGCACAGGTACGGTACTGGTACCGGCACCGAATAGTAGCTGTATCTATCATACCAGAAGGGACGAACAAATATTACAAGCGCCGCCGCCGCTGCCACCCGCGCCCGCCATAAAGAGTGGACAAGCGCGGTAAAATACGCCTGGGCGCCGTGACAGCAGGCGCCGGACCCGGCCTCGAGGAACATGTTCTGCCGCTACCAGCAGGTACAGGTACTGGTACCGTAGGGGTGGCGGATGTAAATCTAAATGCAAATACCCGGATGGATTATAATGTAATGGATTACCCGTAGGTAGATATGATCCTGGGTAATGTAATGGATGACCCGTAGGAAGATATAATCCTGCTTTTTCGTTGCTGCAGGTACCACTGCAAGGAGCAGATGGCGACATGGGGACAGCAGGTACTAGCGACTAATTACATGAGCTAGCTGCAGAAGGCGATATCAGAAAATCAACAGAAAAGGACAATCGGAAAGGCGACAGCAGGTACTCTTACAATCCTGTATTTACGTGCTGGACTACAGTACCTGCGCAGGGCGATCGCGAAATAACGTGACAAGACACTGCAGCGACTGGATACTGCAGATATATTTCCTACATAAGGGCTAGGGTAGCTGCAAAAGGCGACCGGGCAGAAATCACAAGATAAGGCACTACTCGTACTGTAGTAACGGCCCACTGCTACTCTTAGATATAATTTGCTGCGACGAAAAACAGCAATAATCATAACCTGGTCATTTTAAAAAATGAAGTACAGCTCCGGTACGGTACGGGGTTATGGTAGAGACAACTACTGTACTAGCAGTACGGGTTAAAATCACCCAGACACACACACATGCACGCGTGGCCCGGACTCTGAACCGTGTGCGCATCACTCATCCATCCCGCCTCATGCGGGATGCGGGCCGCTTTTAGGCGGCTTGATGTGTGGATTTTCTAGTACTACTTTTAGCAGTACCGTAGGTGGATTTGTTACTGCCCTGTTTGTAATTCACAGCAGTACGGGTATAGGCTTGCCTGATGTGTGGATTTTTTAGTAACGATTACTAGTCGCTACTTTTAGAAGTAGGCTTGCACCAGGATGCATCGTCATCGTCGTCATCGATGCCCCGTCGTCTCAGTAGCAATACTGTAGTCGCTACTGACTGTATATCACGGCCAGGTCAAGCGGTGACGTGTGAACGTGCTGATCCGGAATACCGCATTCGCCGGAATATCAAGAAATGCGGAATTCTGTTTCGATTTAGGATTTTCTATGGCCCGCATCAGTCCACTTGTTGCACCAGGCGTCCCCCAAGATAGGTACGAGTACAGCAAGGATTACCAATAACAAAATGATACATGACCAGGACCCATATACGTACCAGGCATCGTCCTTAGATTCCTGTGAGTTCATCTAACTTTGAGAAATATATGTGCAAAAGTACAGCGGCTTCGCCGCTTTGAGAAAAGGAGGACGCGGGGGCTTGAATATACACCCCTCCACATAAGTTTGGGGTCCCTTTTCGGCAGTCTAAAGACTTCAGAAGTCTAGGGTACCTGAACATAGGGTATATGAGATGAAACCCTGGAATCTCAGAGGGTTTTATGAGACCTGCATGACGAGTGGCTCAAACCGAAGCTTAAAGACCTTTGACTAGGGTGTCACGCTGCACTTGGTGCGTGGATGGGCGTCGCCTGCAACTGCGCCAAAACCAGGGTCGCTATCACGCACACGCCGACGCGCATGAATAGACAACCAAACGGCGGGATGGCCATGAACGCGTGAGGAAACACATTGGCGAGGGGCTCAGGTGCTCCATTTGGTTGGGGTGTAGCCGTGTGGGCGGCGGCTAGTACATGCCGCGTTGCGATACTGGCATGGCATAAGTGTCGGCCACGCTCAGCAACACCCCCTTGGCTTTAAACGCTATAACTTCTTGGGATTTGCTCAGAAAAACTTGTTACAAATACCATGCAGCTCCTCGTTCAAATCTGCGTCGAAACCAATCTTCCATAATCAAAAAAACCGATTTTTTGGGGCCCCGGGAAAAATCCCCAAAGATGATCATCCAAGTTGCCCCTCACTGCCTCATGTGCCCACCCATGTTGGGCGCGTGGCTTTGCGCCCAGTGCGTGTCTAAGCCCCTTACTCGGTTGCACGAGAGCGTTATGTGTGTGGATGACCACGGACCACCAATACTTGGCATGTGCCGCCTCCTAGCCATACACACATCTACCAGCCAAAATGCCATTTTCCACAGCATTTTTCAAGGAATTTATTGATTAAAGTCCACGCCCCTACCGCGCCACCCCGCCCACGAAACGGTGCAACTGGCATTCCATCATACGCCCCATAGTAGAGCATCGCCCTACTCCAAGGGGGCCATCGAGCGCCTCTCCTACGTACGTTCGCCACAGAAACAGCAGCATTTTCACCCCAAAACTGCTCCTCACAGTGGCCAACTTGTCGTTGGGGTGTCACGTTGTGCCTATAGCGACATGCTTTCAGTGGCCTACACGCACGGTGTGTGCAACTTATGCCAAGGGTCGTATTCACCGAGTTTGGTGCGACAAGTGCCGCCAGTTCCATAGGTTTGGACGGTTGGCGCAACCCACAATTTTCTAGCGCCAACGCATCATGCACTGATTTCGCGTTTTTTAAAGGGCGCCCACAAATGGTCGTGTTGCCGCGCGGGTGGGTATAAAGCGCACAATAGGCGTTTGCCCGAACTATTCCCACTGTAGTTAGCATGTATGCACATGCAGCCGGCGTTATCCTTGAACATGCATGCGCTTTGCAATCGAAAATGCAAAAGCCGGACTTGTGTGGATGGGTGTAGATAGTTCTCGACACATATATCTATATGTGTGCCATTAGCCCATAATAAATCGTATATAAAATATTCATTTTGTACGTTATAGTGTTGTAATCATACGGACGCAGGCAATACTAATACTACTAGCAGGACTATTACCACTCGCTTGCTACAAGTCGTGTCTCGTATTACTATAAATTGCTTGGTAACGCTAAAGATTAAGGGATAACGGAGTATTGTGTTGATTCTTACATTAGTGATTTAACATATGCGCCTAATAAAAGCAGAACTAAAGGCAATGTGAAAGGTTGCCAGCAAAAAAGAGATACAGGCCTGAAACTAAGGGCCAAACAGCACGCCAGGGAGCCAAGAACCAAGGAAGAGCAGCGGGAACCAGGAAGTCGCCAAGGAACCAAAGGGTCCAGGGAAACACTGAAACCCAAGAAACGACCAGAAAAAACCGAAAGGGGAACAGGATACCAATGGGGACCACCGCCCAGGGCTGGGCCATCAACAGCGGCGAGTGTGCTCGCAGCCGATGACCCGGGTCATAAAAACAGAGGCTGACGAGTGACGCGTATATGCAGTATTACTATACTTTTGAGATACTCGTTAACCTTCCTCTTATTCGGGTTTACCACCGACTCGACTAATCGGGCATTTCTGCCCATCCGTGCCCGACCCAAGCTGCTGCTAACCGTGCTCAGCCCTTTTTCTAGGGTTACGATGATACAGTACCATGGGGTGCCACGCAGTGCATCGTAGTAGGGGACGATGCATCAGTGATGCCCCCCTCTCCTACTACGTGTTCCCTGGCCATTGAAGCTTCGGAAACTAGTCAGAGCCCCTGTATATGGGACTCTATCTGTCCGAAGCAAACCAAGGCGTACACATGGTGCGCCCATGCTATGTTTGCAACTCCTGCACATGCAGGCAACGGGTCGACTCACCCGCGACACTCCAACAGTGTGCGGCCGAGAGTTGCCGATGGTCAGTGAAAAAATGCTTAGACTTCTCTCTGCACTCATATGTATCCTCCTATCTCGGGCGGGACGAGCAGCCGCCACCATCAATACTACTCGTACGTACTAATTGCATTGCATTGTACTAAGTGTGACAATTCCACAGGGACGATATACACCTGCCTACAAAAGTCTTCCCCTCCTTGTCAAGCATCAATTGTAGTTTGGCCCATTATGAGCCCTCGCCTTCGTTTCCGGCCGCGCCCTTCCATGTGCCATATGCGAACATGACATCATGCGTGGGGTCAGCCCTAAGTGGCGTTTGTTGTGCTCACGTAAAAGCCATACGTGTGCGTCTCATTGTTCAGGGTTAATAATAAATTTGATAACCCAATGTCACGAGGGCGCGAATTTTTATATCGCAGGTATATGCGTTCTATGTGTACGGCTGCACGCCGAGAGATAGCTCTACCATCGCGGAACACATTCACCAAGGCACGCTCTCCCCACCGTCGGCATGCAAGCAAGTGAGCACTTCCCGCAAAACGGCCAATACTGCAATTGCGGCTTGCTCCAAAACCAGCCCACCAGGGCATTGTCCAGGGTATGTGGTAGGGCTGGCCATAAATACGCTCCCATATTCTGCTATTGGGCTACGCCCAGCGGGCCCCTACGCGGGGAAAATCTTCGGATGTGGGTCGCGCGGTAAGCCACTGTACTTGGCTTTGTAGGAGAACCTAAAAATATTTGCATTGCCCCCTCCCCTACCCCGCTCGGATATATTTCCACCGAGGGCCCCGGCAGGGTTCGCACCAGGGCGGAGCGGAATCACGAGCGGAACAGGCAGGCCGCCTCCGCCACGTATGACATCTCAAGCCGTTGATGAACTTAATTGTATCAAAAAATGCGCCACTGTACCACTTGGTGGTCGGCGCCGCCGGTGCTGATGTGGCGATACGCAGATACGCATAGGGCAAGACTTACGAGGGGGACTGTACTACGAGTTAGTACCTGCACCATGCGTACGAGTGCTAGCAGGATGTGTACCTGCGACTACAGGTATATATACTGTATAATGCTGCCATCATGTGGCATGAGTTGTTCTTTCGAGAGAATGGCGCCTCGATTGATACACTGGTTTCGGAGCATTGGTTTCGATCCAGCAGGAACCTAGAGGTCACCATTTCGATTCCCAATGTGTACCAATCGAGGCGACATTCGTCTCAAAATAACAACTTTTGCCACATGGCAGCATTATACAGTACATAAACCCGTCTGTATCATCGTACTAATACTCGCACACATAGTGCAGGCACTAACTCGTAGTATGGCTATCGTACTCGTATAATTGTCACGTAGGTAGTCGTTATTACGATACTAATTGCTACAGTAATCCTGCTTGGTGTTGATAGGCAATAAACATGATATGTGTCTGGACGCAGGCAGGCACCCCCGCTTTCGATTTCGTACATGAATCGCTACAGCACCTGATACTTATCGACGGAATTCCACGCGGATCACCGGACGCAGGCAGGTAGGCACCCCCGCTTTCGATTTCGTACATGGATCGCCACAGCACCTGATACTTATCGACGGAATTCCATGCGGATCAACGGACGCATGCATGCACCCCCGCTTTCGATTTCGTACATGAATCGCTACAGCACCTGATACTTATCGACGGAATTCCACGCGGATCAACGGACGCAGGCAGGTAGGCACCCCCGCTTTCGATTTCGTACATGAATCGCTACAGCACCTGATACTTATCGACGGAATTCCATGCGGATCAACGGACACAGGCAGGTAGGCACCCCCGCTTTCGAACATGGATCGCCACAGCACCTGATACTTATCGACGGAATTCCATGCGGATCAACGGACGCCGGCAGGTAGGCACCCCCGCTTTCGATTTTATACATGAATCGCTACAGCACCTGATACTTATCGACGGAATTCCATGCGGATCAACGGACGCAGGCAGGTAGGCAACCCCGCTTTCGAACATGGATCGCCACAGCACCTGATACTTATCGACGGAGTTCCATGCGGATCAACGGACGCCGGCAGGCAGGCACCCCCGCTTTCGATTTTATACATGAATCGCTACAGCACCTGATACTTATCGACGGAAATATAAGGTTTTTAGGGTTTAGACCTATCTTAAACCCTACAACCTTTAACATTGTTTCAAGGGAATCGATGAATATCGCCTGAATATAGAAGGGATGACGGCACGACCGTGATGTGTTTATATATACGACGAATCATAAAAATAAAAAGCCTAATTCTGCTGCCGCTTGATCCCAGTACATGTAGTCGCTACATATGCATGTATGGGTAGCAGGTACATGCGGGGTGGCACAGTGATGGGTACGCGTACTCGTAGTAGGTTCCCCGCCACGCAAATATACACATTTAACAGCATCCGGCATGCAGCAGGCCACTTTCTGCAAGTCACGACCCCTAAATCATCCAACCTCATAAATGGGACAAGTGACCCCCCGCGGCAGAAACCTGGTAACGGTTTATATTGCTAGATGTATTTGTTATTCAAGTGTAAGGATTACTCCCCGAGCGAGACGAGGAGCCGGTACATGTGGCATGTATGAATACATGTTTCCAGTAAAAGTAAAGTTCGCCCCGGGACATCCCCTGCACTTGACCTCTTGCGCGCCAACTGCCGTCGTAGGTCTGGCATAGCCCATAGACCATTGCCTCACTCAAACCCCGAAGGGCTTATTTCCAGTGTTCGGTGGAGACGTACCTGGCTGCGCTTGGTTTTCTTTAATACCTTATTGCTCGGTGATATCAATCTTTATTACATCACCCTGATGATCCTTAATTAACATCGGACAATCCCGACTCCTGCGTCATCGCAATCCGCCACCATGGTTAATACCTTAACATTTCCTGATGAGTATCTTGCGGTTATTACCAACTACACACTCTATGCCTCCCGCCGCTTAGGATAGTACTGTAATGCTCAGCGGCCCAGCGCTTGACCTCTTGCGCCAACTGCATTCGTTGGTCTGGCATAGTCATTAGACCATTGCCTCATTTGAACCCGACGAAGGGCGAACGCATCAACCAGGTGAACCCGAGACACACCCGGTCGATATTGCCCTCACTGGGAGAACCTGGAATCGAAGCAAGGACCTCGCGTAAGGGACCACCGCTCTGCTGCGCGGACAGTCGAGTCAAGGAGGCATGTAAATGATACAGTCGGCATTAGGGGTAAATGCCCGGTGCATGTACTCCTAATCCAGGCAGACGGCCAAGGCTAACTGGGATTAGCCATTCTTTCCTCGCGACGAATGTGTTTCATATCTCGTTCATTTTCGCGACACACCCCTGCGCCGAATCACTGCGTCCTGATGACCTGATTATGAGCTGAGACAGAACCGGTACGAATTTGCAGTGGCACCTGCTTCATCAGACGGCGCAGATTCGTCCGTCACCCAATTGCCGAAGCCGCGCAGCGCGCCTGTGGATCACCCTCCCGGACTCTGAACCGGGCGCACATCATTCATCCATCCCTACTCGTGCGGGTTGCGGCCCGCTTTTCAGCGGCTTGTGTTGATCTCCTAGTACTGCTTTTAGCGGTGGATTTGCTGCTGGCCTTAACTGATTCACAACGGTATGAATCTGCAGGGACGAAGCTCTCACGGCCCGCCGGCCGATCGTGAACCGGCGACTTACATATTCATGGTCACTCGCCCTGACACTGAGCGCCCAGTCAACTTAAGTTTCCGGATCTGGCGGGTGTGACCGACAAGGAAAGTTAAGAAGACAAAGCAAGGCTGCCGGATATTTGCCTCGCGCCCCCACCAGCACTGGAACAGCCGGGCATAGTGTGCGAAAAAATAGAAAAAATAGTGTTGCGGAAGTATATCCTGAATAAAGATGAGTTGCGGGTAGAGGCGGATTCGCGCCGTGATCCTTAATAGTAGGAAAAAGTAAAACGAGTAGATTAAACCGTTCCCTGATATTATTGAGTAGGTAGCTACCCTATCCTCAATGCCCGCACCCCTATTAGTACGCGGCACTCAGTGAGTGCAAAAACTTATAACATGTAAAATTGCAAATATGAGCGCTGCTTCAACAAACTTGAATCCGTGTTGCACATTAAAAATCACGGCGTTTTCAAAAACGATTCAAACATTTTGAGAGAGAGAATACAGTATACATGCTTAGTACATAGGGCATGTTTGTGGTATGCAACACTGACTCAAGTATGCAGCTATCTACATGGCTACATGTTCAAGTAGGGCCAGGCACAACGGGTTTTACTGTATTGGCTAAGAGTCATATTATACATGAGCGATACGGCAGGCGACCCGGCAGCAACCAAAAAGGTATGAATCCGTAGGAGTAGGGAAGCCGGTATTGCTGTTTTTATTCACAGCGTACGTACCGGGAAGATATGCGAACGTTTCAAATCCACGCCCGTTATGCATTCATGGAATATTTGTGTATATTAGGAAAATAGAAAGTTGCTCTGCCGACATATAGTATCATAGTTATCGACGCGTTCACTTCAAATACGCCATTTAGAACATCGTTCGCCTTTTCAATTTTCCAGGTTTAGCCTTCCGGTTTCGCATCGGGGCAGTTTGTATTGATTTCGGATCCTGGGGTCTGTAAGGATGAAAAAAACCTACATGCCGATTACGTAAACTACGTTTCCCGGCTGTCTATAGTTTGGCTGCGGGAAGGCGGGAAGGAGGTGGGGGGGGGGGGGGGGGGGGGGGGCTTACGAGTCAGTCAGGCCGTCCCCCTCCGCCTCACTACGAGAACTGTCAACGCCTTGCGCCATTTGCGACTGCTCCTGCTGCGGCGGCGGCTGCTGTGCCGGGTCCCAGTCCAAGTAGTCAAACAGCGCGTCCAGCCAGCCGAGGGAGGGCATGTTGTGCTCCGGCAGCGACGACGCGGGCTGCGGCACACTGAAGAGCGTGTCCTGCACGAAGGCTGACAGCTGGGCGGGCAGCAGGCCCCGGTACGCGTCCCACCAGCCCTGCACGCGCAGCACGGCCAGCGCCATGGACACAGGGACGGTGGCCTCCTTGTCCTGGCTCCTGGCAAGGTCGTAATACCTGCGGAGGCCGGGATGGTGGGCAGCACCGGATGAGTCGCGTCATGCAAGTGGCAGCGAGTGCGGAAGCGTGTCGGCTTGGCCATACATCTGCAAGGGTTACCAGCGTGGATAGCGAAAGAACCCGGTTTACACTCCTGTTTGAGGTGTGCTCTGGAGTTGTCTCAAGCTCTGAACAAATGACAACAATGGCATGCGCAGTAACTTGTTGACATGCCAGCATGCTGAAAAGCATGCGTCCACAGCCACATCCACATTGAGACCTACGGATGTGAAACCACGGAATTGTACATACAGTAAGCACACTTTTGAGTGTACCACACATCTTTCATCCCCGCGCAGAGTGGATCGCTACCTTCATCTTGAAATGTATCAGAATACACAATGGGAACCCAGCATTGTCGAATTCGATGCTGCAAAACATTTCGGTGTAATTGCGCGCCCAACTAAATGGCACGGTGTATTGACGGTGGTAAGGCAGTTACCTATACTGCCGGCATTCGAGAATACAATGGTAGTCGATAACAAGAAACATCACACGTATTCTGCAGGGGGCACCCAAAAGGGGCAGCAGCGCACCGCTTGGCGAGGTGCAGGTCCTGCTCCAGGCCTGCGCCATACTGGTGCATGTAGCCCAGGTTGAACAGCGCCTGCGCGCTGCGCTCCGAGGCCTTCTCGTACAGCCGGGCTGCGTGGCGCCAGTCCAGCTTGACACCGCGGCCATAGTAGTACGCGTCCGCGACCGCCAGGAGCGCGTGGATGTTCATCTGGTCCGAGGCACGTGAGTACAGCTGCACAGCAAGCCAGTCCGCCTGTGCAAGAATGAGGGGACAAAACCATGGGTCGGCACAGGAAAGCGGTGTACATGGGAAGGAGCTGGGAGGGGGGGGAAGGGGGGGGGGGGGGGGGGGGGGGGGACGTCCACTGCCTGTGCTGGCTGACAGCATTGTTTTAGACTAAAGAGGGCTGGGTTTTATACTAACGCGTGGTCAAATATAATGACACAGGCATGGCCGCAGTTGATCGCGCAATTGTCTTGCTTTCAAACAGGAGAAACGCTACAAATTGGTGCCCATCATTGAGATGCATCAAAAATAAAAACACGGAATTATCGTCACGAGGCGGCAAAACAAACCATAGGCCCCGCAAGCCAAGAGGCAATGGTACGGTAGTAAGATCTTGAACCATATGTGCCAGTTCACTTCAGCATGCAGTCGTCATGGCCCGTCTGAATCATGCTGACGTGTTTTCATAGTAGAAACAGTGGCATCAGGCGGGAGGGAGGTTTATAATACATTGTTTGGTTGCGCTGTTCACAGGGAAAACATGAATTGCTTGCGAATCGGTGGAGGCATCGGGGGGGAGGAAGGGGTCCAGTTTAGAGTACCAAACACACACACACACACACACACATCCACACACACACACACACACACACATACAGCAGAACCAATGATTTCTCACAGCTGTGCATCTACGTGACGCCAGAAGGTATGTTGATAAGCATATGGTCCTTTTCCGACCTGATGGACAAAGTTGGCCATCAACAAGAGTGGGCAGGGACTATCCGCAGGGCCTGGACAAACACCTCTGGAGGTTTGCCCATGACCTTTTGCTCATCAGGGCAATCGTGTGGCGCCCGAGACACAGCCCGCGTAATGGAGGCCGCCCAACCGGCAGATTGCCACCCAGTCGCCCGTGGTAACTAACCCTGGGTAGTGAAAGAGGTATTGTGTAATCGCATCTGTCATGCCCGCGGTTTGTCGACAGCCAGGCAGGATGGTGTGTTGGGGGGGGGGGGGGGGGGGGGGAGGCGGGGGGTATAATGCAGTCGCGGTATATAGCCGGCTCCCGCGGTGAGCAGATCAGTACTTAGTGCCCCCTGCCCCCAATCTCCCCGCGCGGCTCCATTAAGGTGGCACCAAGCATCGCACCCCCTTTGCCGCAGTGCCCATCCTGTGGCGCAGCATGAATGCGGCATTGGAGAGGCCGAGCTCCGAGCCCATCTCTGCCGCACGGAGGTAGTGGAGCAGCGCGTCCGCTTGCTGCCCCGCCACAAAGCTGTCGCGCGCAGCCTGCAGCCAGCCAGGCACAGCGGTCGTGAGCTTCCGGTGCACACCGGCGGTCACCCTCCACCGCTCATCATTGTGCAGCCCTCGCAGGCATCCCACTCATGCGGAGCCGGGATCAGCTGGGATTTGGCACAATGCCCTAGTGAGAGGAAAAAGAACAGTGTGCGGATTGGCTGTGACACTCCAATGTCATTGTTTTATTTATTGACATGGGGTGGGGGGGGGGGGGGGGGGGGGGGTCTGTGGAGCGATGGGCGGTTCCCATAAGTGACTTCATTTTGCTCAGTCGTCTGAACAAAAATATGGGGATAACTGCCAGATCATGCACTGCGCCCAAAGTAGGTCACAGCGTGGCTCTTAATCGAGGTCGCCTATCCCAAACAAAATCAACTGCTTTCCACCATCGAGCCGGGGATTGCGTGCTGCGCTCGTGGTGTGTTCCAATGCATTTCCATTTATAAAACTGTGTGTGTGTGTGTTTGGGGCCGGGGGGGGGGGGGGGGGGGGGGGCTCGCCTGCAGCGCTTCTGCGACCGGGCCGCGCTCCGCCACGCGCTTCAGCAGCGTCAGCGCCTTCTCGCAGCTCGCGGTGGAGGGGTCCGAGCCCAGCTGCACCATCGCGGCGTTGTACTGCGCGAGCGCGTGGTTGGCGACGGCCGCGAGGTTGAAGAAGTGGAACGCGCGCTGGCGGTCCTGCTTGACGCCCCACCCCCGCAGGTGCATCATGCCCAGGTGGAACTGCGCGTCTGGCGGGGCGTCACACAAGCGCAGAGGGGCACCGTCAGGCCCCCGCTCATAAACCCCTGGGCTGCAAACAACGCCGCTGCACACATTGGCGGATAACGCTACCGTTTCCATCGTGGGAATTTCGAACATGTTTTGGGAAAACACGAGTTATTCCACTATCATTGACTCAGACATCCCCATGAGCGTGAGCTTGAAAATCACGTGCGAGGCAAACCCTGCGTTGATGCAAAATGCCTTTTGTCTGAATTCGCTTCTGTCACATCGACCTAAATCAAATAGACCGTATATACATACTTCATACTTCATATATCTTTCCACCCAAATAAAGCAAGCGCTCCCGATGCACCGGCCCATGTTGAGGGGGGGGGGGGGGGGGGACTGGACTACGCACGCGGAGCACCTGGATGATTCTGCTCCGCGGCAAGCGTAAAGTAGTTGAAGGCGGTGTCATAGTCGACTGCGACCCCATTGCCGGTGAGATGGAGGTAGCCCAGGCCGTACTGCGCGCTGGGGTGGTTCCGCGCGGCGCCCTGGAGCGAGACGGGGGAAAGGCGCGCGCCGGGGAGGGCCGGGGGGGGGGGGGGGGGCAGGGAGAGGGTTCAGGGATACAAGTTGAAGGGAGCAACCAGCCTTTGCGCTGTGATTTGGCTGGGGTTGATGGGGGGAGGAGGCGCCCGCACCATGGTGAACCATTTGACAGCCATGTCCATGTTCTGCTCCACTCCTTGCCCATTGGCGTACATGTGGCCCAGCTGGCTCATGGCCTTGGGGTCGTCCTGCTCTGCGGCACGGGAAAAGTAGTGCAGCGCCTGCGCAAGGGGGGGGGGGGGGGGGGGGTCGGCCATGAAGAACTCAGTCTGGTGTGATCACAATCGTCGCCTGGCGCGGCGCGCACAGTCAAGCCCGAGTGCCGACTTCTGAGGATGAGAGGACCTCAACATGCAGTTTAGGGACTGAGGGAGGCAGGACACTCTACATTTGGCCCGCTGAAATCGCATCTGAGTTACATACAGGGATCGGGGTGAGTATTTGTATTCGAACACAACGCCAAAACGGGCATGCTGTATGCTTCATGTTGTATCCGTTTTGCTTGCAACATTGCAAAGACGGCCGAGCACGTGCCTTGACAGGCAGCACCTGCAAGGCCTGCACATCTGCACTGATAACGGTCTCCAACTAGTTTGGCAGCGATGAGGAGGTAGGTCATTTGCATCGCGTGAATCTGCGATGCGGTTGGTCGCACAATTCACCCCCCCCCCCCCTCTCTCTTCAACAGCCTCTTCTCGACATTCCACTCCCTGCCTACTTCCCAGCCTACGCCGTTAGCATCATGCAAGTTCCTACTGAATGCCGCAATGGATCAACAACCCGTCAGACTTCCGCAGGTCACTATGAGTCGACCCAACCGGAACAGCCCATAGGGGTACCCCAGCGCAACGGCTGCCTACCTAACTAAAGATAGCTACGCAACGGGGACAAGCAGGGCTCGGGGAGCTGGAGCGAGGACAGAGGGAGGGATGGGGGGCCGACGCCAGCCGGGGCGCGCCTGGGAGTGGTCGCGCTCGAGTCCCTGGGTGCCGTGGTTGTACAGCTGCCCCACCGCCGTCTGCGCCGCCACATTGCCCAGGTCCGCGCTGTACTGGTAGTACTGCAGCATGTCCTGCTCGCGGCCGCGGTGCATGCCGCTCGCGGTCTTGAGGCTCAGCCGCAGCTTGTCCACCGCGGGGAAGCCGCCCTCGCGCGCCTGCGCCACCACCGCCTCCGCCACCGGGTTGTAGTACAGCACCGCAGCCGCGCAGCTCTTGGGCACGCCCAGCCCCACGCTGTGCCGGTAGCCCAGCACCGTGGCGGCCGCTGTGCTGTTGCTGAGCGCGGCGAAGTAGAGGTGCAGGAGGCCGCGCGGCGCGTCGTCTTTGCCCAGCTCCATCACGCCCAGGGGGCTGCTCGAGTTGTGCATCCCAATGAGCAGCCGGAATCCCACCTCCGCCTGTAGTGCGGCCGCAGGATCCATCAGGTGCACCAAGTCCCAGATTTACCACTTTGTTAAGACTGAAACACATATCAATGGGTGACACGCGGAGGGTCGGCAAATGGACAGCATGAGGTGGAACAAGGGGGTCTGGGTGGGGGAGGGGAGGGTCCTGGAGGGGCGGAGGGTGGGGCCGGGGGGGAGTTGTCGCTGTCCTGGCAATGGCCCCATGCTGAGTGGACGTAGGACACCGTTGGCCAGCCCACCTGCGCGTCCGGCCACCCCCGCTGCGCCGCCTCCGCCAGCAAGCCATCCGCCAGCCTCCAGTTCCGACGCCAGCCCTGCTTGTAGAAGAGGGACAGATCGTACAGTGCGCCGGGGTGCGCGGCGTCGCCCACGCTGAAGGTGGCGCTCGCGGAGTCGATGGTTACATGGGCCGCCTGGGTGAGCAGCTCCTGCAGATCCGAGGACGGCGGCCCCACTCGGGCGCTGACGAGGATGGGGGGTGAGTGCGGGTCAGCCATCCACTAGACCTAAAATGGTGCCTGAGCGCAGGTTGGGCCCATAGTTGCGTGAGATGAAAGAGGTGTGGGGGGGGGGGGGGGGGGGGGCATAATGCAGACTGCCAACTAAAATAGTGTCGCTTTCATGTAGCGTCAAGGCAACATGTTCACGCTGCCTTTCCAGCCCCGCCGGACCGAGCGACCACCAGTCCCTCAAGAGCCAAAGCCTCCGTCTCTCAGGATTTCAGGAGCGAGGGATACCCCTGTCCCTCAGCGAGTACCGGGCAGGTAGCTGGCTGGGAGCACAGGCGGGCTGGGCGCGGTTTGGGGGCGGGGGGGCACCTGCTGAGTCGCCGGGCCTCCTCGTACAGCTCTGCGGCGCGCGACTCGCCGCCCGCTTTCGCCTCCGCGCAGACCAGCCACCGCCGCTCCAGCAGCAGCAGGAGGAGGAGGAGCGGCACAAGGAGCGCCGGGGCGCCGGATCGCGGTGTCCCGCCGAGAAGAGACCTAATCGCCATGGGAGGTGCAGGTGGCACAGGCAGGCGCCCCGTAGTCTGGCTGGCCGGAAGGACAAATCGGACTGCAATTATATTGGGGCGCGCTCTCCGTGGCAATAGGCCAGCATCGGAGCCAGCAGCTCGATTCGACTGATGAGGCGTGTCAATGACCACAGGCGCGCGGGTAGGTGGTGCCTCGTTTGCACTTGAAGCGCGTGCGGTGCGCCCAGCGCCACCCAGCTTAACGCGGTGCCACCGATGCCAAGGGACAGCTGGTTTGGTGAAGGAACCAGTTGCTGGTGACGCAGTAGTAGGAGTATGTCCGCGATGCTCACTGGCTCGTGGGGGGGGGGAGGAGGTGGGAGGGGGCACATATGTAATACGGGACGAGGTACATCCCTTGTCCGCTCGGTAGAGCGGTCGTCTCGTGTGCGAGAGACCCGGGTTCGATTCCTGGCCGATGTATTTCGGCAATATCGGCCCGGCGTGTCCCGGGTTTACTCGGTTGATGCAGTAATCCTTAGCCCTTCGGTGTTCGAATGAGGCAATGGTCTACGGGATATGCCAGACCTACGACTGCAGTTGGCGCACGACGTCAAGTGCTGGGGCGGCTTCGGCCGATGTCCCGGGGCGAACTTTAACTTATTACGGGACGACGCCGGCCGGACGGACCGGACAAATATTATAAGGATTTTTAAATAATGATAATAATATGATTATTACCGCCTGTAGCGACTCGGTGAAGCGGTTAAACCCATGTTTTTCCCTCCCCCGGGACGGGGCTGGCATCAGTGAAGCCCATATGGTATTTGAACAAGGGGACCTGGATTTTAATGGGAATGGGAAATTTTCCAGCTATGGCGTCGGGCCCTCCCTCACATTGCCTGCTTTGTTGCACATGTATCGCACTCCCGAAATGTTTTGCCCCAACTCGCATTACTCGAATGGGCCGACGCCAAAACGGGTAGAGCGGACCTTTCGTGGTCAGTGCCGGGTATTTTGATGGCAGTGTTTTAGACGGTGATCCAACAGTGTTGGAAATTCCGTCATTGGCCTCTAATTAGTCTTGCAGAATGCTTCGGCCATTTGCTTGATGACTATATTATAACGGAGCGTCGCCTACTCAAGGCTTTCCGCAACTGGATTGCTGCCAAAACGGCCGTCGTAGAGACGCTGCAAGGGGTTCACTGGTGCAAGTCCTGCTCCGGGGGCGAAAAAAAAGGGGGGGACGAGAAAAAAGGGAGACAACCTCCCGAAATAAGGAGAAATACCGAGTACTCTAGCGACCTATCTCATATATACCAGCATCCGCTTTGTTTTTTGGTTTTTCCGCCCAGGGGACAGGACTGGCACCACTGAAACCCGTGCAGCGTCTCCACAACGGCATTTTAGCGGACAGCGATCCAGTTACGGAAAGCCCTGGGTAGTAGGCGACGCTCCGTTGCAGTCGACCAGCAAATTGCCGAAGCATTCTGCAATTCTATTTAAAGGTCAGTGACGGAATTTAGGCGACGCTCCGTTGCAGTCAAAAGTGAAGTTCGCCCCAAGACATTGGCCGAAGCCGCCCCAGCGCTTGACCTCTTGCTCCAACTGCAGTCGTAGGTCTGGCATATCCCGTAGACCATTGCCTCATTCGAACCCCGAAGGGCTAATGCATCAACCGGGTAAACCCATGGCACCCCGGGACGATATAGCCGAGATACATCGACCAAGAATTGATCCCGGGACTGCTCACGTATGCAACGACCGCTCGACCGAGCGGACAAGGGATGTACCCCCATATCGCGCTACCTTTGATTGCACGTCGTGTTGTTTGGAAAGTACGATAGGTAGCAGTAATAAGTGGTACAATCCTGTGGTGTGGGCGCGCATTGACCCGGTTCGGACAGGTACATTAGCTCTCCTATAAAGGATTATCGGATGATGATAACCAAGTCCGATCGGCAACTTATCCGAGCTTGATACATCAACATGGTTTCGGAGCTAAGGTGGCGAGCATGCATGGCAAGAGACCGGGGCTCAATTCCCACTTGTACCACTACAAATTTCAAGATTACACTGCGCATGCTCTCCTTCTTCCGCTACATCCGCCGGTGCGAGTCCGATTCGTAGCTTCGTCCAACTTCGCACCACACGCAGGCTCTCGCTCCACTTCGTAATTATACTGTAATACCTTGTATTTATCATGTAATCTTACCAGTATAATGACACTCGTCTGTCGCCATTCCGTGACATACTCGTAACATATTGTATCAGGCGCATATTACTCATCATCGCGACGCATCATCAACAATGGAGTATTCGGGATCTGCCTCTAGAAGCCCGACAATCTCGCTGCGCTTTGACCTAATCCGCGATTGCGCGCGCGTGGCAGTTGGCGGCGAGGCGCGCGGCAGTGGGCGGGCGGAATAAATCATTTACATCCAGTTTCGGCTGGGACCGCCACGGGGCCGGCATGTTGCTTGTGAGTGGAGGCAGCGGCGGCTACGGCGGCCTTGCGGCCGCCCCGCCACGCGAACGCCCCACCGCCTACTTTGGCCCCGGCACCGCCCCGGCCCCGGGCCGGCACTCCAGCCGCCGGCTTGGCGGGCTGCTTGGCCTTCTTGTCCGGGGGCTCCGGGCTACTGCCTTCGTCGACGTTGTCGCCGTGGACGGCTTGCGTGGCGGCGAGGTTCTTGACCGCGTGGGTGTTGTGCTTGATGATGCCGCCCGCCCTCTTCTGTTGATGCGCTAGCACACCCACCAAGCCCTTGACCTTTGGCGACGCAGCGGTGCCCGCCAGCGGCAGCGACATGACCTTGTTGCGTTGAACACTCGATACGATCGGCTTACCGCCAAACGTAGGGACTGGGCGGGGGTCTGGCACATGAACTGCGAAAGTCAATATGCGTGTTGATTGATGCTCGTCGCGGCGGCGGTGGCTTTGTATTCGAACAAGTGCGAAAACAAACGCGGCTCGTCACCTGCGGCCTACCATTGCGGCGTCACCTCGCAGACCTCCTCCTCGCCCTTGAACATCACGTTCGAAGGGGGGCACTTGCCGGCTTGGTAGTACCTCCCCAGCTCGCTCTGCTGCCATGCATCTGCAAGGTCGAGGGCCTTCGCGAGTCGGTCCTCGCTCGGCGATGGTCCCTTTTTCCTACATGCTTGGCCGTCCTTGCCCTCATCTAGGAAGTAGTGCCGAGCGAGGTAGTTCCTGACGTTCCCATGCTTCATGTACAGCACAAGGTGCACCGTCAGCACAACCCACAAGGATTGTCGCAGTAGTGGGGTTGGGAGGAAGGGGGAGGGATGTACTCTCGGAACGCGGCCAGGACGGTCTCCTTGGCGTTGACGTGGTTTGCGGTTGTGTAGCCGGCACGGTAGTTGAAGGTAGCGTAGCATATCCGCTCGATATACGGGGGCGCGGCGCTGGGAAACCTCGGCGTCTTCTTCAAAGGGTAAGGGATCCCCGTCTGAGTGTCGCGCGGCCAGCAATCGTCAAAGACAGCCGACAACACCGCCTTGTCTTTGGATGTAGGAGCAACAACAAAAACGCGGCACGGGGCGGTCAACGCCTGTGAAATTCAAATCCTCCACGCAGTCATGTCAGCCACCCGCCGACTCTTTACCTTTCAGGGTGGACTCCAAACCCCGCAGCTCGTAGTGAGAGTATGGGATGCACCATCGACGGAGGCGTTCTATGCAAGTGCCAGTGCCTATGATCATGTATGGGGAGAGGGGTTGTGCCGGGTGCTGGGTTCAAGATCTGGGCACGTACGCACGGATACGCACGAGGTAAAATAAAAACAGCGAGACCACACCCGAATCGGACACTTGAAAACCTGCCTCAAGCAGGAGCTTCTTCCTGGCTTCGTCGTACAGCTTTTGCTCAGCGCAGTCGTTCAGTATGTCCGCGAAAGCATAGCCGATGACCAATGTGCGCAGACTGATGGAGGCTGCCAAGAATTGAGAAGCCGACCTGGCGGGTGGCATCGTCCCCGATTACTACCCGCACCTAGCAAGTGCAGCTGCAGCACTCAAGGCAGGCTTCCTGCCGTACCCCAACATCCCGTGGGGCGTGGACGAGGGCACCGGGCCAACGGCCGCCGTAATGTCTCCCATCATGCAATGGGCAGATAGATACCGGCAGCCAAGATCTTGTTCTATACTGGTCGACTCCCGAAATTTGCAGTGAAACCAGCTCATGAGATGCTCCACCCCCCCCCCCCCGGCCTTGGGAAAGTAGACAAATGGAGACAGTAGGCAATGATGGGTGCATAGTCATCGTCGGCAGTCTTTTCCTGCGATGCGTCCATCACCAGCCACCATGTGCACGCCGTATGCTGTATAGCCGTCGCAGTAAGGGGCGTCTCGACGGCAGAGTTCGAAGTAGTACTTGCCTGCACCGAAGCCGCCCATGTATGATCAGCATCATCCATAGTAGTAACATACGATACCTGCCTACATACATAACGCATGCAGTCATACCTTTTTTCTTGTCCTTGCCCTCTGTACTCTGTAGCAGATAGTAGGAGCAGCCGTGCCACGATGTAACTCCACCACGCTTCATAGCCTCGAAGCGTCCATGCACGTCAGCAAAGAAGGCGCCAATGTATATATGTGGTCCATCATCCCACATTGTGCAGGGCAGTGTTATATGCCGCATGCAGCCAATCGCAGGCCAGCATGCCCACTTCATGTTGAAGGTAGTTGGTGCACACATGATGTTGCAAGTATCGGCGCGCTATGGACTTCTTGCCATCGTTGTCAGACACCTCATACACGTGCAAAACAGTCCGTGTGCCCTCCGCGCTCCGCGTTCCGGCAATTGCCTTGATGAGTGTCTCCTCCACATATATTTCAATGGCCCTGGGATGATGATCAAGCAACACCTTCACGTTGCGCTTCTCCCTCCGATTTGATGATGGTATGTCTTGACACCTACCTTAATACGCCACACCACCGCACTACATCAGGTCAAAACAAGCACCGAACTATGGCTATCCAGCGAAGCGTCGATTTTTCGGCGGTGAGCTTTATTGCCGTATGGGTACCCGTATAGTGCGGATCGGGCCCTATAGGTGCGTGACTAAAACGTTTATCTACTGGCATGTACTACGAAGTATTAATATAATCCACCCGCCCGTCCGTCCGCCCGCCCGCCCGCCCGCCCGCCCGCCCACCCACGGTTCTTAATTACACAGCCGTCCGATTACGATCTCACGGCTGGGAGGTACTGGTACTGGTACTCGCTTCTCGCTGCTGGTAATGGAAAAAATGGTACTCGCTAGTCGTCACAAGCGCTTATCTGCTGACATGTACTTCTATGCAAGCCACACGCGAGTTCCTAGTCGCTACTTCAGAGCGCTGGCAATGCAATTCATGGAACTGTAGGCCAGTGATATAGAACCCGTTCCTTTAAAATTTTCCGAAAAATCGACGCATCGCTGATTCAACTGTCAAGTTACTTCATACTCATATATCTCGCAGCATGTAACAACACTAGGGTACGAACCTAATGCCAGATATCCAGCAAGAATATGCTCCGCTGTAGTGCAGCTCCACCCCATCTCCACATAAATCATACACCCCGTTGTCTTTGTGACAAAAAAATGCCCGTTGGTGGCAGCATCCGTGGCCTTGTAGGCTTAAGAGTTCCAAAACCCATTGATAGATTGGTCTGTGCATGTGCCTCAGCGCAGAGCCAATTCCTCATCCCAAAATAATTACTCCGCCACCTAAATTGCGTTTCGTGCAACATCAACAATAACCCAATTATCTTTGCGCTGACAATGCTGCCGATGAAGTGGGGCAAACGGAAGTTGGGGGGGGGGGGGGGGGGGGGGCGCATCACCGCACAGACGTTTAAGTTGTAGAAAAACTTGCGCGGTTGAGGGGTGGCGGGGCGCGGGTGACGCAGTGACTCGGGTGTCCCGCGCCAGATTGCAGCGAGGGCAGCGGTCGTCGTAGCTCTCGTCACCATCCAGGGAGTGGCCGTACCGATGCTCGTCGCACGGGCAGCAGTGAACGATGTACTTTATGCCCGGGACGTCCATGCACCGCTCCACATGGTACCACGTCTCGGTAAGCTCAGACGTGTCCTTTGATAGCATGTATTACTTTAGCAGCTTCGACGGCCTCTCGAACGCCGCCGTCTTTATGTTGTGCGTCAGCTTTCACTCGCAGAGACTGAGCGCGGCCTCCATCAGGTGGCGTCGGCACCGGTGTACAACTGACGGCATATGTTCCGAAGGGGGCGGAGAAGCAGGTGTTAGCAACGGACTAGTAGGCGCCACACATGGAACGAGGGGCAGTCGACACGATACATGCTCGCCTCTTCCCGCCGTCTTACTTCCCTCGAGCGTTGATGGTCCCGGTACAGAAGTCATACCTCGCGCCCGCGTCTCCTTCACCGTCGCTGTCGCTGCAGCCAGGAACTGTCAGAGGGGTTGCCTTCCACAACCCCGCGACAATTCCGTCGGCGTCGCTGTCGGCGTCCATAAGTTCACGTAGCTCATGCCAGGTGCACTACATGCACGCAAGCATGTAAACGAACGCACGTGTAACCGTCATCTTCAGCAAATCATCGTTTGCACCTTGCCAGTGGTATATTCTTACCAACACCTAAACTATAAGGGCAACAACGCGGGCAAGCACCCCCCGAAGGCACCGTCGGTGGGTGCGCAAGGGACGCACCGCCGGTAGGTCGTCAATGGCACCTTGAGTCAGCATGCGAGTGAAATCGCTCAGCTGCTATGTCGTCAAGTATAGCGGTTGTATCTCCGACTCAGTTATCTCTTCCGAGTCGCCGTCGTTGTAAATCACCTTCATCACCATCTCCCTATCCGCCAGGTCTGCGTCCTCGTTATCCCATCTCCAACTGACGACATGGATGTTGGATGATACACACGGGTGGCTGTCACAAAGCGGCGGTGGGCATATGGCAGGTGTAACGGGACGCCAGGGAGGGCAACGAGGAAGCGTGGGGGGGGGGGTCATTGGCCGAGAAACCCCCCCCGCATCCCGTACGTCTTGATTATGATAGCGCCCACGTAAATCTCGGCATTCATCTCATGCGCTGCCATGCTTGTTGCGTGGGCACCATCAGACGACACCGAACGCCCCTCCCCGCCGTTGGGTAGTGCGGGGCTCGCTGATTTGTTTTGGGGAGACGAGAGCGGCGGAGAGGGTGGCGGGGGCGATGGCGGCGGCGACGGTATCGATGCATCACCCGGCTCACCCCGCGTTTCGGTCTGACAGGGTCCGGCTTGGCGCACGCCTCCGTCCATCTGTGCTTACCGTAGAACCGAGTCTTCGCAAAAGAGGCGCCATACGCGCAGCAGCGCACCATTTTCTTGGTCACCTCTACCCAAGTCCCCTTGGAAGGCGTCCAGCCCTCCTTCCCTTAGGGAATACGGCGCTTGGAGTTGCGACGCCCCAACATGGCACACCACTACTCGGCGCCGGCGGCTCGCAGCGGCGGGGGTCGTTAAGAGCTAGTCACTGGCGCTCACGCTGCTGCGATGCATCATGTTAAATTTTCCGCGCGATTTCAACTTATCCGGTTTGAGACCTAGCTAGGGTACCGCTGGCCGTTGCGTCGCCACGGAGCTTGTGAGGCGTTAAATAAGTGCACTGTGGCGAGAGTCCCAACGATTACGGGTAGCCGCGCGAGGCGAGATGTGGATCCCATGTACTATGGGGATGGCACAACGGGCTCTTCGTAGCGCATATTACGGAGTGCGGGCGAGCCAGGCACGTCATTGCGACTACCGAGCATAAAAGTGGCGATTACATTGTATATACGGCGATTACACGCCCATTCCGTGGGAAAATCGCGATATCGGGCCATTATAGAATAATTACGAGATTGTCCGGGAGGCTAGTGCTTATGGGGAGATGGTTCGATACTACCTGCGGCAGCCCGACTTCGCGACCTACTCCCGGTCGCCCAAGCCCTCGCGCCGAAAGCTGCGCAACCGGAGGACGTGATGAGTATGTCCACCTATGCCGTTCGTGGACGATTGCATGTTCCTAACGCTTACCGAGGCGCAAGCCCTATGTCTGCGTGCGATGGAAAAGAGCGGCTAGGGCCGCCTCGGCCTCTCGCGACACCCCACCAAGGCCAACCTCGACCCCACACAACGCCTACAACAAATAGGCTTGGAGTTGGACCCAGAGGCTTTGACGTTTCGCCCCCCCCCCCCCCCCCACCCCACCCCTCCCCCCGAAAAACTGCGACAGCTGGCCCACCTCACGCGATCTACTATGCCGAGCGGCCCGCAACAAGCGCGTGCGTGGTGCCCGCGCGCCAGCTCGCCTCCCTTGCCGGTTAAGGGTTTACTAGGTTGGGCGGCCGCGCTTGAGCGTGATGCTCTTCCGCCTTCCCTTCAGCGTTCTTCTACGCAGCCCATCGCGTCGGGCGGGCGCGCCTGATTGCGGCGGCGGCGGCCTTGGCGACTCCGGTCGGTACGATGCCACGCTTGGGTGGCGCGGCGCGCGGTCGCACGCGCCGGTACGAGTTTACTGTCGTCGGATGTACAGTAAACTCCGTGGCCCGCAACTTTGCGGCCCGGCGTCCTATGGCTGCTGGGCGGGGACGACATCGGGCGCCGCGTGCGCGGTGGACTTCATGTCCGCTACGGTCAAGCCACGGTCGATCAAGGCCGATGCGTCGATGCTTAAGATCTACTTCGCATTTTGCGCCGCGGACGGCATCATGCCGATGGAGGCGGACGTGGCCACGATTGTCCGCTACGTCTCTTGGGTTGCCGATCGTGGGCGCAACATGCTGAACGCCTCGCGTCTCGCGCCCTACCTGTCCGGATCATCGACTACCTCCGCGACCACCTTCGCAAGCCTATGGCGCTCGGCCCGCTCACGAACCCTACCGAGCGATCCGCGGATATGGGAGCTCGCTCAGAAGGCCATAGTAACAGTGGCCAAGACGCGCCGTTGCCGGCCGACGACGCGCACGACTGCGCCATGATTGTTCAGCGCATGCTAAGAGGCGAGCCAACCTGCGAAATTTACCTATGCCGGGTTTTGGCCTCTACCGCGATCAAATTCAGCATGTTTTGTCACCGCTCGGGCATGTACGAGCATCGGCTGCCTTGCCTCGGATTTGGGGGTTGGATTTGCGTTCCATTACATCACTATATTGCCGCGTCGTCAAGCAACGCGGCCGCCCGGCGGTGCTAGTGCCCGTGCTGCAGTTTGCGACAGCTTCGCACCCCTTGCTGGCCGACATGCTCCGGCACTTTGTCCGCCGCACGGCTGTATGGCTGTCATGTACCTAGCCGCTACCCATTTCTAGCAGCTGCCCGGCGACTTGCCCGTGTCGTGGACTTCGGCCCCCATCACGGCTTGGGTGGTAGCTGCCTACCGGGCAGTCGGCGCCAACCCACCGCACGGGTTGTGTGGACTACCCCCCTCAGCTTCGAGGCGGCGTAGTTGCTTCCGCCGCATAGGCCGCAAGGGTGCCCATGCGCCTACTACGCGTTGGCTTGATGGCTTGATGGCTGGGCGGTCGGCAACGGCGCGATGCTTGACTACATTCTTCCCGGCTTCATCGACACCCCGTGCGGCAGATTCTTTTTTTCTTGTTTCGCCTTGCAGGGTGCCCTTGCGAGCTAATTGGCACAGTGACCGCCCTTGCTGCGGTTGCTGTGGGCTACGTGTCATTTGCCAAACGGGACTCGGACTGCTTGTCTAGTCGTCACTGGTTTAAACTTCACTGATTTTTTTCCGAATCCAAGACAGGACTGAGTGGCGGCTTTCGCTGAGTTTATTCAGCAAGGCCGAGTGGCGGCCCCGCAGTGGTAGTCGGCGGTTCGTGCATGTACTAATGTTAGTCCGGGTGCGGCACAACTGCCGTCGTTGGACACTTCTAGAAAGGAATAACTTGCAGATGAGCAAGCGGGCGGCCGACAGCCCCCGACCTTCTCTGCCTCACTCCTCACTAGCTATAAGACGTAGGAAGCGAGCCATCGCGCTCAGCCCCTTCGTTGTAGGGCTTCTCGCACCCACCCAACCCACCATGTTCAACAAGTGTGGCGTGGTGCCTTGTAATCAGTCACATGCTCTTTTGGCAAGCGGGACTCGCACTTAGCTAATACTACTGTACTCGTACCGATACATACTGGTACGACGAGGAGGTGCGTTTTCGGGGCGCGTTTTCGGGGCGCGAACGGTACCGTAGATAGTTCGGCGCGGCGCTACGTGAGTTTATTTGCTTAAATGTAGGCTTTCCCTTCCCCAGTACTACTTTCCGTGCATTCTCTAGATGCTATCCGTGTAACAACACCTACATGCCATATCAATTACGAGGTGAGTCTGTCTGTGACTCTGTCGCCGACTTTCGGAACGGTTTCACATAGATTATTAGATAGATCGACAATGTATCCGTTATAGATTCCGTCATTATTCCGCGCATCATGCTAAAATAACCGTTGCGCGTACCTGTAGTTGACTACATCTACCGGTTCTACGGGTACCGGCCGCCCGGCCGCCGCCGGTTGGGCCGGTCGTCGCCGTTCGTCAGGTCTACGGCGGGGCGGGCATGGCGCGAAGCGCCATGTATATCGGACCCGGAAGCCGGACGCCGTCGTTCGTCCGTCTCCGGACGCCGTACTACGACCGTCGCCCGTCCGCCTCGCTGCCCGTCCGTCGATGAACGCCATGCCTCGGGTCGGCGGGTCGGCGGACGCGGGACTGTACAATATAGCGACTACTACGATTGATCCTTGCGGCTCTCTGGATTCCACACTCATGTAATGGGTCTAATTGATGTACTATAATTATATGATAGCTGCAAAAGGCGACCGGGAACTCACCCAAAAAGGCAGTAGGAAACGTCCACTAAAGCAAATGCGAGGTGGAAGCAGCAACTGAAGAGGGTGCGGAATGAGCACGATCAGACGCATCAGACTTGGCCGTATGCACTCCGACAGAGAGAATGCCGCCCAAGGCACCATGCCCGCTAGCATAGACTCGCTGCAACAACCCCCGCCGCGTGCGCGACATGCTATGGCGGAACTCAGCAGGCTGGCTGGCAACAAATAAAGTTCCGAAGAGCCTAGACGGACTGACCACGAAGGAAGCATGGAGTCGGGGCGAAAGGACCGCCATGGAAGTTGCTCACAGCAAGCAACACCGCAAAGATGTAGACCACCGTCAACGCTGACTTTTCGAGGCGACCGCGGTCCTCAACCACAACGGGGTAGTACCGGTGAACACCATGCACCAGGGCGGACGACGCCCGGTCCGCCGACGCCAGCTTCTTGTGCACCGCCTCGGTCGCCGCGATCCTTGGCGTGCACCAGCGGGGTCGTTGCCCCAAGTGTGGGTCGTGGAGGACACGCACACGAAATCGATCATGTATTCGCACGCTCCCCCCCCCCCCCCCACCACCACCCCCACCCCGCCATCGTCAAATCAGATGGCCGCGAGCGGTGCGCTGGGCGCAACCCACTCATCTCAAGGGTCGATATTCGAGTCGCCGGCTCCCGAGCGGTCCCGGTCAAGCTCCGCCTCTGCTTCAATCGCCACGGAAGCCCACAGATTTTTCAAAGCGGTATGCATGCGGTGCTTGTAGTTCGCAACGGGGCAGATGGGCAGATATGATCCACGTGCACCATTACACCGTCGGTAGTGTAGTTTATATAATCATTGTAAATACGCGACGTGCTGCTGCTATGATCCGCTAATATTCTATTCGGCTGCTATTCTATTGCAGTACCCGTACAGTATTTTACCTTCAATACTCAGTAGTAGCATCTAAATTATTCGTCATCCGCGCGCTTGAACGCGAGCCCATCATTTTTTATTTTTTTATTTTTGCTGAATAAACCCATCTCATATCAGCATTATCATTCACTGTGAGAAAAGGCGCGTTCCGCGCGCTACGCGATCTTGAGCCGTAGCGCGTCAGTCCCCACAACAGCCTGGCCAATCGATACCACGATGCTACGTGACTACGCCCAGATGAAAGCCGAAGGCGGGTACTGGTATTGCGAAAACAGGGTCTCTGGTCGTCGGGCAGTATCGTGAGGCCGTCTCGCTGTATGGTTGATCACTTGTAGCGCTAATTGCACCGGAACCGCAGCTATCCCGCCTACCTCCCGCGCGCGCGCGCTATGGCAACCGCTACGTACAGCATGGTCGGTACCCGTACTACAAGGGTTGTAGTTTATACAAGCGACCACTCGCAGAATAAGGATTCACCCCTCCGGAATCTACCCCGTGTAACTAATCTACGGCCCGTGTAACCCATTCTAACACGCTCGGTCGCTACACTAAAATCCGTAGTCGCTGCACCCCAACAGCAGTCGGTGTGATTGTGATTTTATTATGCGATTCAGCGCCATAAGGACTATCCTTATACGAGTTTTGTGCGGGTATTCCCACGGCAGGATGAGTAAGGATCAGTGCTGGCCCCAGGGTCGCGATTCGAAAATGAATCCAATTCGAAGATGAATACTGGTACCGTTCAGCATTTATGCCCCCCCCCGGCCAGGTTGTGTGTTGGACTGATAGATTTGCAGCAGGCGGCGGTGACGCGCGCGAGCGCACCGCCTCGTCAGAGGCGCCGTCGTCGCGCATCCTGCCGCGCACCGCCTCGTCATCGTAGTTAAGTGACGATGCGCCCGCCGCCCGATCTCCTCCAAACTGTATATAGCAGCCCAGCATCACCTTCTCAGCCTGCGATAAGCGCTCGCGGTCGCCGCCACCCTACCTCCTTCAGGTAATGCCAAGCTTGCCTCCCTCGCACATGCCGGATGCCTATTCGGAGTGGCGATCCGGTGGCTCGTGGGTCGCCCGCCCCCGGGACTACGGCCGCCCCGCGGTTAATATTTCACGAGACCGTAGTAAACTAGAGCGCGCGGATAAGCCGGTACTTTATTCCCTTCGAAGGTGGGTGGGGGGGCGGGGGCGGGGGGGGGGGGGCAGGTGGCGTTGGGCGGCCGCTGAGTTCGGCCGCGGGCCCGAGTTCCCAGCTGAACCACGCGGCACTTGCCCGAAACCACCGCAGCTCTCATCGCAGACCCCAGTTTGTTGCCCCGCCGGGCTGCTCGACCGCGCGGTGGCTCCTGGATCTGGTCTGTCGGAAGGCAGATCAACGCGGCGATGTCGGTGGCGCTTATATTTTCGGCCAGCATGGAGCGGTAGTCCAAATACTCCACCCAGTGCTCCGTCGCTACTCTGATTTCTCGGGATTCGGGCCTCGAGACTTCCCACTTCCTCGCAATCTACCCTCGCTAAAGCTGTGCCGCTGCTGATCCCCCCCCCCCCCCCCCCCCCTCCGCGCGCACGCGGCAGACGCACCGCCTCGTGCCGGTCTCACTAGCGCCCCACTCCCCTCCTGGTGCCACCGCCATGAGGCCTATCTGTTGGGGTGCCCCACGATGTCCGCTGTCACCTGCCCCCGGAGCCTTATATTGTGCGACTATGCTGAAGCTTGCTTCCGGCTACCTGCCCCCCGCAGCTCACGGGCGTCACCAAGATGGCTGAGGCCGCCAAGCAGAAGGGGACCGTGAAGTGGTTCAACTCCACCAAGGGCTTTGGCTTCATCACGCCTGACGTGCCGGAGGGCACCGAGGAGGTCCCGGAGGATCTGTTCGTGCACCAGGTGCGTCACCGCGCGTTCCTACTCTCTGCTATGTAACACTCACAGCCGGTGACGGGATGCAACTGACGATGTATGTATATAGTAGTATTATTTCCTGACACTGTTGTTCCACGCCCGTATGCTCCCTTGTGCGCCTGTTCCCTGCAGTCGAGCATCCATGCCGAGGGCTTCCGCAGCTTGGCTGAGGGCGAGGCTGTGGAGTTCAGCGTCGAGACGGGCGAGGATGGCCGCACGAAGGCCGTCGAAGTGACCGGCCCGGATGGGAGCCATGTGCAGGTGCGCCGTCCGCCCTTGATGGCACTCGGCGATCCGGCATGGTTTCTGGACAAGGGGTTGGGAGAGGGCGGGAGGGGTCGCAGGCTAGTGGCATGACGTCTGGACTGTCCCCTGCGCAGGGCGCTCCCCGTAGGCAGCCGCGCCGCGCTGTGCCCGGTGCCGACGCGGACCCTGGCATGGGTCCAGCCGGCGGCCGCGGCCGCGGCCGGGGGAGGGGCGGTAGGGGCGGTGAGCGCAAGCCGCCCCCTGGCACCCCTGGCGAGTCGAGCGGGCTCCAGGTGGTGGTGCACAACCTGCCCTGGAGCTGCACCCCAGAGGCGCTGGCGGAGTCCTTCGTCGGCTGCGGAGACGTGGACGGCTCCGAGATCATTCAGGACAACAGCGGCCGCTCCAGGTTGGCCCCATACGACTGAACCCCGGCCCGCTCCAGGCTGCCCATCGCTCTGGCTGCCCTGCCCCTCCTGTTTTGACCCCACCCGGGACACGGCTCCACTGCTGCAGGGGCTTTGGCACCGTGCGCTTCAAGACCGCTGACGCCGCCCAGTCGGCCATCGAGACGATGAACAACACCGAGATTGAGGGGCGCCCCATCACCGTGCGCGTCGACCGTTTTGCCTAGGCAGCGCCGCTGCCCACCTGGCAATGCTGCTGCCCTCCACGCCGCACGGGCCGCCACGGCGACCCTGCCCGCTCCGCCCTTAGTAGCACACAGAGCTCTTAGCCCAATTGCATGTTTCCCATCCACAATATAGCTGTGATGAGGCGCGCATTTTAAATGGTTTTTTCCTCGATCTCTACGCGCGCAAATGTGTAGGGCCACACACGGCACCGCCATCTGCCCTGATGCGGTGAACTGCCTGCATCCTCCTCCCCATCCCCCTTCCTCAAATTGGGCATCCCTGACTGGGGACATGTTTAACTTCCTCAGTCAGCTGAGCCCCATCAGTAGCCATCAAGACAGGGGCGAGGGAGCAGCAACCGGTGTGCATTGATGCGGGGGGGGAGGGGGGGGGGCATAATTTAGGGCTCGAAAGGCGCAACATTGCCCATCTTAAACCTTTCCCATCCCTTGGCCAGTCGCTTCATGCACGCAGCTGTTGCACCGAGTACTCTCTGGCGCTGCTGCGGTAGCCCTGCATTGTCCCACTGCCGACAAAGGCACCCGAGGTAGAGCAGCCTGGGGAGTAGCTAGGTGGGAGAATGGAAGGAAAAAATACCTTAGGCATGACAGATGGAGAGTATCGGCCTGACGATTACCCCCGCGCTTTCCCGCATTGGACGGCCTGCCACTCAAGCCCCGGCCCAAGCCTCGGTCCGCGCCCGCCTGTGCGGGGTACGCACACAGCTGGGGCGATGCGCTACACTCCACTTCGGCGTGTCCCTCACCACCCTCGCCCTTCCCACACCACCCGCCTCAGCCCGACCGCCCCCTCTCCTCCGGGTGGCGCTCTGCCCGCTGCGCGCGTCGGTCAGCCCCCTTGCCCCAGCTGCCGGCTCTGCGGTAACATCCCTACTGGTGCTGTTCCACCAGACGCGGCCACACAGTGAGCTGGCAGGGGAGCAGGCCTGGATCGGAGGCTGGCCGTGGACGAGGAGCTGTTGGGACAGCCGATGACGAAGAGGGCGAGGGAGAAGGAGCTGGGACGATACCTTATGTTTGTGCTGGGCTAGGGAGCTGGCGCGAGAGCATGAGTGGGAAAATGAGGGACAGATGGCGAGCGTGCTGGTGCTGGTGCTGGCTGGAAGGGCGGCGGCCAGCCAGCGACGGTACGGTGGATAATGTGTGGGGCGTCTGTGTGGGAGTGTACAGTTAGCGGGCGCGCAGGCAGTGCCTAGCAACTGGGCGCTACCATTGCTGATTGCATGTGAATGAACAAGGAGCAATTGCTCCGTTGCTTCCCGTTGAGCGTATGGCCAGTGCATGTGTGGCGTGTCCTAGGCCCAGGATTGACCCTTACCGGCGGATAGGGCGACGGTGTCCTTGCATGGCTCACTGACATTTCGGTTCGTCGTAGGGCAGGTGGCAGCACCGGGATTTAGTTTAGAGTACTCACACACACACACACACACACACACACACACACACAAGTTATAATGGTGGCGGGGTAGTTTCCGCAAAGAAATCAGCTGGGTTTCGCTGCCAAATAATGGTATTTACGTACCAACATATATTATGTGTACATCGGGCTCGTGGTGGCTCAATATGAATGCACTTTTGGTTAAGAGCACCGGAATCAGTACAGGGTAGCGACTAGTTATTACGCGGGCGGCGTACCTGTCGACTCGGTACTCACACCCCTACGCCAGCATCCCTGTATACATCCCCATACGAGTACCGAGATGCTATGTAACGTAACACCTTCGGCAAATGAATCACACCAGCCCGCGAATCTGAGCGCGACAGGTAGTACAGTGCCCTGTACGGGTAGTCGCTTGTCGCTACGCGGCCCCAGACGAGCGCGCCTTCCTCCCCAGCAGCAGCAACACTGATCAGCAGCGCGAAAGCTCCACGGGCAGACGTTATAGACGCTGGCAGTAGACCCAGTAGTAGACCTGCCTGCCTGCCAAACGCATCACCGCTTGAGCGCAGGCTGCGATGCGCGATGCGCTCCGTGTTGCAAGCCTTCGGCGCGCTGCTGGCCGTGACGGTGGTGGGGAAGCTGGCGCTGCATCACCGGCACGGCGACCCGCGCAGCCAGGCCCCGCCGCGGCTGCGTCATATTGAGGCCGGGACGGGCGCTGCTGCCGGCGCCTCCTCACGCCTCCAAGCGGTGTCCGGCGCGGCCTCCGCGGTGGACGCTGCGCTTATTCAGATGAGGGCGGAGGCGGCGAAGCTTCCGCCGCGGGCCGAGCAACCGGGAGAGCCGCGCGGGCAAGCGGCCGCGCCGGGGCGTCGTGCCCCGGAGCCATATCACCTCGCAGCGCGACATGCGCCGGCCAACCCGGTAGACCTCTCGCTGGGCGGCCGCTCTGCGTCTGCAGGACTGGCCTTCGGCGGGGATTCGCCATCGGGAGAGGCAGCCCCTCGCGGTCGCTCTCACGCATCGGCTTCTGCAGGTACGCAATTGCAGCGATGCTTGCCTCATGCTTTCTTCCAGATGGTCTTTTTTTGTTACTGCCATTCCGATGGTGGCGCGCGCGGGGAAAGGGGAGGGGGCGGGGGGCGTATGGAGTGAAGACGAACCGCCTGAGCATGCGTGGCCCGGAGCTCACAGCCCCGCAGGCCCTCCTGGCCGGCGACCCAGAGTACGTGTGGGTGTTCCACAATTCGGACGGTGGGTACAAGTACAACCACATGGCCACGAGTGAGGTGCTGCCAGACGGCACGCTGGTGGTCGCGTGGCAGCGCGCCCACGCCGCGGAGGGGCTGAACGACCAGGAGATCGTGCGCCCCGCCGCCCTCCACCCATCCGCCCTTCTGCCCCCCGAAAGCATGTGACCAACCTGGTGGACATTGCGCGCCTGCCACCGAGGGATCAGGGCATGTAATGCTCCCGCGCGATGCTGGGCGGATCTACAGGTGTGGAGCACCTCGGCGGATGGCGGGTACACGTGGTCAGAGCCGCAGGTGACGATTCCCGTTGCATGTCAAGCGGGAATCATGGGTTGAACCGAGCATGTCGCACGCGGATCGCGCTTGCCTGATTGTCCCTTCCTGGGCATGACAGAGGATCAAGCGCGGGCGGCTGAGCATGCCATGATGTCGTGCAGGTGGTCCCCGGCCGACAGTCCGGTATCATGTGGACGCCCTCGCTGTTCCGGCCGCCCGGCGGCAAGCTGCACCTCTTTTACACGGAGAGCCACGGCTGCTGGTGGTGCGAGTCGCCGCAGTGCTTCAAGGCGCACTGCCGCGCCGGCGCCGCCAACTGCGACGTCACTGTCCCCTTTGGCAGCATCAAGCTGAACCTGGCTAAGCTGGCCCGCGAGCCGGGGCGCCGCCGGCTGCAGACATCGTCCGACCCCCCCACCTCCCCTCCCTCCCCCCCCCCCTCCCCTCCCTGCTGACCGTGTATAATCGCAGCCATTCTCGTCAGCTAGCATCATCCGCCGATCGTCTGTGTATACTTGCGTATCGTGACATCCAATCGTGTTACTAGGTCACAAAAGTATTGGGCGGCTCCATCGAAACGGAGATTGCGTGCAGCATTCGCCTAGGACTTGCTCCTTCTTTACAAGGGGACAACACGGTATTATGTAGCCTTGATTTAGCGAACTATAAGCGTGGTCACTGAGCTGTACTGTAGATGTTTGCTGCCGGTGGCTATTTCTTGTGGGGAATGGCAAGGGATCCTGGATGGCCTCGACCTTGTTATGCGCTCCCGCAGGACCTAGTTGCCATTCTCTCCGCAATGTGATTATCTGCATGAATAAGAATCTGGGTACGTGAGGAGTATGACAGGGGTAGACATACATATACATTTATATTTATAATATATTATATATATATATATATATATATATATATATATATATGTCAGTATATCTATATATGTCTATTTATGTACATAGATAAACATTCATATATGTCAGTATATATGTACATAAACAAATATATGTACATATGTTGTATATATTTACGTACGGTGTATGTGTAAATATATCTATGTATATAAATCTATATACATAGCTCGGATGAGAACTGTAACCCCGCGGCGCTGATGATTATACTCAGTCAGTAGGGGGGGGGGAGGGGGGGGGTCTTCCCTTCTTCCCATTACCATTGCCACTGGTCGCGAGTAAATATGCTGCGTGCGCCTGACTTGCTCCTCAGTGATTGGGCAGCGGAGTGCTGCCTACCTGCTTGCTCCTCAAAATACGCTTGTTGCTGTGCCGCTCGGCCATCAGACGAGGCGCCCCCAAAGACTCCAAGACCCTGGCCAAGCCGGGCGGCGGCGTTGCCTCCATCACCTGGCGCGCGGGCGGGGATCTTAAGGTACCCGAATGTGCCGCCGGCTTCGCTGAGCAGCCAGCGCGAGCCCAGCTTTATATAGATATAGATATAGATATAGATATAGATATAGATATAGATATAGATATAGATATAGATATAGATATAGATATATAGATGTATAGATAGATAGATACATCCAAGTAAAGATATATACATGTACATACATATTATGTATATGCTCATATGAATACTGTACATCTCTGTATAGATATATACATATACATACAAATATATTATATATACTCATAAGAGTACATATATATGTATATATGTGTACACATATGAATATGTATATAAGTATGTACACGTATATATATTATTAATAAATGTATAGATGTATAGATGTATAGATAAAAATTATTACTGTATATATACATATGCATATGAAAATGTATAAACCTATAAACCTGTATATATACATATCTATATGTGTATATACATGAATTCATAGGGATATAAAACGCCCAACAAGTGCCATGCTGGGTGATGCCCGATTGCTTAATTATGACTGCGTTACCTTTCCAAAAGTGATCCCTGGGTCAGACCCGCCGCTTGTAGCAGACACGTGCAGGCTCATTGGCTCAGCTGTATGATATGTGCTTCATGAGATCTTAGCGGTATGTTTGGAATTTTAACAGCGCCGCTGCCCGCTCCATTAGATCCCGGTAACCCAAGATTAATGAACTGTTTCAGGCGGTATCCTTATCATGTAACCACATAGCGTCGAATTCGGTGATGCATTCCGATATGTTCCGAGCCATTCATCGCTCTTCAGAGCAAGAGAAAGGGGGTACAACAGTGCGGGTTGATGTGGGTGAAGTCAAAGTGTGTTCTGTGCCGCCACTCTGAGCGCTGCTGCCCCGCGTTTCCGGGACCGCAGCTGGTCACCGCGGAGGTGGCGGCAGACGGGCTGCGGTGGGGCGCTCCCCGGGGTGTGCTGTCAGAGCAGGCGGACGGGCCGGTGCCCAAGGTGATCGCCAACCCACCGATCGTGGACCCGCGCACGGGGCACTGGGTGCTCCCCTTCTGGCGGGAGACGCCGCGCGGCGAGGTGGTGTGCCCCACCAAGGCGCCAGGCGGGGACTACGCCTCGGTGCTGATCTCGCAGGACGAGGTGCCCTCCCCCCCCCCTCCCCCCTCTCCCATGCCACTGCCGCCATTCCCACAGGAGGGTGGGCCATATTCGCTGCCTGACCTATAACGGGAGTCGGTGTTGAGAGTGGGATCCTCTGAAGACCTACTCTGAGGGGTTCTGGAAAACATGCGACTTTGCCATTACCCTTGGCCCAATACGACAACATCTCCATTGCGCTTGGCCCAACCTATGTGGTGCTTGGTGGGTGCACGTAGAGCAGGCAGGATTCGTGAGCACCGTGTCCCCGTGGCGCAGTACCCAGGGGTGGGTCTGGCGGGGCAAAAAGTGGACATTATGACACTTCCGCAGCTGTTTCCTGACTAAAGAGGTGCATCGTGATACATCCGTGGTGGCACCAGGGAGGGGGCATGACAGCTACGGGCCCATGCCTGGCGCGTGTGTAGCGCTCAAGACTGTTCGTAGCGCTTTTTCAGGGTAGCATCCAGTGGACGAGGGACGGCGGACCCAAAACAGGCGCATGCGTTTTCGTGTTTAAATGAACCCACATTCCGGATCGTTGTCGCATTGCTCCCGCGCGCGCATACGCGCGGGCGCACACACACACACACACACACACATGGATGGGACAATGATTGCCATGAACGTCCCAACGACACCATCGCCCATAGGTGAGCGAACCGCGCTGTCGGGTGACCGGTGTCATGATAAACTGCCTGAGCGGATGGTGTGCCCCACAATATGAATGGCAGGGCCTCTCGTGGCGCACGGGCGACGAGATAAAGATGCCTAACCCCTGGAAGAACCTGACCAAACCAGACTGGCTCATCGAGGGCTCCGTGGCGCCCTCCAGGGACGGCTCCGTGCTGCTGCAGGCGTTCCGCACCGCGAGGTGGGTCCCCGCGCTGCCTGCCGCCTGCCCAGATGCTGCGTTTAAGCGCGGCCCGCAGATGGCAGTACGTGGGCACTATCTATGGTATGGTAGTGTCAAACGCGCCCAGCCGGGAGGCCTGGGGGTTGCTACATGGCATCACCCTATCCCAACTGGGTGCCTGGCTGTAGCCCTAGACGTAAGCACTACTTAATACTGTCCATATCAATAGTGCCTACGTAGAATAAATGGTAGTGCCTACGCACAATGTAATGATAATAGTAGATTGATATAATTTGATTAAAACGCATGATTAAATTTGTATCTTTTACATTGTATTATAGCTTGTAACGAGAAGTAAGAATGTATGAAATATATATGTATATCATAGCTTCTAAATAATGTACGACATTAATGTAATATATGGATATCATTAGCTGATGAACGCTTTAGTAAATCGTGGCTACCAGCATTTATGTGTTCCATTAATACCAGCAGCGAGTAGCGAGTACCCGTACCAGTACCAGCAGTTCTAGGGAACTGCCCTTTTTGTGATTCACACCAGTACCAGCAGCGAGTAGCGAGTACCAGTAAGGATTACCAGCAGCGAGCGTTCGCATTGCCAGCGCTTTGAAGTAGTCGCTACCAGAGTTTTTTTGAATTATTGTTTTTTTACAATAAATGCTGCAGGAGGGTGCGATCTGGCGGAACAATGAATGGATCATGATTGCTTGCACCCTCGGCGTATTTAGGGAGAAAGCGTACATCGCGCGCTCCGCGGACGGCGGCGCCACCTGGCTTCCCGCGGAGGCGACGCCGCTGCGCAACCCCAACGCCAAGATGAACCTGCTTCGCCTCAGCAACGGCGTGCTGGCGGCCGCGTACAACGCGCATGGCTCGGAGCAGTACAAGCGGCGCTCCCTCATGACCGTCAGCGTGTCTGCGGACGACGGGAGGAGCTGGAAGGTGCGACAGCGTCATCATTTGGCATTGGATTTGCAATTTCGGCAGCCCGTTATGGGTGATCTGACGTAATTAGAAGTATTTTTTAAACGAGAAATTAAAATGTATAATTAGATGTAATACCGGATAAATCAAATATTTGCAAGCAGGCTAGGAAGCTTTACAAAGTTATAAGCTTCTAAAGTTTTGATTTCTTCCGGTATTATTATGTCTAAATGTATAGTTAGATAAAATACCGGATAAATCAAATATATCCAAGCAGGCTAGGAAGCTTTACAAAGTTATGAGCTTCTAAAGTTTTGATTTCTTCCGGTATTATTACATCTAAATGTATAATTAGATGTAATACCGGATAAATAAAAAATATGCAAGTCGTAGGCTAATAAGCTTTACAAAGTTGCAAGCTTATAAAGGTTGGATTTCTTCCGGTATTAATCCGTACATCCAATTTCGCAAGATTACAGATACATTTAGTAATACTGGAAGTAATCAAATATTATCAAAATAATCTAACGATAAAGCTAATAAAATTGATAATCAGAAGGGTATAGTGGGGAAACTTTGTGAGGAGACCATATAGGCGCCCATTTTGGGTTCTTGGCTGACCCTTCCCCCCCCCCCCCCCCCCCCCCCCGGCTGGACATAATCATGGATCGGTACTTAGTGCACTGTTGAGGTCCTCCAGACATGGCTTGCAAGCCCCACTGCATCAGGATGCCACTTGCGGGCGAGCCTCGTCGCTATTCACACGAAATTCACACGGCCGTATACGTCAATATATCAGAATGTTCTAGTGTCGGTGACGCGGTCCGGTCCACTCACCAACCCCTGGATTCTGCTTCCTTAAGGGTGTTGGCCAATTTTGACCGCCGGAGCTGCTGGCGCATACCCTCTCCTAATTCGTGTTTTTGGGGACCCGTTTTAGGGCTTTAGGGTTTTTGAAAAAAACCCGCTATTTGTCAGCCAGAAAATGGGCGCCACCCTCCCTGCAATAACAGATAGTAGTATATAATATTAGTTGAACCTTTTATAATATTTTTATTCAGTTTTTAAAAAAAACGCAAAATATTCATGTGGCTCGCGCTACCTGACCCCCTCGGCAGGACCTCGCCCTGCTGGAGACCCGGCTAGAGCAGGAGCTGCGCTTCCACTACCCCATGCTGCGCCAGCTCGGCTGCCAGCTGCTGCTGACCTACTCGGTCATGGTGCCGCCCAAGACGCAGGAGCGCGGGGGCATCCGCCTCGTGAAGCTCCCCATCTGCTTTGGGCCCGGCGATGCGGAGTGTCCGTGCGCATGAGGGAGGTCCCCCACCGCCTCCAGTGTAAAACATGTGGCGGGTAGACGCGGTTATATTGGCACGAGCCCAGTCCGCTCAGGTCGCACAGCGCCATGATGCCAAGCCGACTGATTGCAACAAGTGCTGGCACCGTAGCCCATGCCCCAATCGTAGGGTCAGCGCTCTACGCCAGTAGTATTAACCCCGGCACACCTCAACAAAGTGCCCGCCATTTTCCCCGGCGCTCACAAACAGGTGAATTTGTATGTCAGCACTATCCAGGTGGTGCATACCTATGGCGCCCCTGAATGCAAATCTATCGAGCTTGATTGTTTGTAGGTATGTTTGCGTCGGGTCCGTGTCGCAATCGGTTCCATCATCCTTGATGGGTAGAAGCAACGAAGCATTGGTATCGCACATTGAGGTCAAGCGGGAGGCCGCCGGAGGGGGAGGGGGGGGGGGGGGGGGGGGGGCACGGTATCGGTACTCGATAATATTTGCAGCCCGACTGTGTGCCGGAGGGTCAGTGGGTGAGCGCAGGTCGGGTAGGGGGTCGCAAGACATGATGGTGCTGGCCCAGAGTCACTGATGACCGAGCCCCATGGCGTGTCTCCACTGAGAACACATCACTACATGAACGTGCCGCGATGTACCGCACAGCGACTGACCTTGCGAACAGGGCGCATGCAGGCATTCATCTAGTCGCATGCACCGGCAAGGGCGGACAGTTCGACGGCGACCCGCTCAGTTTCTCAAAAGCCACGCAAGTATCTCTCGGATCATGTGACAACCGATTCAGTGCCGCAGATGGTAGGGGGTCGGGGAAGTGTTGCGCGAGCCGGGACCGTTGCCTCTCTTATTCATTAAAAAAGGCAAAACCCTGCAAAGACTGGGGGCTGCTTGTGAAACCAGAGGATTCCGCCAACAGCCCACTCCCCCCGCCCCCTCCATTGGGGGGCCACTCACTCAATGGCGAGTGGCAGACGGTGCACGGAGCGGCAGCAGACGGCCCCCTAATGGCGCCGCTCACTCCATGTCGATGACCTTGGACAGCTTCTGGATGTTGTTCAGCAGCAGGTCGCCGTGCTTGATGGCCTGCTGGTACAGCGCGTTCTTGGCGTCGGGCCGGTTGGTCTCCACCACGCCGCCCACGCTGTCGATCTTGGCGTTGAGGCGGCCGGACACGATGAAGTTGGACAGCTCGTGGTCCATGAAGGCCACGGACACGCCAAAGCTCTCCGCCATCGAGCGGACGGTCACGCTCTTGTACGACTCGAGGAACTGCGCGCGCCGGGGGCGGGCGGCCGTCAGTGGCCTATTCGTGAGTCGGCAAGTCACATCGCCTGTTGGTCGAGGTACTCTCAATGGCATGGCGCAGCAAGCAGCCGGGGTAGCCTCAACCGGCCGGTCATATCTTTGTCCGTGAGTTGTGATGGCGGATGTTGGCATGGCTCCCCCCCAACATGCCTATCATGCTCACTCAATACACACCTAAAGTGCCATCATCACATCGCACAACAGATAGAGGCATGTGGTCATGACGTGTCCGGGCGGATATGCGTCATTCTCATCAGACATCCAAAACGGGGGCCCACTTAACACCACTGTAAATAGGGACCTGGCCTGCCTGTCAAAAAGTCAAAGCAACGAAACCATGGCGAGCGATCGCATCGGCTGCGTGAAGCCTGTAACAAGGGCTCTCATGGGTGCGTCCCCAGCCGTAATGGGATATTTGGAGATGCCATGGCGAGACATCTAAGCCCTAAAGCCCCTTTCCTCCATGTCCTCTGTGCCGCTCCTGCCCTTCCTCGGAAACCCCCCCCCCCCTTCCCCACCACCACCAATATAAATAATCTATTAACGTAGTGCATTAAGAGACAACCTGATGACTGTATATCATATGCAGTATTGATTATCAAAGGGCTTATCAGTTTACCCGACTGGGACGCCGTGATGCCCTCCACCTGCAGCTCCATGCAAGCTCGCTCGCTCTCTCTCTCTCTCTCTCTCTCTCCTCTCTCTCTCTCTCTCTCTCTCACACACACACACCACCCCCCTGTCTCTATATAGTTTATCCATCAGAGGCAATGGCGGGGCCCTGAAAGCGGTCCTTCCTCAATCAATCCAGACACATAACGGGCTACCCCCAGCGCGGTGGGCCTGGCCAATATGGAGCCGTGCATGAGCATGCACCAGGGGGGGGGGGCTGTCTGCGCACCTGCGAGTACGCCAGCACCCGGATCTCGCGGATGTAGTAGTTGTAGTGCGGGTGCAGGTACAGGTCCGCCTGGATCTGGTCAGCCATCTTGGACAGCGCCTGCGCGGGTGCCGGTGGGTTTCGGGGACGTGACCCCCCGGGAGGGGGTGGGTGAGCCACCGCGCCCACGCAGCACCGGCCGCCCCGACCCCGACCCCCTTGTAGCCAGCTCGGGTCGCAGCGGTGTGCCACTGTGTTTTCTCACGCCGGCGGGGCGATAAAATTGGAAAGGATACCCCGCCGATCAGACGTTCTCTCGAGTTTTGTGTCCTCATGGCCGGCACGGGCTGGGCAGAGTGTTGGGGGGGGGGGGGGGGGGGGTCACCTGGAAAAAGGTCTTGTAGTCGCAGTTGTACAGAGAGTTGAGGAAGTCAGAGAGGTTGGGGATCTGCGCGCAGAAGGGGGGGGGGGGGGGGGGGGACCAATGAGATCGGCGGACCGTAGAAACCTGCAGCGCCGGCTCACCTATACGGACGGCCCTTTCCTACGAGAGACAAACGTCGTTCGCATGCAGCCGATAAGAACATTCGCTATGGTTACGCCATAGTTGCGTCGACATCTGACCTCTGGCAGGGGCGGCAGGGTCTTGTTGGCAGTGTTCACATAACCACGTCGGCACGCGTGGCCGTGATCGTCGTGGCCATGCGCCGGCGCAGGCACGCACCAGCAGAGACCGCGCGGGGATCGGTGTGCTGGTTGGTTGGGTGAGACTTAGGGTTTAGGACTCTGGGGTATAGGGTTTCAGGTTGAGGGAAGAAGTAGCTCAGTGTAGGTCACAGGGTTTATGGTTGTGGCAGGGTGGGGGCGAGCGCGGACCTGGTCGATGACAGTGAGGATCTCGGGCGCGTCCACCACCTTCTTCTTCAGCGCCACCCGGTCCAGCGTGATGATAGACGTGAGCACGGTGTAGAAGATGGAGGCGTTGTAGTCAAACAGCTCGTAGGTGGTGAACGTGGCGATGGAGTCCAGGAAGCGCTCCGCGGCCTCCGTGAAGTTGCGCGTGGACATGAGGTAGAGCGACTCGTACACCTTGAGCCGGTTCTTGCGCTCCCAGTCCCCGCCGCTCTCAAACAGCCGCTTGGCCTTGTCGATGCTGCCCTTCACGTTGTGCCACTCGCCGTAGCACATCTGCAGCCTGGGGAGGGTGGGATGGCGGGGTGTAACTTTAGGGCTTGTACCCTACAATCAAAACCTGGGCCGCAGCAAAGCCCCAGATATCAAACCCTACACCCCAACCCATAAACCCTGTGACGTACATGGAACTCTTTTTTCTCTCGACCTGAAACCCTATACCCCACAGTCCTAAGCCCTAATTCATAAAACCTCAAATCTGCAATCTCAATGGCACAGGTCCCCAGACACGGGGGGCCGGGGGGGCTCAGGGTTTGCCCACCTGAGGATGCTGAACATGAGGTCCATCTTCTGGCCCATCGCGACCGTCTTGGCCTCCGTCGCGGCGTACGCGGCCAGCGCCGCCTCCATGCTTCCCGTGCGCGCCACAAACTCCGCCTTGGCCAGCAGCGCCTCGCGCACCTCGCTCTCGCCCAGGTTCTCCTCCGCGTCGGTGATCTTGGCCTCCAGGCCCTCCAGCTCCGCCGCGTTGGCCGCGCCCAGCTTGGCCACCAGCGCGCCGTCCTCGGGGCAGCCCAGCTCGTGGCACACATGCTTGTACAGGTGCGTCATCTCTGCCGGTGCAGCGTGCCCAGGGGGGCAGCACAGGGGGGGCAGGCGGGGGTGAGCGCCCGCGCAGGCGAGGTGGCGCCACAGCCCCCCCCCCCCCCCCTCCCCCCCTCCCCCCCGTCCACCGCCATTACTTGTTACGAGTGCACGGATGAGCATTCAGAAGTGTTTGTATGTAAACTGAAATTATGCTTAAATGAAACAAAACTAAGTGTGTGTTAACAGCAGAAGGCTTCGCAGCGTGGCCAATTGGGAGGCGGTGATGCCCTTCAACCACATACACCTACATGCAAGGTTACTCTACCTCCCTCTGTCTCTCTGTTTGAATGATTGAAAAGTATAAAAGCACTGTCAAACCTATACTCGTTGGCCGAGCATATCTGGCCGCCTCAAGTGATCATCCCGCCCGAGCCCCCGTGCCCCCGCAGCTCCGCCAAGGATACGCAGAGGTGAGGAGATACGTTGCAGTTGCGCCGTAGGTAATGCCTGCTGCCGCAGGGCTTGATATCTGAGACTTGTCTGTCAGCGGTTATCCATCAGAGCCAAGTCCCAGGTGCGAGGCAGGTAGATTCCGGCGCTGCTGTTCGGTCCGCCTCGATAAGGTGAGCCAGACGGGCTGTGTCTCCGAGGAGCTCATTCAGATATGCGCAGCACTGGTAGCGCCCGCAGCGATCCAATCTATCCCCCCCCCCCCCCCCCCCCCCAAAAAAAACACTTTGCAGCGCTCTCCTCGCCCATTAAACACAGCTGCACAGCTCGCAGCTGCCCTCCGCTACCTCCGTGCCCCCACTGTTTCGCACTGGGAGGGCGAATGGCAGCGGGGTGGGGCTAGGGGAGGGCCTTTCATATGTAACAGCCTGAGGCCCCGCCCTCTCCCTCTTCCTCTCCCCCCTCTTGATACGTTAACTACAGGGGTGCCAAATAAGGTATTGTATTCATTCAATCATAGATGTTGCACGCTGATTGAGCATGCAACAGAGCGGGTGGCTTTGACCTAGTTTCCGCCCACAGGTGATACAGGACGAGATGGAGAGGGTGCATATGCCGCATGCGATACAGGGGGGGGGGGGGGGGGGGGGGGGGGGGGGGAGGGGGGCTGGCGCGCACCGTTGTCCACAACCTCCTTCAGGATCTCGGCCTTCAGAGCCTCCAGATCCGTCCCGGGTATCCTGTTCCTGCACAGGAACCGCTGCGAGGGCGAGGGGGACTTAGCTCAGACGACTGCAGTCGGCGGGAACACGGGCACCCATGCAGCCCAGCGCGGACGCCCCCCCCCCCTTGCCTCTCCCAGCTGGTCGGGAGATCTGACCTCCCCCCCCCCCCCCTCTCCCCCACTTGCCGAGGACGCCGCGCCGAGAGGCCAGATCGGCCCTGATCCCGGCGAACCCTGCCCGAGCACGGCGTCCAAGTGTTGATAGTGGCGTGGATCGCCCCGCGGCCACACCTTGCGCGCCAGCACCAGCTGAGCATCCGCCACCTTCTCCCCCTCGCCGCTGCCCGCCGCTGTGGTGGTGGTGGCGGTCATCCTGCCGCTGCCGCTGCCGCTGTCGTCCCACGAGCCGCGGTACCGCCGGAACTGCCGCCGCCAGGAGCCGGCCGCCACCGGTGGCGAAAGCTCTGCCACGCCCGTTGTTGGGGGTGTGCGGGTGTATGCGGTGGCTTTGGTGGTGGAAGTGCCTGTTGTACGGGGGCTGGCGTCGGGGCTGTCAGTGGCAGGCGTGAACGGGCAGCTCTACTGTTGATGGGTTTGGCCACACGGGTAGAGTCGGGATCGGTCCGTAGCGAGCGGGAGCCATCCTGGCGGTGATGTGATGAGCAGGCAGGTTTAGGCCTATATAATAGGGTAAATCAGTAGGGTATAAATAAGGACTTGAATAACGCATGGTCAGCAGCTCTGGAGCGCATGGCGCTGTGCGCTGCGCCGTCGTCGTTGCTGCTGTCGCGCCGTTATATCTCGCAGGGGTACTGCTAGTACAAGTCATAAAAACGGATAAACCTCGTACATAGAATCTGTGAAATCATATATTCGGATTTGAAAAAGTGCTGCACGCGGCTCACCCGACCAGTGCGCGCGCGAGTCGATTAGTGACGTTTATAGCGACTAACTACTGGTAACGCTGGGAGCTGCGCGCTTGGTGATGATGCATCGCGGCACCAGCGGCCCCATCATCCACGCTGGACCGTTCGTCATATCATCGCGGCAGGTGGCCCCCGCGGATAACCAACCGCGCAGAGCGCCATCAACGGGTTCCCAGGACACAATCAACAGCCACTCCACCGCCCGCTCCCCAGCGCAGACCAGGCCCCGATCCTCCACCCGTTCACAGCTCGGCACACCATGGCCGCGTGCGCCCTCTCCTCCGTGCGCTCGGCGCCCTTTGGGCGCCCAAGCTTGGCCGCAGCCCGCCCGCGCGCGGCGCGCGCTCTGGCGCCCGCGCCATCATCCGCCGCCGCGTGCCCCGCCCGCCGCCCGCTGCCGCCCGCCACCGGCGCCTTCTCGGGCGCCGTGCGCCTGCCGCAGCTAAATCAGCCCAGCTTGGATTCTCGGGCCCCGGTGGTGTGCCAGGCAGACTCCAAGGTATGACGTGCCTGTGGCGGCCACAGTCCCAATCCCGCTAACAATTCGTCAAACCAAAATACCTTGGTGGGGGGGGGGGGGGGGAGGGGGGTGAACGTCAGCCATAGGCGACTTTGTGTCCGTCAGCCCCAGCCACAGCTTGTTTAAGTACTGACCATTGGGGCACGAGCATGCATTGAGGGCAGCTCCCCAGAGTGAGGCAGTTGTGTCACACGCCGTCTGCAGCATTATGTCGGTGTGTTGTGAGAGTTTGAGGGAGACAGGGGGATGCACCCGTCCGGCACCCCCAAGGCCTGTCCCGGTCCCCTCCCGCCTGCTCTGTCAAATCCGCCCTGGGGTTGTCTTTGTGAGTAGAGGGCCGCCAGCCCGCATCACCCAGCCGCCCGGCATGCCATTTACGACTGCCGCCGCCGCTGCCCTCTCCTCCGCTGGGCTCGTAACCTCGTAGTCATGGACGGCACAGGGCGGCGACCTGGGCGAAACGGCCAAGGCCAACCTGCGGCGGGCGGCCGCCAACTGCAAGCGGCTGGGCTGGATGAGCTTCTGGACCCAGCTTATTCTGTCCACCATCTCCATCGTCATCCTGCTTTTCTCCGTGGCGTTCTCACAGACGGTGAGCCCCCCCCCCCCCCCGGGGCCCATGACGCTCCCTTATGCATGGGTCACTACGACTCTTACCGCGCCTGACGCGCTGACGCGCTGCGCCCCATGCTCGCAGGTGGCGCCCACCTTCTCCCTCTACCTCACGCTGGTGGGCATCCTGGCGGGCTTTGTCAGCACGCTCTGGGCGTTCCGCTACACCCGCATGTCGAACGACATCACCAGGTACCTCGCCTTCAAGGAGGGGGTCCTCTCTGAGGATGAGGCCAAGAAGGTCAAGAAGATCAGCAAGCCCGAGGTGCGCCCGCTGCCAGCTGCCAAATGGGGGCGGGTGGAATTTCTGTGCGCAGAATTCCATTTCCAGGAAACCATGCTTGAATTTCAGAATTAAGGCATTTCCATGACCTTTGGAATGCTTGTAGCTATACTGCATGTATTTCCTTCACTTTGGAGGATGAAGGGAACTCCAATGTGTGGGACCGTTATGTAGATAATGTTGTGTAGTTTCCGTTGGAATTGCTCAGACAATGGCCTCAATTTTCCCATGTTTGGCACGGCGCGCGGGCGGGGGGGGGGGGGGGGGGGGGGGACTGGGAAAGCGCCGCTGACCCGCCCACCGCGGCCGCAGGTGGTGCGCACCATGAATTGGGGCTCGGTCATCAACCTGCTGGGCCTCGGCTCCACCATCCTGGGCCTGCAGGCCACCGTCGGCGTGCTGGTCGCCAAGACCCTCTCCAACGCCACCGCCAACCCCTTCATGGCCGGCGGCTCGGGCAGCTACAACCCCGTGCTTGCGCTGGACGTGTTCCTGGTGCAGGTGGGCCGCGCCCCCCCCCCCCCCCCCCCCCCCCCCGCCCCTGTGCACACACCTTCATACACACGTGGGTATGTGTGGGTGTGGGTGTGCCTGTTGGTAGAGGGAGGGGGGGGGGGGGGGGGGGGGGGGGCGGGGGTTCTGCATGGAGCCGTATATGCTTTGAGGGCACCACCGCATCCCGAAGATGGGTAGACAGCCAAGCCCTCGCCTGCCTGCTTATGAATGTACACATGAACACACATATACATACCACAATTTCGGTTTGCGAGATGCATTTGGAGCCCCCCCCCCCCCCCCCCCTTCCTCTCACCCCCACACATACACCATCCTTTCAGAGCGAGAAACTGCCCAAATCAAGACATATGAGAATACACACGGAAAACTGTGTGAATCTTATATATCGATATGCACGATGATTCATTGCTTTCTGGGCCCGCAGACCCAATTAAATGGTATGGTGTGTATATATGTGGTGTGTGTGTGTGTGTGTGTGTGTGTGTGTGTGTGTGCGCGTGCCCATATATTTATATTATGCATGTGCAGCGGTCTCCTCCCTTGTGTCATTCTATACCTGCTGTTTGTGCGTTGGCATCTTGACTGACACCGACATTGCTGCGCTGTGGCACGAGCAGGCCTCCTCCAACACGCTGCTGGGCCATTTTGTTGGCATCGTGTTCACCCTCTGGCTGCTGCGCTCGATCGACGGGACCGCGGGGTACATGTCCAGCTCACCTCCTTCCAGCCCCAAGTCCTCCGATGCACCCGCGGCCGCCTAGGCCAAAGGGCCAACGCCCCCGCAGGACACCACCCGTCACCGGGGAACGCACCGCTTCCCGCCAGAGTCGGCGGCACCGCCGCCACGCCGCAGTTACCCACCGAACGATATAGCCTTAGCTGCTCACTACATGTAAGAAGTGAATTTATCATACACTAGCATTGAGCTCATGGGTGCAAACGCACTGCAGAAAGTCCTGGGTCCCATGCCATAAACCAGTGATACGTGGCTTGCATGCAATCCAGCATATCCGCCAATCGTGCAGACCATCGTCTCAAACGTAGGGCATATTGTCAGAATGATGGCGTGCTGATCTGCATCCAGTGCCCGAGCTCGGTCGCTCTTCAATGCTCTTCGATGTTGGCTGCCACTCATGATTTGCGACGACGTGCAATTGCGAACTTTGGCTGCCTGGGACCTCCCCTGCTATATATAAGGCCCAAACTCTATCCGCTTTATCCCTTGTTCTGGACGACTCAAGATGCCCATGCGCATTTCAGAAACCAGTTGCTGGGAAAACATTGTGTTGAAAATATCTAAAATAAGCTTCCTGCTCATATGGACGGGAAGATTAAAAACTCATATAGCAACGTCCGCTCGGCCCGTCGCCCGTGCTTACGCGCAACCCATCTTCTAGTCGTTGCAGGAAATGCGCCGAAACCGCGTCAGTAAGGACCTGCTTTGGCAAGCTCCGAAACCAGCGCGGGCGGCGCGAACACACTTGCTGCGCGCACGGAACGCCACGCTCACACTGTCTTGCGGCGCAAATATACTGGCGATGTAATCGAGTAGTCCGACTGAGCGAAGTCTGTATGTACTATTGATGGTGGCGACCGCGGTAGTATCTCCACAATTCTTATATCTCGACCCACCCGGCTACGATGGAGTACTTTATGTACCGAGCGGTACTTTGGCGACACCGAGCGATGCGGCTGATTCTCCTGCCCTCCAGCCGCCCTACTGCAAGTCGTTGCTAGTACAGGTAGTAGATATACTGGGTATCATCAAGATCTGCTGGATGCCTACTTGGCCCTAAGGGCGCTGCGCTTTCTACCAACTGATAACGTTACACACAAGAGTATAATCAGATAAACAGCGTTATATTAAATACCAGATGATAACTACGTTGCCTTGAGTTGACAGGCAGGGTGAACGGCGTGATAATGGCGGTTTATTTATTAACGATATCGTCGTGCCATAACCCGACCATGCAGCGCCACCATTGGCTTGCAACGATATGATATGCCACTTGCTTGCGTCTCACTGGAGTTGCGGCGAAATACACACTTCCGGACGTCGTGGTATAGCGTCTTATTGGGCTCAGCACGTGGCGACTATAGTATTGCACGCCGAGACACGACGCAATGACCCATCATCACTCCTATATTCGCACGTGCTCGTTTTGAGCGATGCAGCATGCATATACGTGCTATAGGTGGCGCGAATCACGTTCGTTATTACGAGTAGAAACATGCACAATTACACGCGCGCTTCGCAGGTTCATAGGTTCGCACGCAACAACAGTGGGCCCCATTAATATACATGCACATATATACGCGCATCGTAAACGCATATATATACACACACACACATACATATACGTGTGTGTGTGTGTGTGTGTGTGTGTGTGTGTAATCGCGTAATACACCCATGTATGGGGGGCGCATATTTATACCCTAACCACGCGCTTTGGGTTCGTGGTATATTAAATCTTTTTGGAATCCCCCCCCCCCCCCCCCCCACCAGCCGCCGCGCCCGCCCAGCGTGCGAATCGAAAAAAATCCCACATTTATCTGGAAATGCAATCGATTTTTCGAGATGGAAATGTAGTCGTTATTTAGAAATCCAGTCGCCCGCCGCAAGCAAGGCAGCGGCTCCACCATGAGGGGAGGATCATTGGTGCGGTACACCTAGCGGTGCGGGGCGTTGGTAGTAATTCGGAGTCCGGGAGGCTTAAGCTCCACGAGCGATGGGCGTTGGTAATAACCTCTAGGATCCGTACTACCCGGCGGAGTGCGGTAGGGGTGGCCGCTGGATTGTCGCGGATCCCAGGGTTCTGCGACGACAGGGAATCCCTACATGGGCTTTGCTCGGAGTCTTTGAGTCTCGATGGCGCCTGCCGGCCCCGCGGCGGGGCAGAAGCCGTGTCTGGGGGGCTGTTGAAAACATTCCAAGTACGACTCGGGCCTAGCGTCTCCCTCTTCGAGATCCGCCTAGGGGGGATACGACTCGAGAGGGGGGGGGGGGGGGGGGAGGGTTGTTCGGAAATAGAATCGCGTGTTCTCGTACATGGGTACCCGCAATAACCGACATGCATAAGATCTGGCGTAACTACCGCCCCTCCGACCAGTAAGGGATCCTTATATGTTCCACATGCTACTCCGAGCATCCTGAATCAGTACGACGGATTGTTCGGCAGCGCCCTGCGGCCGACCCGTGCGGAAACCCCGGGGAACTCTCAGCTGTCGTCCCGTGAGAACGGGCGAGGACGGCAAGCGGCGAGAAGGCAAGAGCCGGCACTTAAGGGTGGGGAGGGGCGTTTGGGGTCGGAGAGGCCGGGCATCGCAGCGACTCATGGCGTCCCAGGCAGGCGACAAGTGCCGGAGTGCCATCAGGGAGTCGCGGCCATACATGAGGAAGAGTCGGCTAACGCGGCGAGTCCGGTCCGACCCTGGACATGCAACTACATTGGAGAGGCGCGCCGCAACGGCTGCTAGCGGGATGCACGATCGGCTTGCCGGCCACATAGCATTGACACTCGGACAAGGGGGGGGGGGGGGGGGGATCCCCTCCAGCCCCCGTTGGTCCCTTTCGAGGACAGCGCAGGGCGAGATGGCGGTCGCATCGGCGGACATCGGCCAATGCGCTAGTAGACGACCGCCACCGCGGGCGCGGCGGGGCGATCAGCGCCGCGACCTGCGGGATATTTTCAACGATGGGAGCAGGTGGAGCCAAGACGCATTGCGGCCGTAACATTGCGCGATGCTAGTAGATTACTCATGTGCAAGAAAGCCACCTAGGAGAGCGGAACGGAGGGGGGGGGGGGGTGGGGAGTACGACATTAGTGATCCATGTATTGTCATCAATAACAAGCGGTAGTCACTCGTACGTATTTGCGACTACCCGTAGAAATGCAGAAACGACAAAGGCTACCGATCACGTGATGGAAGGATACGGGGTTTGATGAAACGAAAGAGACTGGCCGTAGCTTGACCTGTGACTACAGTACATGTGGTTTCTCATAGATGCTAAGTAGATGGCAGCCTCTCAGGCCAACTCAGTCTGAGCACGCCAGAGCGGCAGTCTAGCACGTTGTAACCAAATTCAATTTCAGTTTTATCGTGATATGTGTATCAAAATACATCACGAATAATACTACACGGAATGTCCAAGTCGTTGCTACGAACAAAACAATTCATTATAGCCCAATTAAATGCCATCGCACGGTATGTATATGTTGACATTTGCCTTATTGGTGCTACAAGCTATATGTGTATGTATACATGGCGAGGTGTATGATCATATGAAATGCCGAATTACATACTCAGAATCGTATACAATTCGCCGTCGTCGTATATGCTGGAGTCAATCCGCGGCGATAAATAGTTGGCAAATCCCAAATAACGCGCTACTATATACTATCTACCCGCCCGCTGCGCAGCATGCACCAAGCCGGCAAATCGGCCGTACGCGCGCGGTTGTCGTCATTATTGTGGCGGGCTAGCCGTATTAACATGTTTTCAATATACAAGGTGCGGTGATAAATGATGCGCCCTCGCGAGCAATAGCACCGTATGATATAGATAGCGTTCGACGGTAAACGATAGACGGCACTGGGGCACGGATGTATATAGATAGTGGCTATGATCGCGAATTCTAATATGGTATGCATTCTGACTTCTCGCAACATCAAGTAGGTAACCGCACTTTGGTTGTCCTGGAGCAGGACTCCGCCGCAGCGCTGCTATACTGACGGTCAACACCGAATTGCTTAACACCGCCATTTTAGCATGGTGTGTGTGTGTGGGGGGGGGGGGGGGGGGAGATATAGCGGGGCATATATATGCGCCATATCGTATACCCGCCTGCAGTATATACCACATCCCCACGAAAATAAATACCCTGATCCTACCGTGGGTAGCAAGCCTTGCCGGTATGCGGCGCGTGTACTATCACAGCGGGCGCGCACCATATGCGTGCGGCGCGGACACAGCACGCATAGCCCCCTGCGCAAGGATGACATAACACAAATCGAGAAATGGTCCAATATGTTGCTCCCCACGGCAATAAGCACCCTAGTGCTACCCTGGGCAGCAAGCCTCGCCGGGCATTACGACGAGACGGCGGGCGCATCACGCGCACGGCGACTGCTATTGATATTGATTTACTATTTATTGTTATCATTGATTTTTTATATTCTCATTGTACGTATTAGATACTATTAGATATACCATTCTTCGATCCTATTAAATACCCATTGACATAATTATTGATATTATTTCTGGCGCACTCGAGGGGTGCGCATGGATTCGTTGCCACTCTGTATAGCACGATTGAGACGGTGGCGTATGGAGAGAAGATCACAGCACTCGATCATGCCTGGCCTCTTAAGGTACTGGAGAACCAAAACCGTAGCAAAATAACCTATCAAAACATGTATCAGAATAGTCAATAATCCCTATCTACTAGTGCGGCACTGGCATTATGCTGTTTTTAAACTGGCGTCGGAGAATCTAAGCTGCTTGAGACGAGAAAACAATCTTGCGTGGAGAAGATTGTTATTGCGCGTCGTGAGGGAGGGGGGGGGGGGGGGGGTCGAGAGGGGACGAGCGCCTAGGGGTTACTATTCCGACTGCCGGGGAGAATAAGATGGTCTCCACCTAGATACTATACCATCGAGCATGCGCGGGCTGTTTCCAATGCTCCGAAACCATACATAACATACTTGAAACATATAGTTCAATGACTTGCCATCTTCTAAAACTACACTTGTGCAAATATCCTTGAAGTATAATAGCAGACATCTTATAATCCGCATCACACGAGTAAGATAATAGTCACGAAAAGACATGACTTTGTTATGTAGGTATATACATATATGAACAAAGTATGAAACAGTATTCGGTACGAGCTGAAGAAGTCGCTAGTAATACTCATATTGCATCTATCCAGCGCGGCATATGCGCTCCGAAACCATCGCTATCCACCGCGCCACAACAGCCCCAGGCGTATGCGCTCGGCCCTGATGCAAGTGTAGCCACCATACGAGCATACTGGTGCGCCATACGGGTATGCACAGATATGCACTCCCCGTGCGTGAGCCACGGCGGGCAGTGTCTGCGTGGGGACGGTTGTTGGATGCGGAAAACGGAACCAGCACCGGCGCAAACTCCCAAATACTGTGCCCACCAACTCAATCATGGTATTAACAATACCGTATCCGCCGACCCCACGGGCCAAAAAGCTGCCAAGAAACTTGACGGTATTGTCCATCACAGGCATGAAGAGCTGGCAGCACCTGGATGTTTGTCATGCGTGTCCAATTGCGAATGTTGATGGATGGGTGTAGGCTGCCGGTATGGCGCACAATGTTGATAGTCTATTCCAGTCACCCTCTAAATAATAATGGTCACAATTTTGCAAATACTTAGCATGTGCGCTCTCATTTATGATATTCTACACTACCATGTTACTGTTGCCGATCGGCAATTTACATAGCGTTTATATATCGGAGCCGCAATTTGCGGCTGATACGGCCGCAGCCTAGCCAGTGGCCTCTGCGCCTAGCTACATAGCGCCCAGCTAGCCCAACACACAAAGGCGCACCGGTACTCGTAGCGACCCATTCCAATGAACAAACTATGCATATCTATTAAGCTGGATATATGTGTACGCTGCATATATATAATATATACTTTATAAATAAATACTAGTAGTATTTACTGGTACCTGGTCCTGGTTCCTTCATGTGGCATGCTATCGCCAATAGCAAACACAACGTGGGTACACTCTTGTGCGCTGCATAATATGCTGCGGTGAAATCAATGATCACAAGCTAGCTTTGGGCCCCCTCCTTCTCTCCGTTTATTCGCTGCCTCTCTGTGCTTGCCAAATACACACGCCAGCACGTAGGAACTCAATGCCGGCTCGCAGGAACCGCAGACACCAAGACTGGCGGTGAACATTCCATCGTCGCTAGTGCACGCCAGGGGAAGACACTCATTGCGAGTCGGTGCATCCTTGTGGCAGGTTGTCATTGGGGCCGGGGCAAAGCTAAGCAATGAGCACCGAGGGTGGCAATGGCCGCGCGCAGGCGGGCCAGATGTTTAAATCTGGGGCGGCGGCCGCTCCTGCAGCATCCAGAAGCCGTCACACTTCTCCGCCTCCGGGTCCGACTGCACCGCCAGGAAATGCAGCCCGCGCGTGGCCTTCTTGGTGGCCTCCCACGCATCGCTCTCCGCGGTGGTCTCCTTGTTGCGGCGGTAGCTGCCGTAGCGCCAGCGGTTGGTGACGCCCGTCTCGAGGATGAGGCACGCGCGGTCGGTGTCGGCGGTGATGGAGGCGAGCTCCAGGCTGTTTGTCCACGCCGCCAGCGGCTGGCTGCGGCGGCTGAAGACGGCCACCCCGGGGATGAGCGTTTCGGGGCTCAGATCGCCGCAGCCGGCGGCCTCCAGCGAAAAGGTGGCCCCGAAGGCCTCGCCCGCGGTTACCACCTCCGCCTCACTCAGCAGCGCGCCCAGGGGAAACTCCACAAAGGCCCACTTTTCGCCGCGCAGCGCGTCGGGCAGGTCGGACGGCGAGCCGAGGTCGAGCTGGTACGGCGCCTGCGCGTCCGCCTGGTAGCGCTCGTCCACGCTGTACACCTGCTCCAGCCGCTCCTCCAGCCAGGAGATGATGGTGAAGCAGCGCCGGCTGGGGACCACCTTGACGTCCAGGTCCGCCAGCGCGCGGCCGATGATGGTCTGCATCTGCCCGCGGAAGTAGCGCACCTTTTTGGGCTTCTCCGCGCCCGGCAGCGAAAGCAGCGCCTGCAGCGCCTTGCGCACCTCCGCGCTGTTCACCAGGTTGTTGGGGAAGTACTGCGCGTACTCAAAGGTGCGCTCCGGGTTGCACACCAGCAGCTCCCACACCTGACACGCACGCGAGCGCGGGCGAGGGATGAGAGTCTGCCGGCACATTCGCCATCGGACACACTTGCTTCGCCACCCTGTGCCAGAATGCCGTTTAAACTCACGCACCCGCCCATCTTTATTACTGTTTATCATTGCGCGAACCACACGCCACCTTTTCAAGTCTTTAGTCACCCGCAATGAATACCTATATCCTGTGTTCTCTGCTGGAACAAATTTGTCAAGGGCGACAGAAGCAATGGAGCTCCGCACATCAGAGTGGCCATTCACCAACCACATCGGCGAAACGTTGCTGGCTGCAGGGATGCAGCACGGTGGGGAAGCGGCTAGACACCACTAGGCTTCAGAGGGGGGTGCGGGTGGAGGCACCTTCTTCCCCTTGTCGTCCACCAGCGGGCGCGAGCAAAAGTCCAGCTCCCACGTGTCTCCCTTGGGCACGCTCAGGTCGTCCACGCCGACGTTCTGCGCCACCTCCGAGCTGTCCGTGCTGGACCTGGCGATGGCCGCCCGGGATCCCCGCCCCACCGCCCGCTGCTTGTCTGTCAGGCTCACCATCGACGCCAGCTGCGCGCCCCGGCCGTTGAGGGGGCGGGCAGTGGGCAGGGCCAGCCTGTTGGCCCGCGCTGAAGGGCGGCCGGCGGCGGCGCGACTACCAGCCGCCGCCGCGCGCGCAACCCCGCACGCCTGCATGCCGTTGAGCCTGCTGTGGTGCAGTGACACGGTCCTTGGGTACCACTCTGCCTCGTGTTCCTTAGGGATGGAATAGACCTTGGAGGCTGGAGACGGGCGGGGAAGTGTGGAGGATGTAGTAAGTGCTTCTCATGAGACGAGCCCAGCAGCAGCAGCCGCTTGCGCTGCGCGTTGTGTCCGTACTCGTAGGGATGCACCAGCATCGCGTACTACGACAGTGCCACGCTGGCAGTAGGATTTCGGATTTTTTTGCGGATTCGCTCCGCGCGTTGATGTATGATGTTGGGTACAGGTCATATTGACCATATATCCATATCCATCCATATTGATGTCGTGCATCCATCCAGCGGTAGCAGCACATCAGTAGCGACTATCAGTCACTCACCCTAGCGACCATCAGAGGTAGCTCTGGAGGTATTCTCTGGACGCTCTCCCCGTAACCAAAAAGTTACCATCAGAGGTAGCTACAGCTGTAAGGATTATGAAAAACAAAATTTTGATGAAAAACAAAACATGCTGGCTGACCGAGTCTTTCCAGATAGTACGAGTATAGTCCGGCGTTTTTCGACGACGGCGAGGAAAAAGTAAAGTACAGTTCGACGGCGAGCACTACCGTGCCGGTCTGTCCTGCTCGTAGGTCCCTAATCGAACTAAAATTTAAAGTGCTATATCCTTAGTCGCCGCGCGCTGCCCGCCTGCTGCTGCGCTCGTCGCAGCAAGCTGGTGCCGTGCGGCCGGAGGCGTGGGATATGCTGTTCGATCGGCCATAAGCCGCGCCGACTCAGTGCCGACTGGTCAGTCAACGGAAGCACTTGTCGGCAGCATCGTACGCGGTTACACTCCAGGCAAGTCTCAGCATCGCTCGTCTGTACCAGCCGGGCGAGGGTATGATGAGTGGCAACTGATGCGTTGCGTCAAGTGACACAGACTGATGTCCCGCATTGACACAGGTCATAGGGCCCCGAGTTTTAGGGCTGTGTTTGTTGGAGCATAGTAGTGCGCCCCGGGAAAAAGGGCGAAAGAGCACCCGATAATAGTATTATGCCGCCCGCCCGACGGGGCCGACCCGCAGAGGGCAGCCTCTGCCTCCGAAACTACCTGCTGTGCATCTTTGCGCTATTTGCAGCACGGCAGGACTGCTGGACCATGCTGGCCAGTGGGAGTCCGCAGGTTCGCATCCCAAGACGATGCATACGATGTATGGCCGTCTTTCCCACCCTTGATGTCCCCTTAGCTGTGCCTGCTGATGCCTGTGCATACTGCCTCCGAATAACGGGGACAGCCCCGGTTGCGGCTTCGAGTGCGACCAACCAGGCTCAATGCTCGTAATAATCTTCATCTAGAGGATGCCAGTCAGGTGCGGGCCCCAGCTACGGAGTTGTGTCGAGCACCCCCTGTGTCCCTGCGAGTGTGCCTCACCTCTCGGAAGCGCGGGGGCCTTTGAATGCATCGCCGCCCCGCGGCCGCTGCAGCCACGCTAACAGGTCGCCGGCTGGGTGGCCAGGCTCTGCGCAGCATCGCGCTGCCGCCCAGCAGGGGCTGGCGGGAGCTGGTGCCGCGGCTGGTGCTGAACCTCAAGCAGCCCCGTCTGCCATCAAGCCTGCCGGAGCTCTTTCGGCTCAGCAGCTGGCAGGAGATGCAGCTGCAGATGGCGCTGCCGCGGACCGACATATTGGAGCGCTACAGGACCTGCGCTGTGGTGGGCAATGCCGGTGCGGTCACGGGGATGCAACTGCGCATGCGAGTAGTATCTGCGGACGCTCGCTGATTATGCTGTCTCACGGGAACAGGCACTCTGCGAAATGACAGCTCCAGCGGGGCCGCCATCGACAACCACGACGCGGTGTTCCGCTTCAACGATGGCCCTACCGGCCGCCGCTTCTCCCGGTAATCCCATGACGCGTGTGCTCATATTCCTGCTTTAAAAGCCCTGCCGCAAAGGCGCCGCCCAATGTAGATACTCACTCTGGGACGGGGCGTGCTGCAGGTGGGCGGGCAGCAGCACCACCTTCCGCCTCATCAACAACCTCTGGACGCTGAAATACGCGCAGGGGCAGCGCCCGGCAGGCGCCCGGCAGGAGCGGCTGGTCCTGTTTGCCCTCAATGCGCTCAGGTGCGGCTGCATGAGCAACGCCGATGCCACAGCGAGCGGCGCATTGGAGCGGCGGTAGTTGTGCTAGTGGGTTTGTGGAGGTGACCGCACGAGAGGCTGCTGCTGTTGCTGCGATAGGTACGTGCACCGCATGCGGGAGCGATACGGCAGGACCCTGGGGCAGATACTCTACCTGGCCCCCGAGCTGACAATAGAGTCAAAGGTGCGACACAGCAATGGCCATCTGCCAGGCAACGTTATGTATGTTGCGCCAACGCACCCACACAGCAGCATTGCGTGTCTCAGCATTGGCACAGTGACGCATGCGCTCCTGCCAGGCAGCGTACGAGAAGGCATACACCGCGCTCAAGCAGCAGGGTTTCGTCAAGGTGAAGGGCAAGAACACGGCGCCCTCGGTAGGTCCGGTGCCTGATGGCGCTCTGTCTGGCCCCGCCGGAGCCGCATCCTTGCTTCCAAGGCAGCTGAGGCGCGCGCGCTGCAGGGCATCGAGGGCATCTTCCTGGCTCTCTCCCTCTGCCGGCACGTCAACGTGTACGGCTTCAATGTGGACTCACTGCGCGGCTATCCCTACCACTACTATGACGATTTTCAGGGCGACCCGCAGGCGCACTCGTTCGACTTTCAGGTACCCCCAGCCATGCAGGGGTTGCTTTGGAGGGTGTAATACCGCTACCAGAACCATGCTGGATATACACCTGCTATATATATATAATATATATACACCCCCCCCCCCCCCCCCCCCCCGCGCGCGTGCGCGAAGAATGGAAAACTGCAGGTATCTGACAAGTTTTGGAACATAATATGAATAAGTATTATATGGTCCCAGAAAACATTAGTTTGGTGTCCTGTGAACCGGAGTAAATGTTTAAACCGGAGTAAACGATGGCACAGCTGGCGGATGACCACCAGACTGCGCTGTTGGAGCAAGCTGAGGCCCAGCACCCCTTGCTGTCGGGTGCGGCAGGCGCTCTTCCTGCGGCTCCTGGAGCACCGGGGCTTGATCACGCTGTGCGGCCCCGGGCGCGCCAACCGCTGGTGCAGCTTCCACGTCTGCGCAGAGTGCCGGCAGGCTGTGCGGGGAATGCAGCCCATGCAGCCCCCCACGCCGCGGCGCAGCCAAATCGCCAGCAGGCCACGCAGGGCGCGCGAGGTGCGGCAGTAGCCGGGGTCGCCCTGAACCGCCCTGGCAGTAGCGGGCTGGCGGCGGCCGGTCAGCATGCCGAGCGGCAGCAGGGGGTGCGAGGTGCGCAATGGATAGGGCACCAGGCTGATGGCTGGTGCTGCAGTGAATAAGGAGCCATCGCAACAGCGTCGCGGCGCGGGGAATGTGCACCGATGTAGTGGGTGTTAATTGCACATGCTTTGCCAACAGCCAACGTCTTGTTTGATCATCACCTGACGCATCTCAGACGTGCCGGCAGCTCTGCGTGCATGTCAGTATGGTGAGCCTTGGTCGGTCAGCTGGGCAATGAGGGCAATGCAAGGTGAGGGCTTGGTGATGACATCCATTCCTTATTGTGGGCCATGAGTGCGGTCCTCGCTTTGCACAGCGGCTAATGATATGTTCAACCCAACATGCATCAGCTGCTTGCCGAGGCTTCTCACAACGGGAGGAGGCGGATGTCAGAAGAGGCGGCGGCTGGGGGCGGGGGGGGGGGGGGATTCTTAGCAGCAGCAGCCTGCCTGCATGCGTGGTGGGGACAAGGTAGAGCTCGTGGTCCATGGTCAGCTGGCGGTAGGAGACGCCCGCCATGTCCATGAGGCAGCGGGCAGCTTCGTAGCAGGGGTCGGGGCTCTGGGTTCCTCGGCCGCCAGGGGATCCCGCCGGGTCCATGTTCACCTTGCCCTGCGCAGCGAGGCCTCAGCGCTCCGGTGCCCGCTGTTGTGCATAGGGTATCCCCCGCTGCGCATTGATCGTCATTCGTGCCGCACCTCAAGGAACACCACCTCCTCTATTCCCGCCTGTATCATCAGCTTGGCGCACTCGTTGCACGGAAACATTGTGACGTACATGCTCTGCGTGGCAAGACACCAAGCTTTGGTACCGAGCAGGACCTACGCAGAGGGTCTCGTGTACAGTGTTGTGCACGGGAAGGTGAGCGCACCGAGCCGCTGACGCTGGCGGAGTTCTTATTCATGATCGCGTTCATCTCGGCGTGGCACACGTATGGATATTTTGTTGCCAAGGGGTTGCCGCTCTCCGACTGTTTGTGAGCATGATCATCCGCACAGAGCCAGTCAGCTACCTGAGATGCCTCTGCCAGCGCCATCACAAGAAGTGTATCCTGCCCGGGGGGAAGGCAGGCGCACCTTCTTCGCCCATGATAGCTTGTCGTCCGGACAGCCGCGAGGGAACCCGTTGTAGCCGATGCCGAGGATGATCTTGTCCTTGCTCACTATGCACGCGCCCACCTGCTTATTGGGGTCCTTTGAGCGCTGTGCGCTAAGCACCGCTACTGACATGAAGTACTCCTCCCATGGCAGGTAGCTGTAGGAAGAAGCGGGGAGTAGACCTGAGTGCTCAGGGCCTTGTTACTTATAATACTCCCACACGCCGCATTATATTGATTCCGACGTTTGAAATCATTCAACATTTTTGACCGGACAGTTTCAAATCCAGGTTGCGCTGAGGCGAGGCGCAATGGGCTGTGGAGAGTTGGCTGGCTTCCGACTTACTCTGTTCGCGGCGAGGGGTCCGTCTGGTTGGCTCGTTTCACCGCGCTCCCCAGCCGAACCGGCGCGCCATCAGAGGCCGCGCGGTCCGACTTTATCGGCGTCCGGCCGCCGCCTGAACCGCCGCAGCACTGGCAGGCACGCGGCGGCGTCGAGCGGAGCGCGTACGAGCTGATCATGCGCCGAAACCTGGTGGGACGGTGAGCCGGGGGGGGGGGGGGGGGGGGGGGGGGGTGGTCTGAGAGCGGCGGAGGTGGAATTGCCGACTGTCAAGTTGCAGGCTGCCGACCGTCAAGCACTTACGCGTGCCAAGTCGGTCGCCAAGTATCTGTGACCACAAGCACGGTCATTACAGAGGAGGCCGCCGCCGCCGACGCCGCAAGTAGCCAGGGGCGGAGATCCGGTGAAGCCATCTCGTTCCTTTTACTCGAAGGAAAAAGAAAGACGGTGTGTCTCTGTTCACCCGCCTTTTTAGCAGGAATATGGCTTGAACTGCCCAGGCTATATGCAACAACGCAGTAGGTGTGCCCGCTGGGTTGGCTGCCGAGGTCTGGTGGGCCCGTTTGAAAGCAGCGACAGAAGAAGCACCGCCAAAGCCGAGGGGCTGTTCATCGCCGCGTTTGAATTTCATACCGACAGTTTGGTTACAGGGATGAAAGCGTCCGTGCAATGCACGGAAAGTACTGAGGAAGGAAAGCCCTACATTAAATACCAAGCCTAAATTGAATTTCGTACCGCATGCGCTGCGGCAGCACGGCAGCAGTATATTATTAACGAAAATACTGCCAGCACAATACCGATAACAATAGACGCCTAGCCGAATAATAAACGATAAAATGCTATATCGGCCTCGAAACGGACGAAATGCCGCCCGGCCCAGCCTGAGCAACAAATTCGCGCCGCATCGGCACCAGTGGCCATCATCATGACTTAACCAGATAGTTATCTGTCAAAAAAAAATCCACACCGCATTAAGGAGCTGAAAGGAGCTGGAGCGGTGGCGGCGCACGAGGGGGTAGGTCCATTTAGCGCGCTGCCATGTTATTATTATGTGTGTCTGACTTTGCTTTGGCACATAGGCATGTAGATTTGCGGCAGATGCATCACAGCTGAGTTTGGATTGGGGGCAATGGGGCAGCACGTGTGTAACAAGACAACAAGTTTACTCTGTTCTTTTGTGCCATCCTTGCTGCATCTTTTCCACTATGCTACAGCAACATAGTCGTTGATAGTGTTCATAAGAAACTGCTTCTGTTGCCAACATTGTTCTGTCGAAAACAATAGCTCGGGAAAAGGGGTGTACGCACCAAAGGGGTGGACACACCTTTGGGGTGTGTACAAAGAAGATTTCTATCAGAACCACCCTTAGAGCGTTTCCATGCTTAATTCTGGCGTGTATCCGTCAGAGAAGGGTATTTACAGGATTGGAGACGGGTGGTTCGAACAATCCACAGTCTACCTAGCAAAGCTAGGTTTTGGGGGGAAACCTGGCCCATGTCATCATGCCAGCAGCGTGGGGTTCATCCAGTCCCTGCGGGGCAGTCACACATGCTTGAGGAAAGCAGGTTGGGGGCGCAGAGAGCAGGAAGCCGCCGCCGTCAACATGCGCGGCACGCTTACTTTGTTACGTCCTCGAGGTGATCCTCAAAGTCGGCGAGGGTGGCCTGTCTACCATCGCGCAGGTAGTCAGCTAGGATGTCAGCAACGCCCGCATCTAAATACTTAAGCCCGTCCTGTTTGTTCCAGCCCCGGTCACGGGTGAACAGCTGCACGCCACAGCCAGCGCCTGTTAGTCGACGCCTGATGGTCCTCAGGGAATGTGCTTCTCAGCGCAGTCAAAAGGCACCGTGTACCTCACATATCTTGGTACCATCCTGCTGCAAGTAGTTCTGCACCTCTGTGCTGTCGATCTGACGGCACAAGGGATATCGCCGCACCTCGAGTTAGCAGACGACCAGCTCAAGCACAGCCAGCAAAGGGAAGCAGTGTACCACGTCAACGGCAAGTAAGGCCACCGCACCAATAGCGTGCACGCGCCAGGGCAGTTGTTGCTGATGGTGTCCGAAATCCGCTTTGCAACCACGCCAAGCTCGGCATCCTCAAACCGCTCGTTGGCATGGTAATAGCCCACGATTGCCAGCTTGCCACCAGCTTTGGTGAGCTCCTCAATCTGTGGGCAGAGTGATGTGGCGGAGGCCAGCTGAGTGAGCCGCCTGTAGGCTAGAATAGCCCAATAAAGAGAAGGGCTGCAACCAGCGGCTTCACCTGACTCAGAGCGACTTCCAGTGTTGGTGCCAGCGCGTGATGGCTGTGAAACAGCGGGACTGCGTCTTCCAGCTCAAACTGCGTACCACCTGCCGCAGATCCCTGGCAGCTCCCGAGTAACACGCCGTTCACAGCGGTGTGAGGATGCTTGGCTGCGTGCAGGACTGCCTTGATCATCGCAGCCCGGTGCAGATTGTACTGGTTGGCCGCCATGGCAAGCGCCGCGTGATGCTACTTGGTGGTGCGTAGGGCGGTGCGCTTCAAGCACGTCTGGATCTGGCTGCAGGTTGCGCCGCCGCGGTCTAACTTCTTTGGGTCCTGGACAGCCGCCGGGAGCCTTGCACGCGCGGGCGTCGTCAACGGTTCCTCCACGGGTACCCGTAGATCGGCGGGCTCCGTGTATTCGCCAAGACCACCCCGTTAGCGACTTTATCAATTTTGCTGCAAATCGGCCGAAAATTATTACCGTTTGCTCCTACCAGCCGAGTATTGACGATGACTTGCTGACCACAATGAGCAAGGGGAAGTCGCTCTCGCTCGCTCGCTCGAGAGGAGGGGGGGGGGGGGGGGGGGGGTTGCTCTTGCTCGCTCGAGGGGGCTGGGAACACTCGGTCACGCTCGCTTGCTCGAGGGCAGGGGGGGGTGCAGTCGCTCAGGCCCACTAAACTCGCTAGGGTGTGTGTGTGGGGGGGGGAGGTGTCGAGCCCAAATCAAGCAGATTACGCAGCAAAATAAAGCGCCGCCTCGCCGTACCTCTACCGGTACTGTACTATTTTAAAATCTCCCATCCTACCACTCAGGATTGCTCAGCAGAACCCAGATGGATAACTAAGGAGTACAGGTACCGGTACCTTCAACCCGCGAGCTAATAAAGGATTTATTGTGCAAACACAGCTTCACGCCCTACCCCTACGTAGGTATCACTGCATGCGCTGTATTCGGCGATTTATATTGAGACTGCCTGGGCGCTGGACTACGATGACATCGTGGGGCAGCAGGAACTTTTTCGATCATTTACGGCAGCAACAAAAATACATTGGTATCAGGATTAGGCAGGTCCGATTTAATTATGTTTTGGAACCCCCCGCCCTCTACTTTATTTATGTTGATCTCACAGTACTTAGTAGAATATGTCCAAAGTTGCATAATAACTATACTGTACAGCAACTGGCATGACTTTTTTATGGTTTCAATGCATGGCTTCGTGCAGAAGGGTGTCCCCTGCCATATGCAAGCGTAAATGGAGAGGGGGTGGGGCACTTTTTGGAACCATCACCCTATTACAGGCAGCATCTTGACAAACCAACCATACGGTGGCCTATCCACCCCTCCATGTAGTGCCATGACGCTGCTAAGCTGTTGTATGCCTGGCCTGGATATTAAAGACTTCCCGACTGTCCTTTTTGGTGATTTCCTGATATCGCCTTGTGCAGCTAGCTCATGTAATCATATCCATGTTAAAGACTTTCCGTGCGTTCTCTAGACGCTATCCACGTAACCAACACAGTATATTCACGGCGGCGGTGCGGCGCTGAGCCCCCAGCCAGCCGCTCATCATGCACCGCTCCCAACCGCCAAGTCTTGCTTAAGTACGTGAACATGAAGTTGAGGCCACTTACAAAGTGACCCCCCCCCCCCTCACTTTCTCCTGGAATTAGAGTACTAAATCAAAACATTAAATCGGACCTGGCCTGCAGAGGTGGTATTTTCCCGGGAATACCTATTTGGGGTGTCGAGAATTCCCGGCAATTCCCGTTTTCCCGGGAATTCCCTGAAATCGGGAATTTCCGGCTGTAATTCATAGTAAATGTACCGTTTGCACTACGTTACGTGGCACTCTATCCGGGCGCGACTGTCACAAACCCAGCGGACACGAGTCTAGCTAGGCCGTCGAGCGCGTGCCCGCCATCGGCCGTCAAGCAAGTGACGGATGCAGCGACTGCCTTATCAAACTGTCACTCTGTCAGCCGTCTCTATCTCGACCCCCTACTGCATATGCCTGCCTGCAGCTTGCGGGCGGACGACTGTCATCCTACAAGCTGTCAGCACGCATGGCTGTTCAGCCCGGCCACGGGCACTGAGGGCCTGAGGCTTGACGACTGCCTAAGTCCGGGACATGTACCGTTACCCCGGCGTCATCCCTTCCGGCCAGGCGGGCCAGCTGGCCACTTGCGCATCCGCCCCGCCCCGCGCCGCCCCGACCTGGCCCGGCCCCGGCCGGTATTACAGCGTGCTCTGCTCGACTGCTCCACATGCATGCGCTCTGCATCACTGCGCTAGCCACATTAGTGCTCGGGAGAAATAGGTTTTACAATGACATCCCTACGTGCCTGGGAAATGCAAATCTGCATCACATTGACGGCCTTGGCCCCTGAGCCGGTACCGAGTGCCGGTACCTAGGAATTCCCTAGGGATTCCCGGGAATTCCCTATTATTTTTTGGCGATCGGGAATTCCTCGGGAATTTCCGGGAATTACCCGTTTTCCCACCTCTGCTGGCTTAGCTAATAATATTGGCTGCGGTGTGCAGCCAAGCGTGACCACACTGAGACGAAGCGGCTGTTGTATTTCTCGAGAATGTACATCGTACGGTACCGCACCTCCATTCCGCGGTATCTCTCAGCAAAATTTTAATTTCCAGCACTATTATAAATATAATTTCCAGCACTATTATCGTACTCAGCGGCGCTTCGCGCCGGGGATTTGTGGTGCCCCTACCTCTTGGGTTGAGCCTGGTGCGGGATGCGGGCCGCTTTTAGCCGGCTTGTAGTGTTGATCTTGTAATACTGTGTTTTTCCGAGTAATACTGCTTTTAGCGTTAGATTTGTCATAATTTATTTTTTAAGAGACGTATTAATTTGTAAAAGAGATTAAATCTACAAGCCGCGTACAAGCTTGCCGCTGACTACTGGTGTGCATTACAAAAAGGCCAGTAACCCAACCCACCGCTAAAAGCAGTACAGTATTAACCCCCCCCCCCCCCCCCCCCCCCCGCCCCCCAAAAAAGCAGCATTACAAGATCAGTAATACAATACAGTACAAGCCGCCTACAGGCGGCCCGCATCCCGCACGAGGCCGCGCAGGTCGGGCCGGTCGTCAGGTCTACGGGGCGGGCACGCCGCGAATCGCCATGCCCGCCGCCTGTACCGGCACCGGACGCCGGACGCCGTCATTCGACCGTCGCCCGTCCGTCGACGGACGCCGGGCCCCGGGTCGGCGGACTGCCCCCGCACCGCGGCGACCCCTTTTTACATCATCATTTTACAGCATATACATCACCTTTTTTCCCACCACCCACCGCCGCCTGGGCGGGCCCGACGACCGTCCTCGGCCCTCGGAACCGCGGGCCCTTCCTCCGCCTCCACCCCCGGCTGGGGATGGGGGCGGGGATCGTGCACGGGTGGCGCCTTGGTAGCCTTGGCCCCGCCCGTGCTGCCACTGCCGCGGAGGAGCAGTGTGAGTTGGACACCGGCGTCTTACGTCGTTGCTGGTCCGGTCAAGTCCTCGATCGTTGTTCTTTGAGCACCCTCTCCCTTCCTGTCCCGTCGGCGCCTCCACATCACATTCGGCCTAGTGCCGCTATTGGAGTGGCCCGGGATGTTGTGCTGGGAAGGGAGTTCTACGTTCGGCGCAAGGGGACGCGACCGAGCTGGCGGCGGATCTGGCGCTGGGCGGAACAACGCGCGCTGAACACCGGCGTCTTACGTCGTTGCTGGTCCGGTCAAGTCCATGTTCGCTGTTCTTTGAGCCCCCTCCCCCTTCCTGTCCCGTCGGCGCCTCCACATCACATTCGGCCTAGTGCCGCTATTGGAGTGGCCCGGGATGTTATGCTGGGAAGGGAGTTCTACGTTCGGCGGAAGGGGACGCGACCGAGCTGGCGGCGGATCTGGCGATGGGCGGAACAAAGCGCGCTGGACACCGGCGTCTTACGTCGTTGTTGGCCCGGTCGGCGCTGCATTCCCTACTCGTTGAGCACTTTCTCCCTTCCTGTCATGTTGGCGCCTCCACATCACATTCGGCTCAGCGCCGCTATTGGAGTGGCCCGGGATTGTGTGCTAGGGAGAGCGTCCCTACTGCGTGGAGCGGCGGCTGGCTGGTGGCGATGCCTGGTCGGTGGCTACCATGGCGGTTCCCGCCTCTGTTGGCCCGTAGCTGGATTTCCTTCTGGATTTCCTTCTGGATTTCCTTCTGGATTTCTTGAATGTTGCGTCTAGCACATGTACTGTAATCACATATACTTTGACTACCGTATAGTCGCTGTATAAAGAGGCGGGCACGTCTCGCTTATTGCTGATTCAACAGTAAAAACGCGCTGCGGTACCGCGTTATTTTGGCGTATCAGACGGATATATGACGTGCCTGGGCTAGAATACACGCGCGTCCATTCAGAAATGATATGTACACGTACATTTACCGTGAAATAAAACGATCGAATACCGAACGTATGACGGTTCATACACGAAGCGCGTATGATGTAGGACGGAGGACGGACGGAGGACGCCTCAAAATCCGTCATAAAACCGTATTGTAACCGGTATCAATTCTCTCGTATTCCAGGCGATTTCGGACGCGGTCCTTTTCCTCCGCTCAACCCAAGAGGTACGGGTACCATATTAAACCATGGCGCCCCATAGTCGCTATAACCACCGGCGGGCGGTAACCGCCCATTCAGTGTGCGGCTGACCGCACACCCGACTGGTATGCCCCGTGTGGCCCGGCAGGGCCACGCGGGGCGGGCGGCGGCCGCGCGGCGCAATACCCGTATACCCCGGAAACCACCCGAATAGGATAGCTCTCGGTCCCCACTACCCGGCAATGCCGGTGACGGCGGGTGGTTGGCGCGGCGCCGCCCGCAAAGCCGCCATTTGTCGCCAGACCCACCAGGTCAACGCACCCAACACAGACAAACACGCTTGAGTATGGACGGCGACGCCACCCAAGCCGTCCCCGCCGGCCCGCAGCAACGCCAACCTGCGGCTAGCGGCCGCGGGCGAGTTGGGGGGCGCGGCTCCGGCGATGGAGGTAGCGGGCGCGTCGGCGGCGGAGGTGGCAGCCGCGGCCGTGCTGGAGGCAGGGGAAAATCGCAGCCGCACAAAGAGCGGCCAAATACGACCGTCAGAATCTCCCGGGACACCCACGCCTGGATCAACGCACACGCAAAGTCAAGAGGTGCCAAGGACCAACATGAGGTGGTGGAGAAAGCCATAGCCGCATACCATGACTTGTTGGAGTCAGTGAGGTGAGGCAGGTGCATGTTACAGACGGCGTAGGAGTTGTTGACCGCCCATAGGCCGAGACGTGTCGTGGATGGCCGGTTCTGGACCGTCCCTGCCCGGATCGCCGCCGGCCAAGCTCCATCTGCCTCACGCAACACCTCCCCGACTACTGACTAGCGCCCCGGGGTGCTGGCAAGAAGGCCCGTCCGGGCCTCGCTGACCCCTCCGGACACCGGGCGGTAGTAGCCGGAGGCAATGGCGGATCAGTATCGAGGGGAAGCAGAGAAATGACTGGATCCGGGGCTAGGACTGGCATGAAATCGCTTGAATGCGTAATTAATCCGGGCATATTCCATGGTTTGTTTTGACCGTCCGGAAGGCGGGTGTGGCCCTGGTAAATTTATTTGCGGCGCCGTGGTTTAATTACAAGATGAGTCTATGAGTCTTTCTGTCTGTGAGTCTATCTGTCTGTATGCCGGTCTGTCTGTCGCCGACTCACGGAACAGTTCCGCATAGATTATTGGATAGATCGAAAATGTGCCTGTTATGGATTCCGTTTTAATTCCGCGCAGGCCAAAATAACCGCGCTTACCTGCTTACTACATGTACCGGTACGGATATAGCGGCCGCCCGGCCGCCGCCGGTCGAGCCCGTCGTCGCCGTTCGTCAGGTCTACGGGGCGGGCATGGCGCGAAGCGCCGAGCCCGCCGCGTGGACAGTACCGGCCCAGACGCCGGACGCCGTCGTTCGACCGTCGCCGGACGCCAGACGACCGTCGCCCGTCGCCCGTCCGCCTCGCCGCCCGCCCGGGTCGGCGGGTCGGCGGACGCGGGGATGCACAATCTAGCGACTAATGTACTGCGATTAATACTTGCGGCTATGTGGATTCCACACTCTTGCAACGGGTCTACTTGTATACTACTAAACTGCCTTGATTTGTACCCCGTTAATCTCGCACGTACGTGAGGATGGGCAGCACTCGGCGACCTTCGCCGGGCTCGTTACCAAGCGGCTACCCAACATCCCGGCCGCCGCAATCACATCACAATCATACCGTCATAAGCGAGCGAGCCGTGGGAGGTTGATTGGTGCTGGGTATTTCTTTCTGCCTAGCCCATGCATGGCCTAGGTGGTGGGGAGTCACATCATTATCCCCTCGACATAGCACAACCCGTCACTGTCGACCTCTATGGTGACGCGCTCACGAACCTCCCCGCACCAAGAGGCGCTCACTGGCGTGTACATCATGACTCTATCGCCGACGCCTTCCGCGACTACCGTTGTGTTCACGATCTTGGTATCGATGTACGCATGGAGGTGGATGACTTATTGTTCTAGCAGGCAGTGCCTCTCATCAACACCGTACCCATGGATGAACTCAAGAAGACAAGGACATATGGTGCCGGACGGGGAGCTCTCCCTTGGTCCCTAATAGTCCGCCCGGCGCTCAACGTCATGAACGGGAGCTGTGATCGTCCCCGGAGCTGGAAGCCCACGCTGCTTGAGTTCAATAGGAACATGCGGTATAGGGTCAAGTACAATACAGTGCCCCGGGCTACGGCTGTGGATCGGTTTGAGCGCTCCCTAGTGGGTGACATACAACAGTGGTTGGTATCGCGGGATGCGGCGTGGCAGCACAACACGGAGCACGGACACTTCAAGGGCCGCCCTCTTCGAGACATCATGGAAATGTCGGAGTACACGGGCACGGTCTTCGGCTCAATGGGTGAGGTGAGCAAGAGGGTGCGCCACACGGTGCGCGGTGTCGCATGCTTCGCCGCGGATCTGGGACGGTGCCCTCTCATTGCGGGGCACTCGGTGCACCATTGACCCGGGCTCACCTTCCTCGCAAAGCTTTCCTCGGCGTCCTGAATTTGGTGGCGGCTCGAGAGCGTGTTCGCATCAGACGGCGCAGATTCGTCCGCCATCCCGTTGCCGAAGCTGCACAGCACGTCCGGGGATCAGCCTCGCACACACGTGCACGTGGGCCCGGACTCTGAACCGTGCGCGCATCACTCATCCATCCCGCCTCTTTTGGGATGCGGGCCTCTTTAGGCCGCTTCCTACTGCGTTGATCTTTTAGTATATTGCTTTGAGTGGTGGATTTGTTACTGGCCTTTTTGTAATTTACACCAGTAGTGCTGTGAAGTACAAAACGCCATCAGTAATAAATCCACCGCTGAAATCAGGGTTTTTTCAAAGCAGTACCTGTATTGCTTTAAGACGATACCAACACGAGCAGCAGCCTCTAGCAACAGCGGCCGCCCGCTACTAGTACCGCCCGCACGAGACTAGTACGGGTACAGGTAATTCCTCCGGGTGCGTATACTGCGCTGGAGGCGTGAATTGCAAAAAATAATGCCAGTTCCAAATCCACCGCAGAAAGCAGTACTGAAAGATAACACAGCAAGCCGCTTTATGATTAAAGCATCCCGCATCCCGCACGAGGCGGGATGTATACTAAGGACGGTAGCATATATAGCAGCAGCAGTAGGCGCGCAGTATCACGACGCGACGGCACATGTAGGAGGATACCCGTCACGCTACTCGCTAGCTGTCACAGCAGCGAAGTAGCATTCATTTCTGCCACCCGGCGTCGTTGCTCGAGCCACTGCCTCAACCCACGCCCGGTAGACTGCGCCCCGCGCTAAACCATAACCCAGGGGCTACTCCAGGTTAGTCGCAGGGTCCTCTCCCCGTGTGTCCGTGCCGCTGTTCACCTGGCCGCTGTTGTGAACCCTGGCCCTGTCCAACTCAGGCTCCAGAGCCGTGCATGCCACTACCTTGGCAGTTGACTCTCCGCTACAGCGTTCCCCTGATACGTTCTCGGCCCTAAACCGAGCGCTGCTTCCGACCGGTCGTCGCGTCGGCGAAGTCTTCAAAAAGCTGAAAGTCTTTACGCGACGCTGTCCATAGCCGCCGGGTGCCCAGCCCCCGCTGCACTTCGGCCCCAGGCGGGTAGCCGGTTACCTGCTACAAGTGCCACGCACCACACCACCTACGGTACCATTTAACGCGGCCCAGGTGCAACACCTCCTCGTCGAAGATCTGACCTCTCCGCACCGGGAGACTGGCGACAGCCATCGTGCATCCGCTGGCAGTAAGGATCGGTATGTTTTTTTTGACGTGGTTCGTCTCACGAGGTACCTGTCACGGCCTGCCGCTCCTGTTGGGTCGCGTGCCTCCCCCTCGCGCCCGCATTTAGTACAAGTGCAATTTTGGAGGCCACACGACGACCGCTCGCCCACTGCCGTCCCTGCTACCCTCTCGCTTAAGGCATACCGTCGCTGACCCCGGCCGGCCCTCCATACGACTGTCATCGGAGACAATAGTTTTCTCCGTGGCGTCCATCTTGGCCTCCATTTCGGCGCCACGTTAGTGACCCTGCACCCCCGGCGGCCTCATCGCGGTGGAGACTTGTCCTGAAGGCCGGGTTCTGAAGCATACCCCCCCCCCCCTCCCTCCCCACCTCCCGCCACCCCCCGCGCGCAGCGCACACACAGGCCCACACAACCGCCGCAGGTTCTTAGGACCTCGCCCGTGATTTCAAGCGGCCTCAGAATCAGGAAGCCCAGCTATGAGCAAAGAAAGCAGCCGAATGGCCCCGCCGCTCGGCCTGCGCGGCGGGTACGGACCGCCACCGGGCTTCGACCACCCCGCGGACCTGCGCCGATACGAGCAGCACCTCGCCGAAAAATACTTCCTGATGCAGCAGCAGCATCGCGGCGGCGCGCCGCCGCCCTTCCCGCCAGGCTTCCTTGGTCCGCCTCCGGAGTTCTCCATGGTGCGCACCTCTCACTGTTCTCCGGCCGCCCGACTTGAAACCAGCCGTCCGTAGCCTGCTTTTCAACCCGCCTAGCCAAAGGCTTGCCGTCAAGCTGACACCTGTTACCCCCCCCCCCCCCCCCCCCCCGCGGTCCGCGAGCAGGCGATGTTGGGACCCCCGCCCGGGATGCCTATGGTTTTGCCTCCCGGCATGCCGCCGCCCGGATACCCGTATCCGCCCTACCCTCCCGGGGCGTACCCTCCGGGCTACTTCGGACCGAACGCCCCCCCGCCGCCCTGTATGGGGCCGCACGGCTCACCGTCGCAGCGGTCGCCCGGATCCAGAGCGGCGCCACACGTCGGAAGCACTCCGCCGGGTATGGAGTATATGCCGGAGGGACAGCAGCACAGGAACAGCCGTATCCCTTTGATCCACGAGGTGATAAGCTTGAAAAGGAAGCTGAGCGCCTGGGTTGCACCGACGACCACGCGACTTCCCGACGCTTCTCACCCCCCCCCCCCCCCCCCCGGCAACTCGACCGCCCTTGACTGAGCGTTTTTTTCGTGTGCACTTTTGTATGAAGGAGGGGGGGGCGCCTGAGAATGCTCGCGGTAACCATAGCTATCCCGGAAGCCCGCCACGTTGCTCGAGCAGCCCGAAGAGGCGGCCAGACTCGCCAGCGCGCAATACGGACGCCACCAGGCACGCGGAGGTTTTCCGCCGGACTGCCTCGCAAGACCACCTGCCACCCGGGATAAAGCGCGAGCGCTCACGAGACGTAAGCCCGTCTGGACTTGGCGCGGTCCACAGTGAGCAGGGACGGTACGCTGACCTATACGACGACGGTTACGATCACGATCGCCTGGACCCCGAGAACTCGACCGACGACCGCGAGGCAAAACGACTGCGTCGGAAGCAGTCGAACAGGGAGAGCGCCCGACGGTCGCGCCTGCGGAAGCAGGCCGAGTGCGAGGAGCTCGGCGGGAGGATACATCACCTGCAACAAGTGAACCAACAGCTGCGGGTAGGGCTGCGAAAATTGCGCGTGATCGTGCACACCTGTCCCAGATTCAGGCCTGGTCGCTGAACCCCCCCCCCCCCCCCCCCCCCCACCCCCTCCTGTCAGATGGAGTTTATGTCAGTTTGCGGCATCCGTGATGAGCTGCAGATGCGGCGTCACCTGATGGAAACCCAACTCAGCCGAAGGAGAGAGCTCGGCGGCAAGGCTTGAGCATCCGACTGAGCCAACAATGTTGAGGATGCAATCCACCCGTGCCCTTGGTCCCCGACCACCATCATCCCATGATCTCGTACCATCATTAGTCGCCAACACTGGCAAGTTGGTACAAACCCCAAGAGAGGTATTGCATTGCCAACACACCACGCCTGGCCCTGTACTAAAAGCAATAATCTGGCCGCTATAACCTCCAGCATTTTAACAAAGCTTTTACACTTTTCTAACGGGGTGTTCCTTATAGAGCGGCTGTCAGTAGTAGATAGTGAGTGTGCGGTGGTGCTTCTGTTCGCTCCTTTTCTTTTCTCCTTCTTCCCACAGCCACCAGTCAAGCAGTACGCTGTTGAGGGGTCGCCCTGCGTGTGAGAATCGATCAGCACATCGACTTGTCTGCGATACACACCAGCAGCCATGCAATGCAGGCGAATTTACCTGTCTGCATCAGCTCGCGGTGTCGCTCAAGAAGACAGTCTCTCAGGCGCTCCACGGCAGCAACAGTACATGCCCGGATTTCCAGCTCCATCTCCGATCCAGGCATCAGCTGCTCCCCATCCTCAATCTGGCCAATCCCAGCAGCATGAGTCCACACATACATGGACGTGACGAGCCACCATCCCGCCGTGCCCCCTCTAATATATATGTCATACAAATCCCCTCCCCACCATGTGCCCCTTTCAACTTGATCGCAGCCATCTGCCCAGAGCCATATTAGATGAGACGGCGATGGCATCCAACGCTGCGATCCACCATGCAGAGTGGCTCACAACCTTGCGCAAAAGCTCTGGGCTGTAGGAAAGAATGCCCAGCTCCGCGAGGGTGACTGGCACCCGGTAGTCGGCAAACATGGTGAGCTGGTCGATGTCATGAAAGTCCCCCAGGCCTCGTCCGCCAAAGGCGCCCCACACATCGCCCACCCATATTTGAGCACGCTTGTAAAGAAACACCTGGGAGCACCCCAGGGCACAGCGGCGTCATTATCACGCGGGGCGGGGCGCTGCAGCGTATAGCAGCGTTGCTTCCTGTGCGTGGCACGCTGCGCACCTGCTGCCCCTTGTACACGCCGTGGTCTCGGAAGCCCGGAAAGTGCTGCGCGACGAGGTCCACCAGCTTGGCTGCTGAGCCCTGAGCGCTGCGGATCAAGTTTGAGACCTCGCCTTCAAAGTGGTCACACAGAACACGCCCAACCTGCAGCAACATGCAAAATGATTCTCCTCAACCGTTATTAAATCTTTGCAATGATATTCTTTCCGAAGCCACAGTATATAACTGCCGCTATGACGGCCGCATGCTGGGGCATTTCACTGTCATGGCGCATATGCCCACGCACCTCTCTGAGGAGGCGCGCCCGCTCCGCCTCCAGGGGTAGTGCGCGTGGCCATCCTACAAGCTTCCGGAGTCCAGGGCCTGAGCATGCGCAAAGCAGATCAGTAAACTTCTACAAGATAGCGTGGTCAGTGGACTGATTTAGCTTCTCAAAGATCCCAGTCCAATCCATCAGCCACGTTAAATGCAAAGCACACAAAGGGCGCGTGCCATCAATGCTCGCCAGTGCAGTTGCATTGATGCAGTTGCTGTCAGCTGTCACGGAAGCCTGGCGAGGTACCGCAAAGGCACAGTATCAACATACAAGTAGGGGCTCCGAGTGCATGCTGAACACATCAACACACACTTTGGGGCATTGGCGGATGACGCCTCACCTTGATGCCCTTGGCAATGTGCTCGTACTCCAGGTCCGAATCTGCACCAATATGCGATGCCACATATTTATTGCAGCAGCACGCATGCCTGAGACCTTGTTTTCAGGTCATCTGCTGCGCAGTGGCGCTTGTCATGAAGGAGCATAAAGATGAATATGAAATATGAATGTGAATAGTTCGCAAATTGCCTGGCACGCGGGATGATTGGTTGCCTGGCCAGAAACAGAAGTTGATGGCATCTAGAACCAAAAGGTATTGTGCTGTCGACGACGTGCCGTCCACATAATGCAGGTCTGCAGGACACGAACAGCAGCGCCTTACTAATGAGGCGTTGGGGAGCCTTCCTTGTCCTCGTTATGCGACGAAGCGGCAGATGGAAGCAAAGGGCAGCGCACACAAAGCAGGGCACACGGAACTCCGCACCTGTATCGAACGCCTTCTGCCGTATTTGCGTTATTACGTCCGACGTGAAGATGGACGCTGTCGCTTCGATTTGGCTGGTGTTGATGTGGACGTTGGCGGCCTGCCGCATACAATGCATGCATTTCCCGACTCTCAGGGTTCCACAGCACTTCCAAGGCCAACGACTGGCACGCATGTCTGGAGGGGCCGCCGCCGATGACCTGGGATGCCACGGCTTCGCAGGATGAACGGACAAGTCCCGGGGCTAGACCGGCCATCCTAAGAGCAGCGATAGGTGACACAGTCCCCGGCTCCTGAACTATGAGGGCGACGCGAAGCACGGCCGACTGCAGCACTGTTCTTCAAAGCGGGAACCGAAGGTGGGGGTGTGCTAGACGTCAAGCAGCGGTCGCAGGTCGTTTTTCCCTGCCCCGGGACAGGACTGGCACCAGTGACCGATCGTTACTACTAGTTAATACGGATTGCCAGCATGTAGACGTTGCACTCGCATAAATTGGATCCATCCCGACGTACAGGTACCGCCGGGCTACCGTCCAGCCGTCCAGGTACCGCCTCGCCTTAGATTTCTCGGATTTCTGGAGCTGCGGGTAATCGAACACGACCACTTATCGACGAAGCTGGAGCGGGGCTGCGGGTTTCAACACGCACGTACCGCTGGATAACCTGTGTAAATGCCGGTCAACCGGCTTTTGTAATAAAATCACTGAAGTCAAAAATCTCTAAAATATCGAAAATCGTTCCATTTCGCGGCTGCATACTGCACTCATCACCTGGTGACGCTAACACCGTTTACGCAGACTGTGTCCGAGGCAAGCTAAACAGTACTTAGTGCTGGTCATAACAGACCGTGGAGGCGCGACTTAAGGCGACGCGGGCGACTTAGCCCGACGAGGGCGACAGTAGTTTGTGCTTAACTGGAGCGAGGCAGTACATGTATACTTGATTCTGGTCATACAGTATTGAGAATTAGAGGTTTGAATTGCACGTGGCTAAGTACGACGGGTGTTACCAGACGTTACAATTCCGCCATGCGCGGCTAGTACGCTACTGCCGTGTGCCCACGTCCATCCTTCACCGCTAGCGCAACGGCATCGAGACTCTTGCAGTCTCATAAGGTGACACACGATCTCACAACGACGTTCGACGCCAGCCGCTCGCCGCGACTGCAATAACGACAGCATGCCGTACTATGGACAACGCACGGCTGCCTGACGACCTGTATGATTCGGAGGGGTGCGATGGAGGCAACGCCGCGAGTTCGACGACTGACACCGCTAGCCTCATTGCGCTAGTGCAGCGAATGATGCTGCGACTCGACGAGCTAGACTCCCGCACCTCTTCCATTCAACAACCACATCCGCAGAAACCTATTCCCGCGACGGCAGCATTCAAGAAATCCATACAGAAATCCAGAAGGAAATCCAGCTACGGGCCAACAGAGGCGGGAACCGCCATGGTAGCCACCGACCAGGCATCGCCACCCGCCACCCGCCGCTCCACGCAGTAGGGACGCTCTCCCTAGCACACAATCCCAGGCCACTCCAATAGCGGCGCTGAGCCGAATGTGATGTGGAGGCGCCGACAGGACGGGAAGGGAGAAAGTGCTCAACGAGTAGGGAATGGAGAGCCGACCGGGCCAGCAACGACATAAGACGCCGGTGTCCAGCGCGCGTTGTTCCGCCCAGCGCCAGCTCCACCGCCAGCTCGGTCGCGTCCCCTTCCGCCGAACGTAGAACTCCCTTCCCAGCAGAACATCCCGGGCCACTCCAATAGCGGCACTAGGCCGAATGTGATGTGGAGGCGCCGACATGACATGAAGGGAGAGGGTGCTCAAAGAACATCGAACGGGAACTTGACCGGGCCAGCAACGACGTAAGACGCCGGTGTCCATCGCGCGTTGTTCCGCCCGGCGCCAAATCCGCCGCCAGCTCGGTCGCGTCCCCTTCCGCCGAACGTAGAATTGTCTCCCTTCCCAGCACAACATCCCGGGCCACTCCAATAGCGGCACTAGGCCGAATGTGATGTGGAGGCGCGCCGACGGGACATGAAGGGAGAGGGTGCTCAAAGAACAGCGATCGAGGACTTGACCGGACCAGCAACGACGTAAGACGCCGGTGTTCAACTCACACTACTGCTCCTCCGCGGCAGTGGCAGCACGGGCGGGGCCAAGGCTACCAAGGCGCCACCTACCCGTGCACGATCCCCGCCCCCATCCCCAGCCGGAGGTGGAGGCGGAGGAAGGGCCCGCGATTCCGAGGGCCGAGGACGGTCGTCGGGCCCGCCCAGGCGGCGGTGGGTGGGTGGGTTGATGGGCATGTAGACTTGGGGCTGATTTACTGCTAAATTGCATTTCTGTGGAGCCCCGCCCCTCCCGGGCTTCGTCGGAGATAAAAAAGGTCGTTAAAATATCATGCATGTGGATTTTGAGTAGCGACTACTGGTGTGAATTACAAAAAGGCCAGTAAGTAATCCACCTACTGGCTACTGCTAAAAATACAGTAGTACTAAAAGATCAACACAGGCGGCGCGCATCCCGGGTACGTACTGGTATGGGTACTTTTCGGATATGAATCTTTAGTGACGATGATATGCATGCTACTGATGAGGATAGATGCTGGTACAGAGCGCAGAGACACATAGATATAATGATTACATGAGCTAGACGCAACATTCAAGAAATCCACACAGAAATCCAGAAGGAAATCCAGAAGGAAATCCAGCTACGGGCCAACAGAGGCAGGAACCGCCATGGTAGCCTCCGACCAGGCATCGCCACCAGCCAGCCGCCGCTCCACGCAGTAGGGACGCTCTCCCCAGCACACAATCCCGGGCCACTCCAATAGCGGCACTAGGCCGAATGTAATGTGAAGGCGCCGACAGGAAAGGAGCTTCGAAGTTGAGGTCTCGCAGCAAGGAGCGGAAGTGGGGGGGTCCAACCCAGAACGGGGCGCCACGGGCGTGGAACAGACGCAGGCCACCCAACGCCAGATGCGCCGCCAGCTCGGTCGCGTCCTTTTCCGCCAAACGTAGAACGCCTTCCCCAGCACAACATCCCGGGCCACTCCAATAGCGGCACTAGGCCGAATGTAATGTGGAGGCGCCGACAGGACAGGAAGGGAGAGGGTGCTCAAAGAACAGCGAACAGGGACTTGACCGGACCAGCAACGACGTAAGACGCCGGTGTCCAGCGCACGTTGTTCCGCCCAGCGCCAGATCCGCCGCCAGCTCGGTCGCGTCCCCTTCCGCCGAACGTAGAACTCCCTTCCCAGCACAACATCCCGGGCCACTCCAATAGCGGCACTAGGCCGAATGTAATGTGGAGGCGCCGACAGGACAGGAAGGGAGAGGGTGCTCAAAGAACAGCGAACAGGGACTTGACCGGACCAGCAACGACGTAAGACGCCGGTGTCCAGCGCACGTTGTTCCGCCCAGCGCCAGATCCGCCGCCAGCTCGGTCGCGTCCCCTTCCGCCGAACGTAGAATTGTCTCCCTTCCCAGCACAACATCCCGGGCCACTCCAATAGCGGCACTAGGCCGAATGTAATGTGGAGGCGCCGACAGGACAGGAAGGGAGAGGGTGCTCAAAGAACAGCGAACAGAGACTTGACCGAACCAACAACGACGTAAGACGCCGGTGTCCAGCTCACACTGCTCCTCCGCGGCAGTGGCAGCACGGGCGGGGCCAAGGCAACCAAGGCGCCACCCGTGCACGATCCCCGCCCCCATCCCCAGCCGGGGGTGGAGGCGGAGGAAGGGCCCGCGATTCCGAGGGCCGAGGACGGTCGTCGGGCCCGCCCAGGAGGCGGAGGGTGGGTGGGATATATGATTATTGTCCAAATAAATGATTACATGAGCTAGCAGCAGAAGGCGATATCAGGAAATAACGAAAAAAAAGGACAATCAGAAAGGTCCTCTACAGCGACTGCGAGGTGGAAGCAGAAACATGAGAAGACGCAGAATGGGCACGAGCCCACGAATCAGACTTGGCCATCTGCACACCAGCAGAGAGAATGCCGCCCAGGGTACCATGCACGCAAGCCGAGACCCGCTGCAACAGCCCCCGCCGTGTGCGCGACAGGTGACGGCGGAACTCAGCAGGTTGGCTGGCGACAAAGTTCCGAGGTGCCTAGATACACCTACTCTAGATACACCCAGATACACCGTGCCAGATAGTACACTCGTGGCAGTCGCAGCTACTGTATTTGTATTCCCT